>CP092880.1:19603421-19721296 GCA_030710605.1 Cordylochernes scorpioides
ATAATCACAGCACTACATTTCATTTTTTAGGCCAACTCACGGGTTGTTTGGCGACCATCTTCCTTCAACAGGGCCTTTAGATGTACCTCATCGAATTCACAGCACCCATGGCCTCTAGATCTTCTCGGTGATCATCAGTTTGTCTTCCCTAACTTACCCAGTATCTCCACCAAAATGCCACGTTGGAAAATAGGAAAGACAAACTTCGGGATGACACAGCTCTCTCTATCTCTTTTGAGGTAACTCGGATTCCTGGAGCAAGATGACACAGCAATTTATTTAAGGTAAGAACAAACTATGAATGAGAGATAGATATATTTATAACCCAGGGAGCACAGAACACCAACTACCCGGGGAGTCCAGCTCACTAGTATGGACTAGTGTTGAGCGCTTTTTCTCGCGTCCTGTTTTGATTGCTGAGTTAAACCAGTTGACCAGAAATTTTCATGCTCAGGTTGAGTCTGGGATACTGGCCATTATTCTAGGATTGAGGTGGGTCAGTCTAAGCAGGATAGCTGTTTGTATCCTATGTCTTAGGAATGCTGAACAGCTAAAGAGATTATCAACTGTCTGTGGCTCTTCTGAACAGTGGATGTGGGTAGGGTCTGTTTCGGGATGCACACGTGTAATGTCTGCCAGTACATGGCCATGGCCCGTTAGGATGGTGGTGGGGGCCTCTCCATGGCGGATATTCGGTAGAAAAGATGAATGATTAAAAAATATATAAGTAATGAGGTAAGTTTACAGAGTAGTAAAATATAAGCATAAAATTATATATTATTATTATATATTATTATTATTATATATATATATATATATTATTATATATTATATATTATTATATATAATTATAAATTAATAAAATAATAAATACTTCGCTACAATATAACAACATGTAAATTTATAAATAGAATTTCTGAAGTGGCAAAAGGAAGGCTCCGGTCCTAGAAAAAAAGGTACTGGTGCGGCTCGACCAATGAGATTGTCCAGTTCGACGGCATCTTTCTAAAACCTGAACTCAACTGTCTTTAACAAGCTCCAGGCTCTTCTTATAACTAAAGTTTCCCTACCAGGGTCAAAGGTAAAGACTTTGAAAGTACCCGCTATGTAAAGTGATATAAGGCCAGGTTGTCACACGTATTTCTGGGGTCGTCAGCCTTCCTTTAATTTTATTGGTTCCATATAAGTTACAATGATAGGGAATAATTTAATTTTATATTATACTAGACGGGTGACCCTGGCTTCGCCCCGGGATTGACCCGTGTGCATATCTACCCGAGTGATATATATTTAGATAAGATTTTTTTATTATAAACGTTTGTTATTATCATTATCTATTTGTTTGCTTCAGCATAATTTAATCTAAATTGTACTGAAATAAAAATATCCAAGTAGAATAATTTGAATATATAGTTTTAATAATTGATTTATATATATTTTTAAATAGCCTATTGTCTTCCCCTAATTTTTTTTACCTATGTATGGAAATTTTGGTTTGAATTAGTGAACTACTGCGAATTTGTATACAGGACATACAAACAAACAAACATACAAACATTGATTTATATATATAAAAGATGTATATAGGATTAGAAGAGCTGTTTTCCTCAAACCTTTAAAAATATGTATGCAATCGGTTCTACTTTACTCAGTTGTTACACTTCATTTGAAATTACTTCACACACACTTGGGTTTATTATTACTGATATTTCAACTGTAAATCTCATCTACGTGTTAAAAGGGACAAACAAGTAATTAATTGAAAATGTCAATGACAAAGCTATACATACACAGTTAAACCTGTCTATAGCGCCCCCTCTTGGGATTCACCAAAATAGGGTGCTATAGAGAGGGGATGCTATTAACAGGTCACTTTTAATGTAAATCGCATCATACTACGTAATTAAAATCGGTCGCTATAGAGAGGAAGGCGCTATTTAGAGGGGGCGCTATAGACAGGTTTAATTGTATATATATTTCTATTATGCAAAGCTTTCCTTTTTTATTATGTCAAATTATATTGACAAATATTTGCAATCTTATCATATCTTATCTCAGGTTTTAGTGGAAAGAATTTGTGTTTTCGTTTGTTTGTGAACAAATCTCTCCCGCCTTCTCATTGGACGAATGTGGCCATGTTTGTATATAAAGGGGGCTATGGTATGAGTCGATCCCTTGCCACCAGCCTCCTCCTCCTCGGGGCGCTTCGCGCCCAATCTGCGCCTCTCCCTGGCCCTTCCTCGCAGCGGGCCCATGGCGATACCCAATGATGAGTTATGCCTTAAAATGCTCGTCCTGAAGCATGTAGAAGGCTCAACAATTGAATCAATATGGTATGAGTCGAGAGCAGTGTGGTGGATTATTGTGTGGAGACGCTTAAAGTGTTCTCTGCGTGATTTATCCGTGTCTGGCTATCTCCACGCATACCTGTGTAACCCCGGTCCGATCCCTACCTAAGCAGCAATAAAGCTAAGTACTGTTTTTTTTATTTTATTTAACAAATTGTGATTTATTATTTACTTTTTTTTTTTTGGTGTTGTACTTTTGAGTCCACGATTTTTCTGTGTTTAAGTTACTCTTACTGTAGGCCCTAGTATATTGTATTTGTGTGTTAACGCGTACAAAGTAACATTTGTCATTGGAGAGCCCTGCCAGGATTACTGGTGTTTTGCATGTGTAAATTCCTGTAATTTTTACGTGCGGGTTTTTTTCTTTGATTGAGTGGTTTATTATTATTTTTGTACTCCATCATGTTCGCGAATTCTTTACTCAACTTGTCAGTGTTTAATGGGGTTGATCTCGGATCTTTCGTTCGGGAAGTCGAGCTTAAAGCTCGAATAGGCAAATGGGATCCTGAGGTCAAAGCATTGCTCATGTTCGAGGCTTTATCCCCTGAAGTTAGGTTGAGCTTAGAGGAGATGGGTATCCGTAACGATAGCAGTTTCAAAAGTATTGCTAGTAAACTGAACATATTGTACCCTAAGAAAGCCCCTGGTATTAGGGAATGCCTTAAATTAATAGAAGGTCTTAAGCAGAGAGTTGGGGAAAGTCCTGTGGTTTTCAAAGAAAGATTCCTGGCCATTAGAGATAAAGTAGAGTACAGTTTTGACGATAGCCTAGTGTTCGAAATTTTCCTCGAAAATGTGCTCGATAAGTATAGAGAGGCTATTGTTCGCAGTGAGGCTAAATCAATAGACAAAGCAGTCAGTGTCATGGCCACGGAGGATAGTGTAGAACACCGTTGCAGCTTTATGAAAGGGGTATGAAAGAGTTCAGTAGAAGGGGTTGAAGAAATAAATAGCATTAAGAGTGAGATGAAGATGCTTAGTGCCAGTGTAAACAGGATGAAGCACGAAAACGAGCAGTGTATTACAGATCTTAAGAGGTGAGATAGAAAAACTGACTAAATTGTTGGGCGAAATCAGGCTGAGGCCACCTGAGTGTAGCTTAGGACATATAGATAGTGATTGCTCAAGACAGTCTTCTATGTTTGCCAACCGCAATACTCTTGACAATGCTGAGATAGTGAACATACGTTCATATGGAGGAGATCAGTTTAGAAATCTGCCAATAGTTAAGGTCAATATTAACGGCAATATGTGGCACCTGTTATACGATACAGGAAGCCAAGTCAGTATTATTGATTCCGAAAAGTGTAATGTCTTGAAGGAAAATTGGGACGATGCACTTAAAACTTTACGTATAGTTTCAGTGACAGGCCACGAGCAGACACTTACACGTGTTAAAACCTGTAGAGTTATTAAAGAAAACGGCAGCCAGCTGGGAGAGATAAGATTCTGGTTAATGTCACTCGGAGATAAAGGCTACGACGGGATTCTGGGAATCAATGATATAAGGAGATTGGATATCCAGTTGCCTCCCGTACGGGAACGTTGCAACATGATTTTCTTTAAACCAGAAGACCATGATTATGTAGACCTTAGCTGCGTTGCCAGTGAACATAGACCGATGGTTTCAAGCTCCATAGATGAGAAATCAGTGAGACGCATTGAAAACGAGGCTGTAAAGTTGCCACAAACTGAGTTTAACAGAAGCTGTGAGTGTAGCGCTGGGTCTGTTAATAGTTTTAGAAAGCCTACTTGGGCTGAGAGGTTAAGGGTGATGCGGAAAGCAAAGGAGACTGTCAGACAGTCTATGTCAGGTAATTCTGCTAAAAAGCTTATGAATCCTAGGCCACCTTATTCCAGAAGTTTCGACAGAGGAGATCTGGTAATGCTAGCTGTTCCTAAGACTGAAGGTTACTCCAACGTCTATGGGCCTTTCCGTGTGGAAGCTAGGGTCTCCGTGCAGTAATTAAACGTAACAGTAAGAAAATGTTGATTTTAATATATGTAAATAGAGTCTCTTAAGAGAGACCACCTAAAAACATGACTCAACCTGTTTCTCTTGTAGTGGTCTCTCATTGGAGATTCTAATTGATATTAAAGAATCTCTAATGGACCTTTAATAAGAGACTGCCTCTTGGAGAGACGGGTTAAGCTACGATTTTAGGCATCCTCTCAATGGAAGCTCTACTGTATCTACTTTTTCACTGTTTGGCTTTATAAATGCCATTTTAACCATTTTGAATGTGTATTAATCCAGTCTATTTTTTGATATTTTATAGGCAAAATCACTTCATTTCAATTCATAGGGAATTATTAACTTTTTTTTTTTGTCTTCATTCAGCTTACTTTCTATTATATTTTAAGCCATTGTTCCCCCCCCCCCCCCCCCATTATACATATTTTATACCGTATACACTGTTTTACTTTCAAAAATGTCATTAATAATTTGAATACAGACACACATTGAAAACCTTCTTAATGATGATGAAATTAAAAATTAAAAATTTTGATGGAATATTTGGGAAATAAAACGAAACGAAAAAAGGAAATCTGACAAAAAATAGCTATATAACTCTCTTCAAAGTTCTAAATGGTCAAATAGCAAGTGGCTATATAAATAAAGTTATACACAAAGATAAAATATAGATTTTAAAATATATATTTTTTTACTTAATTTTAATGCATTGTAAATTATTCATCTTCAGGGTCATTGGTAGTTATGTGGAAAATTTGGTGACATTTGGTTAAGTAGTTTCTGAGTTTATCGATAAACAGACAGACAAATTTTGATTTTTATATATATACTAGCTGAATGACCCGGGCAACGCCCAGGTTTTACCCGATTAAATGTTTTTATTCAAATAATATTCGTTACAATTATAAATTGGCGCCGTGGATGTCACTCTTGTGAAACGACCCGCTCCAAACTTTGTGTCAGAGAAGCGATATTTTTATAAAGAGATGATCTGGCTTTGTGTCTTCTGCTCGAATGAATGTTTTTCTGTTAGAATTTTGTTCCTGCACACTAAAAATGAACTCGCTTCACCCGTGGTCTCAGCTTTTTGGAATTTTTCCCGATATAATTTTGTATCTTATAATCAAACATGATACAGCAATATTGTCATAATCATTTTCTGACTAAAAAAACAACTATTTTTGCCCAGAAATTGTCAATTTTATTTTTTATTGGCTGAAAATCCGATAAATATATTTTCCAGATTTTTCTCTATGTCCTGTCAGAACACGTTTTACATGTACATTAGGTCAGCTGATATTACCTCCCATCTTCACCGCTAGAGGCGCTGCTTGCGAGCGAAAAGGCAAATTTGCAACGCAATTTGCAAATAACTCGAAGAATATTCGGGATAGAGACCTGAAATTTTCACTATAAGTTTTTCCAGATTCTACTCTATATACTGTTAAATTTTCAGTCAGATTAGTTACGTATTGTGGACGTATATAGCCGACATAGATACCCACATACATACATACATACACTGACTTTTATATATATAGGGATAAAGATAATTCAGAGATAATAAATCAGAGTGCTGAAAATATAACAGATATTAATTAATATTTATCCTTATTTTTTTCAAAAAAAAAAAGGTTTTTCAAACTAATAATTAGATAGAAACCTTTCTGGTAGTATATTAAACAATTTCTCAAAGTTAAATTGCGATGAAATGAGTAGTTTGGTCCGGCATAAAGAAGAGGCATATAATCATTTTTTCTATATGCATGATAATATTTAGAGCAGATTGTTGAATTATAACAGATAAATTAGAATATTTATCTTGATTATTTTTAGGCGAAAAGTTATTTCAAAAATTTTATTTGCTAGAAACCTTCCCAGTACTATACTAAATAACTTCCCAAAGTTTCATGGCGTTCCAATGAGTGGTTTGGTCAGGCATAAAGGACAGACACACCACACACACACACACATACATTCATTTATATATATATATAGATGATCTGGCTTTCTGTCTTCTACTCGAATGAATGTTTTCTGTTAGAATTTTGTTTCTGCATACTAAAAGTGAACTCGCTTCACCAGTGGTCTCTGCTCTTTTGGAATTTTTTCCCTATATAATTTTGTATCTGATTATCAAACATGATACAGCAATATTTTCATTATCATTTTCTGACTAAAAAACAACTATTTTTTCCTAGAACCTGTCAATTTCAATTTTTCTTGGCTAAAAATGCGAAAATGCTGGAGGTTGCGAAAGGATTTTTTCAATAAATGTTCAAGACATGGTAGGAATTAGAAATCCAAATATTCAGATTCCTATCTAAAACGTCCTTTGAATTACAAGCAAATAAATGAGAAAAGCCAATAAGTATATTAATTTTATCTGTTATAATTTAGTCATCTTATTCCAATATCATCACGCATATATTTATATCTCTTTCTATATAAAAATGAATGTTTGTATGTTTGTTTGTCTGTCTGTATGTCCGGTATACAAATTCGCAGTAGTTCACTAATTCAAATCAAAATTTCCATACATAGGTAAAAAAATACGGGGAAGACGATAGGCTATTTTAAAAAATATATAAATCAATTATTAAAACTATATATTTTTAGTCAGAAAATGATGATGACGATATTGCTGTATCATGTTTGATTATCAGATACAAAATTATATCGGGAAAAATTCCAAAAAGCAGAGACCACGGGAGAAACCAGTTCATTATTTTGTACGCAGGAACAAAATTCTAACAGAAAAACATTCATTCGAGCAGAAAACAAAAGCCAGATCAACTTTCTATAAAAATATCGCTACTCAGACACAAAGTTTGGAGCGGGACGTTTCACAAGAGTGACATCCACGGCGCCAATTTATAATTGTAACGAATAGTATTTGAATAAAAACATTTAATCGGGTAAAACCTGGGCGTTGCCCGGGTCATTCGGCTAGTTCATTATATATATATAGGTGTGTGTGTAACAATATAGCACCATACATTTCACGACACCTTTTTAAATAGTTCCCCTTTTTCAATTAGTATGTTGTTACTTTTAACTATCTTATCAATTGTTTAATTATAATTCAAATTTTATATGTGTACCAATTAATTACCCCTAACAATAATCCACTGGGTGTCTCTAACTTTGTAATATAATTCAATAAATTTAGGGTTCCCAAAAGCAAAGAGACGCAGTTCTGTTAGTAACGGATTTTGCTTACGTCACTTCCGACCTCCCACGAAGAATTGACCAATCTGCTGCGAGCAGGCTTGCAGCTATTTATGGCCAATGTCGTCTCAGTGATAAGGCTTTTTTTTTTTGGACTGGCATTTATACGACTAAAAATAGCGTGAATAATTAATTATAAAAAAACACTTTTAAAAAAAGCTTTTATTTAAAATGCACTAAAAATAACGAAGTAAATATTTCTGAAGTATTGCTTTTTTTTCTGAAGGTACCATTTGACAAATAAAATAATAGACTTAGAAATAAAAGCGGTGGGGTACAATAATAATAAATTTGAGATCAATGTGATTTTATATGAAGCAAATGATTAGCAAGATTATGCCTTTCATTAAATTTATACCTATTTGCTGCATAAATGATTATCATCCCCCACCGCTTTTATTTCTAAGTCTATTATTTTATTTGTTAAATGGTACCTTCAGAAAAAAAAGCAATACTTCAGAAATATTTATTTTGTTATTTTTAGCGCATTTTAAATAAAAGCTTTTTTTAAAAGTGTTTTTTATAATTAATTATTAAAAATTAGAACAAAAAAAAAAGTTCCCAATGTGCCGGATTCAATCCCTGGTCGTAGCGGTCGAAAACCAACGGTTTAGACCATCCTCCCACCGCCCATCTTAGAAGATTTTAAAACACAGAAGTAAACGACAAGGACCTCATTTGAGAATTGAACTTAACCACAGCAAGTTAACAGATGTTATCTACCGAAAATATTTTTTATTTGAACTCGTCAAGATTTCAAGAAAATAATCGAGACAAGGTAAAACGGAATAAAACATTCAAATTAAGTAAAACAAAATTTGAAAATTATACCGATGTGTTTCTTTTCAACAAAAAATCAAAATTCACTTCAAGGAGAAATAACAATTATTTCTAACCTTAGGGATGAGGTATGAAAGGAAGAATTGTGAAGAGTAATGATAAACAGAAAAAAAAGTGTCGAGCTAAAACTCATATGAAAAAACGATGATATTTGAAACTTCGTTTTTAAAAAATATTTTACCTTGTCATCTTAATTCCAGATTAAATATAATACCACTACGTTTTTTTTTTATTTTTTTACTATCATCAAATCAGACGCGATGTCCCTACAAGGGGCGTCAAACAACAACACTAAATTCAGAGAACAATTTCACATAAACAATTGATGAACTACAAGGTTTGAGTAGAAGTTTGAATAATAAAAAAAGGACTTTAAAATCATGCTTGATTCCACAACCTACCTAGGAACAATTAATTAATAAAGATAAAAGAAAATCATCTCCAGAAATCTGTTGTTTGATTTGTGTCAGGAGATTTAAGTCTATTGATATGAATTCCATCTGTTTTATCTCAATTTACCTTGTCTCTAATTTTGTCCTGAAAAAGAGTTCATTTCAATAAGTTCTCAGAGTTCTAATACAGAGATCTGCTGTTTCATTCTGTGGTAAATACAGCGTTTTAACAACGATACATATTCCAATTGTGTTGATATTTTTTTCTTTTCATCTAACTTACTAATTCTTGTACATATTTCAAATATCTTTCTTTTATTTCTATGTTTAGCTTACCTTTAAAGTGCAAGAGTCTTTAGTGGGACATAGCGTTCTAAGTCGAAATAAAAAATAAAATAACCGCGGTATAAAATTGCCATGGAGCTAACAATTGCAAGAGATTTGCTAAGGAGACAATAATTTGAAGAGAGTTTCTATGAAGCTAGCGATAGGAAGAGAGTTGCTATGGAAATAACAATGGGAAGAGGGTTGCTATGGAGCTAACAATGGGAAGAGAGTTATCAGAAATCAGGCAATAGGAAGATAGTTGCCATGGAGCTATCAAAGAAATGCAAATTCACATGGAACTAACAATAGGAAGTGATTCCAAAACCCGCACCTATAACATACACAATGTAAAACATACACAGAAGGGAAGAGATATATAGTAAGAGGAAACCTACAAACAAGGAGACCATGTAACAAGAAACACAAGTCTGGGAGAAGAGCTTCGTTTAGAAGAGAAAGATCGTACAAGTCTTTCTACAGGTACCTGTTTATCTCTTGACAAGGTTATCCCAAAAGTTCGTAAACACTTGTTGTTGTCGTGTCCAAAGAAGAGTCTCAAATGTCTCCATGCATCTCCATCACAGCAGCAGCAATATCCACTATCTTGCTCTTTATTGGAAAATGGGTACCGTTGCCATGTTAGTCACCTTGGAAACGAACCAGAATTTGGTCGAATATTCCAAGGGTCCAGGGGGGACCGCAGGGAGGTGTGGTCAGACTTCCCCCCCGTAAACACTTGCAAAAAATGAAATACCAATATTATTCGCCGTTATGTATAATGTCTTTGTATTATGTATAAAGTAATTGTTTTATGTATTATTATGTATTCGCCGTAATATTATTCGACAAGTTATAAGAAAAACGTTTTAAGACAATCTGCACTATTTAAAAAAAGATAATTATCTATATATATAAAATTGAATGTCTGTTTGTTTGTACTCTATAGATTCAAAAACCATACATCCAATCGCCGTGAAATTTTGGGATATTATTAGGTATATCACCGGGAAGGTTTTTGAAAAATAATTTCATGAATATCTTGAATATCCTTAGAGTTATTTGCAGATTTGTAGATTTAACTCGCAAGCAGCGCCCCCATTGTGACGATGATAACAAGTTTTCTTATAACTAAGTTTGTTATCTTAAATATTATTTATCAAAAGTAAGATTATCTCAGGATGACACGGCAATGTGACACGGGAAAAAATGTTCACTAGATAAAACTATGATTTTCTAATGTAGAAAATTAGGAAAGACAAAATTCAGGATGACACGGCACACAGGGACCGGGAAAAAATGTTCACTTTATCGAGAGATTCAAATTTATGAGTTTCAAATTATCAAAATATATCTTTTTTTTTAAATAAGTTTTTAGAGAATTGTTTTAACAAATGTTCGCTAGACAAACCTTTACTCGGGTAAAACCCCGGGCGAAGCCGAGTACGTTTTATAAGTTTATAGAGAATTGTTTTAACAAATGTTTGTTAGACAAACATTCACTCGGGTAAAACCCGGGCGAAGCCGGGCACATCCGCTAGTATATATATATTATACTAGCGGACGTACCCGGCTTCGCCCGGGTTTTACCCGAGTAAAGGTTGGTCTAACGAACATTTGTTAAAACAATTCTCTAGAAACTTATTTAAAAAATAATAGATATATTTTGATAATTTGAAACTCGTAAATTTGAATCTCTCGATAAAGTGAACATTTTTTCCCGGTCCCTGTGTGCCATGTCATCCTGAATTTTGTCTTTCCAAATTTTCTACATTACAAAATCATCGTTTTATCTTGTGAACATTTTTTCCCGGTCCCTTGAAAAATACTCGATAAGTAGAATAAAATCAATATTAATTGGTTCCCTCGGTAATTGGAAGTTAAAGGAATAGTATCTTTGCCTTGGAATTGTATCATTATTCTTGTCTCAAAAAATTGCCGTGTCTTCCTGAATTTTGTCTTTCCTAATTTTCTACATTACAAAATCATCGTTTTATCTAGTGAACATTTTTTCCCGGTCCCTTGAAAAATACTCGATAAGTTGAATAAAATCAATATTAATTGGTTTCCTCGGTAAATGGAAGTTAAAGGAATAGTATCTTTGCCTTGGAATTGTATCATTATTCTTGTCTCAAATAAATTGCCGTGTCGAATAATGATAAAACTAACTTTGACTTGTGCGCAAAATTCCCCCGCTCTACGGGCGGAGATCAGAGCTTGGTTAAGTGGTTTCGTCAGTGTAGAGGACAAAACGTTCCGTCGGCGGTTTCATGTTCAAGTCTTTCGCGCAGTCTCTTGGGATTAAAAGATTTGCTTCAAGCGAGGGGTGGCTCTCAAATTATAAAAAAAAAAAAAAACGACACGGGATATCATTTAAAAAATCTGCGGAGAGAGCGCCAGCGTGGATATTTCCATTTGTTCGCAAAGGATTGACGACCTAAACCAACTTTTGAATGGCTATGACCTATGGTTATCGTCTGATTTCTACTAATTCACCTGGTTCAAATCACATTAATAGGTACCGCTCAGCAAGAGCAACCTAGTTCATGATAATTGAACAATGAATAATATGTGAAGGTTATTCACATATTAAACAATTTTTAACGCGGGATTCAATCCCGGTTCATGACTGTCGGGAATCGAGCGTCTTACCGTCTCATCCACCGACTTATTTTTATATACTAATTCAAAAATGAATAGAGGTTCGGGTATCAAGCAAATTAAAAGGGAAAACAGGAAACTTTTATCAAGTTGGTATGCTTACAGGACGAAACTATGCAAAAGCTTCTATATAAGTTATTTAATTTTTAGTATCGCATTTATATTTATTCGAATTTTATATTTAAACGATACTCATTATTTTTATTTATTTTTATATATCGTATATATCGTCTTGCACAATTGTTTACACTTTTTAAAATAAAGTACAATACTTAAAATAAAATATGTTTTTTATACAATCTAAAATTAGAAAATAAACTTTTAAATCGGTAACCTCAAGGAGATAGCCATTATAAAGCACTAATATTTGAATTAGTTTTACTTAATATATTAGCCCTGAAAGACAAGGTCATCAGGCATGGAGCAGACTTTCTGCCAAAACCTAAGCCTATCTCCGTCGCAAGGTGGCGCTGCTTGCGAGTTAAATCTACAAATCTGCAAATAACTCTAAGGATATTCAAGAAATTATTTTTCAGAAACCTTCCCAGTACTATAATAAATAATTTCCCAAAGTTTCATGGCGTTCCAATGAGTGGTTTGGTCAGGCATAAAGGACAGACAGACACACACACATACATTCATTTATATATATATAGATTAACAGTAATTAAACGTAACAGTAAGAAAATGTTGATTTTAATATATTTTAATTTTTTCATATTTTAATATATGTAAATAGAGTCTCTTTAGAAAGACCACCTAAAAACATGACTCAACTTGTTTCTCCTGTAGGTGGTCTCTCATTGAAGATTCTAATTGCTATTAAAGAATCTCTAATAGACCTTTAATAAGAGACTGCCTCTTGGAGAGACGGGTTAAGCTACGAAATGGATGTACCCGGCTTCGCCCGGGTTTTACCCGAGTAAAGGTTTGTCTAACGAACATTTGTTAAAACAATTCTCTATAAACTTATAAAAAAAATAATAGATATATTTTGATAATTTGAAACTCGTAAATTTGAATCTCTCGATAAAGTGAACATTTTTTCCCGGTCCCTGTGTGCCGTGTCATCCTGAATTTTGTCTTTCCTAATTTTCTACATTACAAAATCATCGTTTTATCTAGTGAACATTTTTTCCCGGTCCCTTGAAAAATACTCGATAAGTTGAATAAAATCAATATTAATTGGTTTCCTCGGTAAATGGAAGTTAAAGGAATAGTATCTTTGCCTTGGAATTGTATCATTATTCTTGTCTCAAATAAATTGCCGTGTCGAATAATGATAAAACTAACTTTGACTTGTGCGCAAAATTCCCCCGCTCTACGGGCGGAGATCAGAGCTTGGTTAAGTGGTTTCGTCAGTGTAGAGGACAAAACGTTCCGTCGGCGGTTTCATGTTCAAGTCTTTCGCGCAGTCTCTTGGGATTAAAAGATTTGCTTCAAGCGAGGGGTGGCTCTCAAATTATAAAAAAAAAAAAAACGACACGGGATATCATTTAAAAAATCTGCGGAGAGAGCGCCAGCGTGGATATTTCCATTTGTTCGCAAAGGATTGACGACCTAAACCAACTTTTGAATGGCTATGACCTATGGTTATCGTCTGATTTCTACTAATTCACCTGGTTCAAATCACATTAATAGGTACCGCTCAGCAAGAGCAACCTAGTTCATGATAATTGAACAATGAATAATATGTGAAGGTTATTCACATATTAAACAATTTTTAACGCGGGATTCAATCCCGGTTCATGACTGTCGGGAATCGAGCGTCTTACCGTCTCATCCACCGACTTATTTTTATATACTAATTCAAAAATGAATAGAGGTTCGGGTATCAAGCAAATTAAAAGGGAAAACAGGAAACTTTTATCAAGTTGGTATGCTTACAGGACGAAACTATGCAAAAGCTTCTATATAAGTTATTTAATTTTTAGTATCGCATTTATATTTATTCGAATTTTATATTTAAACGATACTCATTATTTTTATTTATTTTTATATATCGTATATATCGTCTTGCACAATTGTTTACACTTTTTAAAATAAAGTACAATACTTAAAATAAAATATGTTTTTTATACAATCTAAAATTAGAAAATAAACTTTTAAATCGGTAACCTCAAGGAGATAGCCATTATAAAGCACTAATATTTGAATTAGTTTTACTTAATATATTAGCCCTGAAAGACAAGGTCATCAGGCATGGAGCAGACTTTCTGCCAAAACCTAAGCCTATCTCCGTCGCAAGGTGGCGCTGCTTGCGAGTTAAATCTACAAATCTGCAAATAACTCTAAGGATATTCAAGAAATTATTTTTCAGAAACCTTCCCAGTACTATAATAAATAATTTCCCAAAGTTTCATGGCGTTCCAATGAGTGGTTTGGTCAGGCATAAAGGACAGACAGACACACACACATACATTCATTTATATATATATAGATTAACAGTAATTAAACGTAACAGTAAGAAAATGTTGATTTTAATATATTTTAATTTTTTCATATTTTAATATATGTAAATAGAGTCTCTTTAGAAAGACCACCTAAAAACATGACTCAACTTGTTTCTCCTGTAGGTGGTCTCTCATTGAAGATTCTAATTGCTATTAAAGAATCTCTAATAGACCTTTAATAAGAGACTGCCTCTTGGAGAGACGGGTTAAGCTACGAAATGGATGTACCCGGCTTCGCCCGGGTTTTACCCGAGTAAAGGTTTGTCTAACGAACATTTGTTAAAACAATTCTCTATAAACTTATAAAAAAAATAATAGATATATTTTGATAATTTGAAACTCGTAAATTTGAATCTCTCGATAAAGTGAACATTTTTTCCCGGTCCCTGTGTGCCGTGTCATCCTGAATTTTGTCTTTCCTAATTTTCTACATTACAAAATCATCGTTTTATCTAGTGAACATTTTTTCCCGGTCCCTTGAAAAATACTCGATAAGTTCAATAAAATCAATATTAATTGGTTCCCTCGGTAATTGGAAGTTAAAGGAATAGTACCTTTGCCTTGGAATTGTATCATTATTCTTGTCTCAAATAAATAGCCGTGTCATCCTGAATTTTGTCTTTCCTAATTTTCTACATTACAAAATCATCGTTTTATCTAGTGAACATTTTTTCCCGGTCCCTTGAAAATACTCGATAAGTTGAATAAAATCAATATTAATTGGTTCCCTCGGTAATTGGAAGTTAAAGGAATAGTATTGTCGCCTTGAATTGTATCTTTATTCTTGTCTCAAATAAATTGCCGTGTCATCCTGAGATAATCTTACTTTTGATAAATAATCTTTAAGATAATAAATTTAGTGATAATAAAACTTATAGATAAAAAACTTGTTAACAATGTCGCAATGGTGGCGCTGCTTGCGAGTTAAATCTACAAATCTGCAAATAACTCTAAGGATATTCAAGATATTCAAGAAATTATTTTGCAGAAACCTTCCCAGTACTATACTAAATAATTTCCCAAAGTTTCATGGCGTTCCAATGAGTGGTTTGGTCAGGCATAAAGGACAGACAGACACACACACACACATACATTCATTTTTATATATATAGATTAACAGTAATTAAACGTACCAGTAAGAAAATGTTGATTTTAATATATTTTAATTTTTCATATTTTAATATATGTAAATAGAGTCTCTTAAGAAAGACCACCTAAAAACATGACTCAACTTGTTTCTCCTGTAGGTGGTCTCATTGAAGATTCTAATTGCTATTAAAGAATCTCTAATAGACCTTTAATAAGAGACTGCCTCTTGGAGAGACGGGTTAAGCTACGAAATGGACGTACCCGGCTTCGCCCGGGTTTTTCCCGAGTAAAGGTTTGTCTAACGAACATTTGTTATAACAATTCTCTATAAACTTATAAAAAAATATATATTTTGATAATTTGAAACTCGTAAATTTGAATCTCTCGATAAAGCGAACATTTTTCCCCGGTCCCTGTGTGCCGTGTCATCCTGAATTTTGTCTTTCCTAATTTTCTACATTACAAAATCATCGTTTTATCTAGTGAACATTTTTTCCCGGTCCCTTGAAAAATACTCGATAAGTTCAATAAAATCAATATTAATTGGTTCCCTCGGTAATTGGAAGTTAAAGGAATAGTACCTTTGCCTTGGAATTGTATCATTATTCTTGTCTCAAATAAATAGCCGTGTCATCCTGAATTTTGTCTTTCCTAATTTTCTACATTACAAAATCATCGTTTTATCTAGTGAACATTTTTTCCCGGTCCCTTGAAAATACTCGATAAGTTGAATAAAATCAATATTAATTGGTTCCCTCGGTAATTGGAAGTTAAAGGAATAGTATTGTCGCCTTGAATTGTATCTTTATTCTTGTCTCAAATAAATTGCCGTGTCATCCTGAGATAATCTTACTTTTGATAAATAATCTTTAAGATAATAAATTTAGTGATAATAAAACTTATAGATAAAAAACTTGTTAACAATGTCGCAATGGTGGCGCTGCTTGCGAGTTAAATCTACAAATCTGCAAATAACTCTAAGGATATTCAAGATATTCAAGAAATTATTTTGCAGAAACCTTCCCAGTACTATACTAAATAATTTCCCAAAGTTTCATGGCGTTCCAATGAGTGGTTTGGTCAGGCATAAAGGACAGACAGACACACACACACACATACATTCATTTTTATATATATAGATTAACAGTAATTAAACGTACCAGTAAGAAAATGTTGATTTTAATATATTTTAATTTTTCATATTTTAATATATGTAAATAGAGTCTCTTAAGAAAGACCACCTAAAAACATGACTCAACTTGTTTCTCCTGTAGGTGGTCTCATTGAAGATTCTAATTGCTATTAAAGAATCTCTAATAGACCTTTAATAAGAGACTGCCTCTTGGAGAGACGGGTTAAGCTACGAAATGGACGTACCCGGCTTCGCCCGGGTTTTTCCCGAGTAAAGGTTTGTCTAACGAACATTTGTTATAACAATTCTCTATAAACTTATAAAAAAATATATATTTTGATAATTTGAAACTCGTAAATTTGAATCTCTCGATAAAGCGAACATTTTTCCCCGGTCCCTGTGTGCCGTGTCATCCTGAATTTTGTCTTTCCTAATTTTCTACGTTACAAAATCATCGTTTTATCTAGTGAACATTTTTTCCCGGTCCCTTGAAAATTACTCGATAAGTTGAATAAAATCAATATTAATTGGTTCCCTCGGTAATTGGAAGTTAAAGGAATAGTACTTTGCCTTGGAATTGTATCATTATTCTTGTCTCAAATAAGTTGCTGTGTCATCCTGAATTTTGTCTTTCCTAATTTTCTACATTACAAAATCATCGTTTTATCTAGTGAACATTTTTCCCCGGTCCCTTGAAAATACTCGATAAGTTGAATAAAATCAATATTAATTGGTTCCCTCGGTAATTGGAAGTTAAAGGAATAGTATTTTCGCCTTGAATTGTATCTTTATTCTTGTCTCAAATAAATTGCCGTGTCATCCTGAGATAATCTTACTTTTGATAAATAATCTTTAAGATAATAAATTTAGTGATAATAAAACTTATAGATAAAAAACTTGTTAACAATGTCGCAATGGTGGCGCTGCTTGCGAGTTAAATCTACAAATCTGCAAATAACTCTAAGGATATTCAAGATATTCACGAAATTATTTTGCAGAAACCTTCCCAGTACTATACTAAATAATTTCCCAAAGTTTCATGGCGTTCCAATGAGTGGTTTGGTCAGGCATAAAGGACAGACACACACACACACATACATTCATTTATATATATATAGATTACTCTTCATTGTTGGCTTTTTATCTTACATTCACTCTTCAGTGTTGGCTTTTTATATTATATTTACTCTTCATTGTTGGCTTTTTATCTTACATTCATTCTTCATTGTTGGCTTTTTATATTATATTTACTCTTCATTGTTGGCTTTTTATCTTACATTCATTCTTTGTTGTTGGCTTTTTATATTACATTTACTATTCATTGTTGGCTTTTTATCTTACATTCACTCTTCATTGTTGGCTTTTTATCTTACATTCATTCTTCATTGTTGGCTTTTTATATTACATTCACTCTTCATTGTTGGCTTTTTATCTTACATTCATTCTTCATTGTTGGCTTTTTATATTACATTCACTCTTCATTGTTGGCTTTTTATATCATATAGAAAATCATAGTTTTATCTAGTGAACATTTTTTCCCGTGTCACATTGCCGTGTCATCCTGAGATAATCTTACTTTTGATAAATAATATTTAAGATAACAAACTTAGTGATAAGAAAACTTGTTATCATCGTCACAATGGGGGCGCTGCTTGCGAGTTAAATCTACAAATCTGCAAATAACTCTAAGGATATTCAAGATATTCATGAAATTATTTTTCTAAAACCTTCCCGGTGATATACCTAATAATATCCCAAAATTTCACGGCGATTGGATGTATGGTTTTTGAATCTATAGAGTACAAACAAACAGACAGACAAACAGACAGACATTCAATTTTATATATATAGATTAACAGTAATTAAACGTACCAGTAAGAAAATGTTGATTTTAATATATTTTAATTTTTCATATTTTAATATATGTAAATAGAGTCTCTTAAGAAAGACCACCTAAAAACATGACTCAACTTGTTTCTCCTGTAGGTGGTCTCTCATTGAAGATTCTAATTGCTATTAAAGAATCTCTAATAGACCTTTAATAAGAGACTGCCTCTTGGAGAGACGGGTTAAGCTACGAAATGGACGTACCCGGCTTCGCCCGGGTTTTACCCGAGTAAAGGTTTGTCTAATGAACATTTGTTAAAACAATTCTCTATAAACTTATAAAAAAAGATATATTTTGATAATTTGAAACTCGTAAATTTGAATCTCTCGATAAAGCGAACATTTTTTCCCGGTCCCTGTGTGCCGTGTCATCCTGAATTTTGTCTTTCCTAATTTTCTACGTTACAAAATCATCGCTTTATCTAGTGAACATTTTTTCCCGGTCCCTTGAAAAATACTCGATAAGTTGAATAAAATCAATATTAATTGGTTCCCTCGGTAATTGGAAGTTAAAGGAATAGTACCTTTGCCTTGGAATTGTATCATTATTCTTGCCTCAAATAAATTGCCGTATCATCCTGAATTTTGTCTTTCCTAATTTTCTACATTACAAAATCATCGTTTTATCTAGTGAACATTTTTCCCCGGTCCCTTTAAAAATACTCGATAAGTTGAATAAAATCAATATTAATTGGTTCCCTCGGTAATTGGAAGTTAAAGGAATAGTATCTTCGCCTTGAATTGTATCATTATTCTTGTCTCAAATAAATTGCCGTGTCATCATGAGATAATCTTACTTTTGATAAATAATCTTTAAGATAATAAATTTAGTGATAATAAAACTTATAGATAAAAAACTTGTTAACATCGTCGCAATGGTGGCGCTGCTTGCGAGTTAAATCTACAAATCTGCAAATAACTCTAAGGATATTCAAGATATTCAAGAAATTATTTTTCAGAAACCTTCCCAGTACTATACTAAATAATTTCCCAAAGTTTCATGGCGTTCCAATGAGTGGTTTGGTCAGGCATAAAGGACAGACAGACAGACGCACACACACATGCATTCATTTTTATATATATAGATATACTGTAATGATAGAATTAATAGGAGAGCACATGGCTCATCAGTGGCAAACCCTCCCAGCGGTTTCGTTATAATTTTTTTTCTTTGTAGTAATGACAGTAGTAAAATTGCTTTATTTTAAAAAGAAACATGCGTTATAAATAGTTTACCATTTTAATAGCAGATGACGTACTATTGCATCAAGTTTAGATATTTTATTTGAAGTAATTTTCTACTGTAAAATATTACTATATATCTAATCACAAAAATTACTTAAACCTAAAATATATATGTATAATTTTATTATACAAAATAAGCCTTATCATCTATGCAATGTAAATAAATATTTTAAACGAAAAAAATGAGGTAATTTGAACTAGAACCATCTATTGGAATATATTTCACGAAATTCTATATTTAAATTATTATTGTGTGTGCAACATGCATATTATTTTTTTTCTATAAATTATCAATTAGCCAAATGTAATATAATGGGGAAAATTAATGCATTTAATTGCGCGCGCTCTTAGAATAGTATATTTACTTTAAAATTATTTTGAAAATAAATATATTTATTGTAATTAAAAAAAAAACAGATTTAAAAAAATGAATATATAAATATATTCATTATTTAATTATCATTATTTGTTTCTCATTCTATCTCTCTATCTCTCGTTTGATATTTTAAAATATAATTATTTAAGAAAATAACTAAAAATATATCTAAACTTATAAAAAATGGAAATGCAAAAACCTATGAAGAAAATTCAAATGAGAGAAAGCGATGTTACAAGTATTCAATTTTCTCTGCTAAGCCCAGAACAAATAAAAGCCATATCTGTGGTTGCCATTACAAATCCAGGATTCATGGAAAATGGAAAACCAATTCCTGGTGGATTAATGGATCCCAGACAAGGTTCAATATCTGTTGGAGAGCTTTGTTCGACCTGCCGTCAGAAGCATAGAGAATGTGCTGGACATTTCGGCCATATTGAACTTTCTGTGCCTATTTTCCACCCTGGATGTATCGGCACAGTTCACAAAATCCTCCAATGCATCTGCTTCTACTGCTCCACTTTACTTATTAAACCGGAGAATGCAAAAATTCAAACCATCATGGAGAGATTCAAAGGCCAAAACCGCCTTCAACAACTTCATGAACTCTGTTCTAAAGTCAAGAAATGCGAATTGAGCATAGATGATAAGGGGAATCTGATTGAGAATTCCCTCGGATGCGGAAAGAATCAACCAAGCATCAAGACAAAGCAAATGGAGTTCATCGCTGAATGGAAGAAACCTAACTGTGAAGATGAAATGAACAAAATGTATATTTCAGCATCAATGATACTGGAAATCTTTAGCAAAATGTCAGATACAGCAATCGAAGCTGTTGGCATGAACACCACATTTTCTCGACCAGAATGGATGATTCTGAAGGTAATTCCAGTTGCCCCTCATTCAGTTAGGCCAGCAGTTAAATGTGGAAATAAGTTAGGCCATGATGATATTACCTTGAAATTACGTGATATCATAAAGGCTAACAAAGAAGTTGAACGAGTAATTAATCAACAAATTCCTAACTTTATTGTTAGAGAAAAGATAAATGCCCTTCAATACCACGTAGCTACCATGATGCAAAGTAATGTTCCTGGACTACCAGAAGCGATAACGAAAAATGGACGTAAAATTAAATCCATTGCAGATCGTATTAAAGGAAAAGAAGGAAGGATTAGAACCAATCTCATGGGTAAACGTGTTAATCACTCTGCACGTACAGTCATCTCTCCAGACCCCAATTTGAGAATTGATGAAGTTGGTGTTCCCATTTCAATTGCAAAAACCCTCACCATTCCAGAAACTGTTCACAAGTACAACATTGAATGGTTGCAACGACTTGTAGAAAACGGACCCTTCCAACTTCCAGGAGCAAGCGCCATTATAAGAGAAAATGGACAACGGATAAATCTTCACATGAATAAGAATTCTTCCGATCTTGTCCTGATGACAGGTGACATCGTGGAAAGATGTTTGATAAACGGTGACGTGGTGGTGTTCAATCGACAGCCATCTTTGCACAAGATGTCCATGATGGCTCATAAAGTCCGAATTCTTCCCTTTTCAACCTTCCGGATGAATCTTAGTTGCACCACGCCCTACAACGCCGATTTTGATGGAGATGAGATGAACCTTCATGTTCCCCAAGACCCAGCCACTCGGGTTGAAGTGGAGCAGCTTTCCCTAGTTCCCACTCAAATCGTTGCCCCTCAGGCTAACAAACCTTGTATGGGAATCGTCCAGGACACACTCACTGCTGTTTTCATGATGACCAGAAGAGACGTCTTCATCGAGAAAGGAGAATTGATGAGAATCTTATTTCAAAGTAATGATTGGGATGGCGTAATTCCTCCGCCAACCATTATCAAACCTAAACCTCTATGGACTGGAAAACAACTTTTCAGTATACTCCTCAACGAAAATATAAACTTGGATCGTAAACATAGTGCTCATGATAGTGCTGAAGATACTGGCCCATATAAATGGATCACTCCAGGTGATACAAGAGTAATCATCCAAAATGGAGTACTAATCTCAGGCATCATTTGCAAGAAAATTGTTGGAACATCAGAAGGTTCATTAATGCATCTATTATTCATGGAAGTTGGTCCTAGTAGAACAGCAGCCTTTTATAACAACCTCCAAGTAATTGTAAATAACTGGTTTGTTGAAGTTAGCCTTACTCTAAGCTATTCAGACACAGTCGCCGAAGAAGATACCGTAATCAAGATAAAAAATGCGATCGAGGAAGCCAAAGTAGAAGTTATGGAATTTTGGGATAAATCTCTCAAAGGGACTCTTGAACTTCTCCCTGGAAATAGCATGTTTAATACATTCGAATCGCAGGTCAGCAAAACGTTGAATACCGTTCGAGATAAGACGGGCTCCGTAGCTGATAAATCTCTAACGCATTTCAACAATTTTAAGAAAATGGTTGACTCAGGATCGAAAGGATCCAAGATCAATATTTCACAAATTATGGCTTGCGTAGGACAGCAAGGTATTGGGGGGAAACGGGTCCCAGATGGATACCATAAAAGAACTTTAGCATGCTTCACTAAATGTGATTATAGTTATTTGAGCAGGGGTTTTGTTGAAGATTCCTACCACGACGGATTAAATGTTATCGAATTTTACTTTCATACCATGGCAGGCCGTGAGGGTATCATAGACACGGCAGTGAAGACTGCTGAAACTGGCTACATCCAGAGACGTCTGGTCAAAGCCATGGAAGATCTAATGGTACAGTACGATGGGACAGTACGTAATAGCAGTGATGAAGTTTTACAATTTGCTTATGGTGAAGATGGAATGGATGGAGCATTTATGGAATCCCAAACCATTCCTATTATTACTCCTTCTGATAAAGCTTTTGAAAATAATTTCAAGTTTGATATCAAAAATGAAGATAAAATTAAGAACATCTTCTCCTATGAGGCACTGGAAGAGATGAAAAGCGAGGAGACTGTCACAGCTGTGATGAATGAATGGGAAAGGCTGGAGAAAGATCGTGAAACCTTAAGATCCATTTTCCCTTCAGGAGAAAGCAAGGTCGTTCTTCCATGCAACCTACAGAAATTGATCAAACAAGCTCAGCACACATACAAAATCGATCCCAGAACGGACACCACAGACTTGACTCCTAGAATAGTGACAAAAGAAGTAGAAGATCTAATAAGTGTTCTGAATATGAAAGAAGATAATGGTATCGAAACCAAACCAAATATTCTTCTCCATGGATTAATCCGCTCGACCTTTTGCTCCAAGAAGGTTACCGAAGAATATCGTCTCAATAGAGAATCATTTAATTGGGTTCTTGAAGAAATTGAGGAACGATACCAAAGAAGTTTGGTTAATCCAGGAGAGATGGTCGGGATGATAGCTGCTCAGTCATTGGGTGAACCAGCTACCCAGATGACTCTAAACACTTTCCACTATGCCGGAGTTTCTGCTAAGAATGTAACTCTTGGTGTACCCCGTCTCAACGAGATTCTCAACCTTTCCAAGAATCCAAAGACTCCTTCATTGACCATCTACCTGACTGGAGAAGCAGCTACGAATGCTGAGATTGCCAAGGAAATAGCTTGCCGCATGGAACACGTCACAATGGAAAAATTTGTTCAGTGTTCTAATGTCTGGTATGATCCTGATACGACAAAGACTGTCATTCCAGAAGATCAGGAACTTGTAGATCTCTACAACGAATTACCTGACGACAATTCTAGGCCTCTTTCACCTTGGATTTTGCGTTTTGTGATGAATCGCAAAAATATGGTCGCCTATAAGGTTTCAATGGAAATGATAGCAGAAGCAATTAACAAAGAATTTGGAGATGACCTGAATTGCGTCTTCTCAGATGATAATAGTGAACAACTGGTTTTACGTCTAAGATCTGTAGCTGAAGACGAAAATTATGAAGTGGAAGATCAAATCTTTCTGAAACATATTGAAAATTCAATGCTCAACGATATGACCATTCAAGGAATTCCATCAATTTCAAGGGTCTACATGCAACTACCTAACGATGATAGCAAGAAGAGGACCATTATCGCTGAGAATGGGGAGATGAAGAAAGTCCAAGAATGGGTACTGGAAACCGATGGAAATGGACTTCAGCAAGTCCTGGCCCTCCGAGATGTCGATTCTGTCAGAACATACTCCAATGACATCTACGAAACCTTTGAGGTTCTTGGCATTGAAGCTGTACGGAAGAATATTGAGAAGGAAATTAACAACTTGATTTCCTTCGATGGATCCTACGTCAACTCACGTCATCTTGCTCTTCTCTGTGATGTCATGACAGCTAAAGGACATCTGATGGCAATCACACGTCATGGCATCAACCGACGTGACAATGGACCACTTATGCGATGCTCTTTCGAAGAATCTGTGGATGTCCTTACGAAAGCTGCCTGCCACGCAGAAGTAGATTACCTTAAGGGAGTGTCCGAATGCATCATGGTAGGCAAACAATGCCGTATTGGAACTGGTTTATCCCAATGCCTCCTCAGCAATAACGTCGAGAAGATATTCAAAGATGTACCTAATGCAAACTTCGAAGATTCATCTTCCAATCTGAAATGGCTCAACAAGAACCAGTCCAACTTTGGAACAGAATACCTCAGCCCCATCTATTCCCCGGAAGGTGCCTTTTCACCTGAGTACTCAAGTGAATATTCCTTTGGCAGCCCACAATTCAGCCCGGATAGCCCAAGCCGTTTCTCAGATAGCTCATGCTTTTCGCCTAGAAGTCCAAATAGCCCGAACTATGCGCCTGAAAGTCCTAGATATTCAATGACAAGCCCTATATATTCCGCCAAAAGTCCAAGCTATTCGCCCACAAGCCCTTCATACTCACCCACAAGCCCCTCATACTCACCCACAAGCCCCTCATACTCACCCACAAGCCCCTCATACTCACCCACAAGCCCCTCATACTCACCCACAAGCCCCTCATACTCACCCACAAGCCCCTCATACTCACCCACAAGCCCCTCATACTCACCCACAAGCCCCTCGTACTCGGCTACAAGCCCCCGCTATTCTCCCACTAGCCCCTCGTACTCGGCTACCAGCCCCTCCTACTCACCCACAAGCCCCTCCTACTCACCCACAAGCCCTTCATACTCACCCACAAGCCCCTCATACTCACCCACAAGCCCCTCGTACTCGCCGACTAGCCCCCGCTATTCTCCCATTAGCCCCTCCTATTCGGCTACAAGCCCCCGCTATTCTCCCACTAGCCCCTCCTATTCGGCTACAAGCCCCTCGTACTCGCCGACTAGCTCCCCGTACTCGCCGACTAGCTCCCCGTACTCGCCGACTAGCTCCCCGTACTCGTCGACTAGCCCCCGCTATTCTCCCACTAGCCCCTCCTACACCCCCAACACTCCAGAATACACCCCCTCTAGTCCCTCCTACTCCTTCAACCGAAGCGAAGATTCATATGACTCCAGCGATGGGGAATGCTAGACAGACGAGCATAAATCTACGATCGATTTCTACGGAATTATTTTTTAAATAATGTATATAATATTATGTAATTTATGTGATTATATAATAATAAATGAGTTTTTTCATGGAATTTATTATATATTGGTATATTTTAATATTTGTTATAATTAAAAATGAATGTATGTCTGTTTGTTTGTCCTTTATGCCTGACCAAACCACTCATTGGATCGCCATGAAACTTTGGGAAGTTATTTAGTATAGTACTGGGAAGGTTTCTAGCAAATAAAATTTTTGAAATAACTTTTCGCCTAGAAATAATCAAGATAATTATTCTAATTTATCTGTTATAATTCAACAATCTGCTCTAAATATTATCATGATGATACGATGATTTTGTAATGTAGAAAATTAGGAAAGACAAAATTCAGGATGACACGGCAATTTATTTGAGACAAGAATAATGATACAATTCAAAGGCAAGATACTATTCCTTTAACTTCCAATTACCGAGGGAACCAATTAAAATTGATTTTATTCTACTTATCGAGTATTTTTTCAAGGGACCGGGAAAAAATGTTCACTTTATCGAGAGATTCGTTAAACAAACCTTTACTCGGGTAAAACCCGGGCGAAGCCGGGTACATCCATACAAGAATAATGATACAATTCCAAGGCAAGATACTATTCCTTTAACTTCCAATTACCGAGGGAACCAATTAATATTAATTTTATTCAACTTATCGAGTATTTTTCAAGGGACCGGGAAAAAATGTTCACTTTATCGAGATATTCGTTAAACAAACCTTTACTCGGGTAAAACCCGGGCGAAGCCGGGTACATCCATACAAGAATAATGATACAATTCCAAGGCAAGATACTATTCCTTTAACTTCCAATTACCGAGGGAACCAATTAATATTGATTTTATTCAACTTATCGAGTATTTTTCAAGGGACCGGGAAAAAAATGTTCACTTTATCGAGAGATTCGTTAGACAAACTTTTACTCGGGTAAAACCCGGGCGAAGCCGGGTGGGTCCGCTAGTTTGTTATAATTATTAAATGATCGCGAAAAAAAAAAGGTGTTTCTGCCAGGGCTCGAACCTGGGACCTTCCGCGTGTCATAGTAATTTTTAAAATTAAGATTAAATAACACACACAATTTAATAC
This sequence comes from Cordylochernes scorpioides, assembly GCA_030710605.1. Taxonomy (NCBI): domain Eukaryota; kingdom Metazoa; phylum Arthropoda; class Arachnida; order Pseudoscorpiones; family Chernetidae; genus Cordylochernes; species Cordylochernes scorpioides. Next base: position 19,629,998 of record CP092880.1, read on the forward strand.
TTTAAAACTTCAGTTATTATCGATATAGTAAAAATCTTTATTTAAAACATTAATCCAAAACATAACGTCATGCATATCAATATAATAATTTTGATATTTAAAAAAAACGATATAAAATGTATAATTTAATTTATATTAGTTTATCATATAAAGCTTTGTTTTTAAAACACTAAAATATGCCATAATTACATTTTGATAACTTATTTATTTATATATTTTCCTAATACAGTAATCAATATTTAAATAAACAACTACACGCATATTAAAATATTTATATCTAAAAAAATAAAAACCCAAAGCACACGATTCAATATTTATAATTTCAATTATAATCGAATATCATTTTAAATCTTTATTTTAAAACACGCCTAATTCACTTTTAATATCTAATTTGTTTACATGTTTTTCATTTAATAATCGCTTTATTATTCAATAAACCCACATTTATATATGTTGGAAAAAAAGAAGAATAGTAAATCAATGATCTTGAAATACTTTTAGTCTGACAACACTGTAATATAAAAACTAGAACAAAGGAGTGTTGGTTTTGTTTACAAAATTAGTAATTGTAATGTAAATTGTTAAATGTTCTTTTCTATCTCTCTTTGTGAAAATAATAAATTTAAAATACTTTCATAAAAGGTAAAATCGCCTAATTCTTTAAAACCACTTCAGCTGTAAGTAAACTTATTATTTGTTGTTTCATTGTCTGAACCATAAGAGATTCCCAACATGGTAGCAGAGCGTGGTTCTTTTTGAATCGCGGTAAAATATATATATAAAATATAAATAAAAACCAAAATGGCTGTCAGCGAAGATATCGCAAATATTGTGAGACTTAAAAGTCCTGAAAATTTTGATCTATGGAATTTTCAGATAACAATTATTTTCAAAGCAAATGGCCTTCTAGATATTGTGAATGGAAAAAAAATCGTTGTTTGAAGATTTGAAAGATGAAACTGGAAAAGATAAATGGAGCCTAAAAGACGCCAAAGCACAAAAATACATAATGTTAACCATTGAAAATAATGTTTTAACACATATTCTAAATTGCAAAACTTCAAAAGAAATGTATGAAACACTAGTAGCCATTTATCAAAGAGAAGATGAGCAATTAAAATGCAAATTACTACAAGAATTTCATGGATTCAAATTTGACAAAAATACAGATATGGCAACAAATATAAGCAGAATGCAAAATTTAGTATTCAAACTAAATAATGTAAAACAAGAAATTGATGAAAGCTTTGTAATTTCTAAAATATTGAGCATTTTGCCTGACTACTTTAATTACTTCAGCACAGCATGGGATTCGACACCAAAAAGTGAGAAAACGTTAACAAACTTAATATCAAGACTATCACTTGAAGAAACTAAACAAAAAGTAAAGCCTGAAGAGGAAATAGCCATGAGTGCTACTAAAGTAAAGCAGTGCTTTAACTGCAAAAAGAGCGGGCACTTAGCAAAATATTGTAGACTAAATAAAAAATGGTGTACCATCTGTAAAAAGACAAATCATACTCAAGACCAATGCTTCTTTAAGAAATCTCAAAATAAATTCCAGGAATATATTCCTTGCCGAATTTGTAAAAAGACAAATCATAAAGAAAAGGATTGCTTTTTCAGAAACAAAAATGAAGAAAAATTGTCCTTTTTTGCAGGAGAGACTTTAAAATGTAAAAATGAGGAATTGCTAGAATTCATTGTAGACAGTGGCTCAACAAGCCATATGATAAATAGTAAAAGGTTTTTACTAGATGAAGTAGATTGCAACTCAAAAATATCAATAGCAAAAAAGGAAGAAACTCTAATAGCAAAATCAGTCGGAAAAATTCAAGGGAAAAAATGTGATCTCAAGGAGGTGATGTTTGTACCAAACTTGACAAATAATTTACTATCGGTAAGTGCCATTACCAGAAATAAAGGCAAAGTCGTCTTTGAAGATGAAAAGGTATTTGTCGTAAAAAATGGAAAAAAAGTTTTAGAAGGAGAAAAACAGGAAAATGGACTCTATACAATAAATATAGAACAGAAAACCCCGAAATTGAAGAATCTCACCTAACAGCTACCCAAAATGAAGAAATGCTAAAATGGCACAGAAAAATGGGTCACATAAGTTTTTCAAGCTTAAAACAATTAAAATCTATGGTAAATGGAATAAACATAGAAAAAATAAGTCAAGATGAAATTTGTGAAACATGCATTAAAGCTAAACAGGTAAGAAAGCCATTCAATTCCATTAGAACAAAATCAAAAAGGCCTTTAGAAATAATCAATACAGATGTATGTGGACCTTTAGATCCCACTACCCATGACAACAAAAACTATTTTCTAACATTTCTTGATGACTACACACATTTTTGTCATGTGTATTTGTTACAAAATAAATATGAAGTAAAAGAATATCTAAAATAATTTATTACAGAAGCAGAAAACCAAATGAATCTTAAAGTTTCAAAAATAAGATGTGACAATGGCGGAGAATATGTAAATGAAGATATAAAATCCTGGTGCAAAGCTAAAGGAATCATTATGGATCTCACCATACCTCACTCACCTCAGCTAAACGGCAAAGCCGAAAGATTAAATAGAACCCTGATGGAGAAAACTAGAGCTCTTTTGATTGATTCTGGTGTAGAAAAATACATGTGGGGAGAAGCTGTAAGGGTTTCAGCCTATTTGCTGAACCGAAGCCCTACTCAAGAATTAGAGAAAACCCCTGCAGAACTTTGGTTCAACAAAAGACCAAATTTGTCAAACTTACAACTTTTTGGTTGTGAAGCTTATGTCAAAACCCTAAAACACATAAAGAAATTGGAAGACAGAAGTAAAAAATATACCTTTATAGGTTACTAGCGGATGTGCCCGGCTTCGCCCGGGTTTCACCCGAGTGATATATCATCTTTCTTGACCGAGCACAATATATTGAAGAATTCATATAAAATGATGATCGAAATAGAAAAATAAATTACTAAAACAGAAGGAATTGCTCCAAATTTGATGCTTTCAATAGTTGAAAACCCTTTTCAAGACCAAAGACGTTATAATGCACCTAGAACAAATGAAATTGCAGCTGTATTTCAAAATGTTGATGGAGAGCCACCATTTAATAGAGATATCAGAGTTTACAATAAGAATTCTAATGAAACCACAAATATCTCAATTTTACATCAGCATTTGGATGCAATGACATATCCACTATTAATTCCACATGCTGAAGCAGGGTGGCATTCTGAATTGAAAATCCCAACTACTAATAGATCAGTTACTCAAAAGATGTTTTATTCAAATAGATTCGCAATTAGAGATGAATTTAATCAATTTTTACCATCTGGAAAATTAGTGCAAATTTACGCTGTTGATGCATACACAAAAATGGAAGCATCCCGCCTACATTATATTAAAACTCACCAATCAAAACTTAGGGTAGATTTATATGAAAGCTTGAGAAAAAATTATAACCATCACAATACGGAATGGAATCAAATTGGAAATCCAATTGTATTGCCATCGTCTTTCATTGGAAGCTCAAGAAATATGCAAGAACGATATAGAGACACTATGGCTATTGTGCGAAAGTATGGGAAGCCTGATTTGTTCATAACCATGACGTGTAATCCGAAATGGCTAGAAATAACAGAAAACCTGAACGGCAGCTCAGTTGTAAACAGGCCAGATATTGTAGCAAGAGTCTTCAATTTGAAGAGTAAAGAACTAATTAGGGACCTAATAAAGAATCAAATATTTGGCAAAGTGGTAGCATATGTCTATACCATAGAATTTCAAAAGCGTGGTCTTCCACATATGCATTTATTGTGTATTCTCGACGATAAAAGTAAACCTAATAATTCAGAACTAATTGACAAGATTATTTGGGCAGAAATTCCAGAAGAAAATGATCCATCTGGTTTGAATCCATATGTTTTGAAGCATATGATTCATGGCCCATGCATCGGATCTGATTCAGGTAAATTTCTCTGTTTAGACAGTCGAGGAAAATGCAAAAAAGAATTCCCTAAATATTTTCTAGAAGAAACAATCGCAAATTTGAACGGCTACCCAAAGTATCAGCGCAGAAATACAGGGAAATCGTTCAAAATAGAAAATAAGAATATAAGTGTGGACAACAGATGGGTTGTGCCATATAGCCCATTTCTTCTGAAAAAATATGACTGCCATATTAATGTGCAAGTTTGCACGTCTATTAAAAGTGTAAAGTATATATTTAAATATATACTGAAAGGTCATGATTGTGCAAATTTGGAAATTCAATACAATGAAATAAAAACATATTTGAATTCCAGGTATGTTTGCGCTCCTGAGTCTATGTACAGAATCTTTGGTTTTGATTTGTATAGTAAGTCTCATAAAATTGAGCGCCTTCCTGTTCATTTAGAAGATATGCATTCATTGGTGTTTGAAGAACAAGATGATATATTAGAAGTTATAAATAGGCCGAATAATAAAAAATCTATGCTTACTGCATATTTTGATTTGAATATAAATGATCCAGAAGCTAGAAACTATACATATGCACAAATTCCTGAACACTATATTTATAATAAGAAGGAAAGAAAATATCATAAAAGAAGCAGAGGTGGTCAAAAGGTAATATCAAGAATATATCCTGTGAGTATTAGCGATTCTGAACTATTTTATTTACGAACATTATTATTGCACAGAAAAGGAGCAACGTCTTATGAAGACCTGAAAAAAATAGGAAATTATATATATCCGGATTTTAAAAGCGCAGCAATTGCATTGAATTTGGTAAACGATGACATGATGTGGGACAAAACTATCAATGAAGCAACAGAATCAAAAATGCCTTATCAAATCCGGCAATTATTTGCAATGATTTGTGTATTCCACTCAGAGCTTAAAACCCCTTTATATTTATGGAATAAGTACAAAGAATTTATGACAGAGGATTTTATACACCGCAATATTAACAATTATGAAAACCAAGCATTATTAGATATTGAATCATTCTTTAAAGCTCATGGGAAAACCTGCGCTAATTACAATCTTCCTGTTCCATTTGCACAAGATGAGATCGTAATGGAATATAATCAAGAAGAAGAAAGAATATTGGGAAATGCCTACATCTCTAATTTAAATTCACAGCAAAAGAAAATATTTGATATTGTTATAAATTCTGTAGAAAATAATGCTGAAAATCAAAGATTATTCTGTGTCGATGGACCTGCTGGAACAGGAAAAACCTTTCTCTTTCAAACATTAATGTGCTTTCTTAGGGGAACTGGTAAAATAGTTCTTCCCTGTGCATCAACTGGAATTGCAGCAACACTTCTTAAAGGAGGAAGAACCTATCGTTCCTTATTTAAATTACCAATTCCTTTGAATGAAACATTCATTGCAAATTTTGATAAAGATAGTAATCTTAAAAATGAAATTATCTCCTCATCATTAATTATATGGGATGAAATAAGTATGGCTATTGGATATGCTCTTACAGCTATTGATAGAAAACTTCGAGATGTCATGAGAGACGAAAGACCTTTCGGTGGCAAAGTTATTTTATTTGGAGGCGATTTTAGGCAAAATTTACCCGTTATCAAACATGGTCATCCAGCGCAAATAATTGAATCTACTGTTAAGAGAAATCCATTGTGGTGTCATGTCAAATCTGAGAAACTAACTTTAAATATGAGGACAAAGGATGAAGTGATTTTTGCTGAATATCTTTTAAAAGTGGGCGAAGGAGAGTTGTTAAATGATTATAATCTTCCTCAACATATAATTGAAGTTCCTCGAGCTATGATTTCTTCCGGTGACCTAAATTCTGAAATTTTTGGTGAGAGGTTGAATTTCAATAGCTTAAAGGACAATCCCGATAGGGCAATTTTATGTCCAACAAATGAAGATACATTTCAAATTAATAATGCTTTGCTGGACAAATTAGGTGGCACTTTTCATCATTATGTTTCAATCGATTTTATTGACATTCAATCTGATAATCTTGAACAAGATCAATTGAATTATCCAGTTGAGTTTTTAAATTCAATAACTCTATCAGGAATGCCTCAACATAAATTAAATATAAAAGTAGGAGCCATTGTTATTCTTTTAAAAAATGTTAATACAAAAAGAGGGCTTTGCAATGGAACAAGAATGATTGTAACAGAATTAAAAACAAATTTAATATATTGTGAAGTTTTATCAGGTCCAGCCAAAAATGAAATAGTATATATACCCAGAATTGATTGCTCATCTGGAGAATCGGATTATCCATTTAAAATGATTAGACGACAGTTTCCAATCAGGATCTCATTCGCTATGACCATCAACAAGTCTCAAGGACAAACATTTAATAAGGTAGGACTATATTTGCCGAATCCAGTATTTGCTCATGGGCAATTATACGTAGCATTATCAAGAATAACAAAAAAATAAAATATAAAAATTCTAATTCAGGAAAAGAAAAATCAAGGGCATTTAATTGAGGGAAATTCAGCAATCTTTACACAAAACATTGTCTACAGAGAAATCTTATAAAATATCAATAAATTACATCCCTATTCTATATTTTTATACCGTAATAATTTTGTAACCAAACTCTCCTCACCCAATATTTATTTTTATACGCCAATATTTCGCTAACTATATAAAGGGGTCCCGGAAGAGTGTACAAGTCTTTTCAAACTTAATTAGAAACTTTGGGAAATAACGCGAAAAAAAAAAGTTAAAAAGCTCTTCAAATTCGCCATCAGCTCTATATTCGTTTCAAATGCCGCTCGCAAACTACATAGCCTCCATTGTAAGTTGGAAACCTCTGATTATTGGCGATTTTGAAATCACCTCTCAAGTCCTTCCATTGTTCTTTATTTTCCTTTCAAAGGGAAGCTTCAGTACAACAAGTCATTGCAACAAAATCTTCCCACTATAGATGCAGACAGATCCAAATCTACAAAAGGGGTTGGCGCTGGGGACATCTTGCCATCTCCCCTGGGACCCATACTCATACAACTTCGCCGTGAATGCTCAGCCATAAGTAGCCCTTGGTCCCCAAGACCACAACTTTTAGCTGAGATCAACTGTGACCTACATATGAGACTAAATGTTCAACTATTTTGAGTCAAGGGTCGCAGCGCTATTGAAGGAATTAAGAAAAAAATGGCCAAAACGGCTTCACAATCTGACCTACCACTATGTTTCATAAACCGCCCAAAAAGTCTTGCTCACAGAGCTCGCAAAGAAAATGTGGACGAACCTTAATATATTGAAAGTATTTCAACAGGAATTTAAGAATAATAGCTGCCACTCCAATAATTTACTTTCCATGCTACCAAAATTAATCACTGCCCCACATCAAACACAATTTTAACTAACCACGACTACATCTAAGCGGACTACCTGAACATATCCAAACACGACCCAATTTGCCCCCACTTTTAAAATGAAGACTAACCCATTAGCCATCTTCTCTTCCCCTGTCTAGCCTTCCAATACGAGAAGTTCCAGACAGCTACCGTTCTAGGAACTCCGGCATCCCTAGAAACCTTCCAATAAGGTAGATTGCTTGGCTTCACTTAATCAAATGGACTCCTGCAAGCCTTGTAAATAACACCAGTCCGGGTAGTTGGAGACGTATGTACGCTCCAGGAACCGGAGTTACTCAAATGAATTCTGTTTAAATTTTGAATATATATCTTTTCTCTTTTGTATACAATTCTCTAATATCCTGCATATTTGCATCTTCTTTATAAATAACCCCTAAATGCTACCTTCAATCTGTAAATAGATTTCACGAATACACTAACAATTGATTTAATCTAACTAAATTAGCATATCCATTCTTTGTACAAGTGCAAGTGTCCCTAGGGGGACATAGCGCTCTAAAAGTTGAAATAAACGAATAAATAATCCACCATATTCGTTTTTGTTTGTGTGATTTTCTTCACAAATGTTATTATGTCTGTGAAGAAGGCAGGATTGTATGTGCTTTAATTTCTTTTATTAGAGCGACGTAAGGCGCGCTAAATTTGCTAGTTTTAATAAATGTCACGTTATCGCTTTGTAATACATTTAAATATGACGTTTGACAAGTTTTTACCGCAAATGTTTCTTTTGAACGAAAACTCGTAATTTATTTTAAGGAGAAATAACGAATTTTCGTTCAAAAGAAACATTTGCGGTAAAACATCTTCTCATGCTTAATCCCTAAGGATAGAAATAATTGTTATTTCTCCTTAAAATAAATTACGATTTTTCGTTCAAAAGAAACATTTGCGGTAAAACATCTTCTCATACTTCATCCCTAAGGATAGGAATAGTCGTTATTTCTCCTTAAAATAAATTAAGATTTTTCTTTCAAAAGAAACATTTGTGGTTAAACTTGTCAAAAATCATTTTACAATCATAAGCCGTATTATATTGTATTATACAGTAAACTCTCCTATAACGCGATTAATATGTTCCGTTTTGTATGAAATCGCGTTATAGGAATTCGCGTTGTACGAAATAAAACTCGTATAACGCGAATGTTGTTAGGGTAAATTGTTAGTGTCAAATATAATGTATTTTATTTTATAACGCGTTATACGAAAATTCGCGTTGTATAAATAAATTTGTCGCTATTTTTTTTATCGCGTTGTACGAAATCGCGTTGTAAAAACTCGCGTTATAGGAGAGTCTATTGTACATTTAAATATATTGTAAAATGGATAATCCAGTCCTTATTGTATGACAAGCTAAAACGTCTGAAATATAATAAGAACAAATCTCTTGTATACCTTAGCGATGGTAAAAAGAGAAGGCTGATTCGTCTGAGATCTTCTCTCTGTAAGAGATTTAAATATAAACGAAATTTAATAAAATAATCCCTTATGTCAATATTCAGTAAAATTAATCAGGCCTCCAGGGAAAAGTATCTTTTCAACACATTTTTATTTTCTAGCTTTCGGGGACGAACGTCCTTCTACAGAAGAAAACATGGTATAATGATTTTCGCCATTAGAACACGAGTTAATCGGATACTATTTTACATAATTTTATAAAATTCTATAGATATAAAAATATTTTATATAAACTATTATACAAATGGGGACAAATATTTTTAAATATCTAATAAGAGGACAAACAAACAAGTAAATATAGGCTTCTAGGACATAACTAAGGAAACAAGGAATACATAGTCAGGCTGTAGTTATCATTGTTAGGAGATGTCTATCTGGTTCCCACCGTTGCTATTCAGAGACGATTTCTGTATTTGGATGATTTGAGGTGAGCTCAGGGAATAGTATATTATAAATTATCGGAATGTCTATTCTTCTGTTGATACTATTGTGTTTTCTTGATATTATAAGGGCGTACGTACCCGAAAGCTAGAGAATAAAAAGGTTTTGAAAATATACTTTTTCCCTAGAGGCCTGATATATTTTACTCAATAAACGAAATTATATCAAAATTTATAATACAACTATAAATTAGATAATAATAATATAAATAATAAAAATCATTATTTTTCCGTTTATCATTACTCTTCACAATTTATCCTTTCATACTTTAACCCTAAGGTTAGAAATAATCGTTATTTCTCCTTAAAATAAATTTCGATTTTCGTTCAAAAGAAACACATGCGGATAATTTTCAAATGTCGTTCAACAATCATAAGCCGCATTATATTGTATTATAAATTACATTATATAATATTTACGAACGGAAAAATATGTCCAGTTATGCCTAGTGGACATGGCATCTGCCCGGTAAGCAGAACACTGTGGGTTCAATTCCCATCCCTGGACACTTTTATTTTTCCGTTTATCATTACTATTCACAATTCATCCTATCATACTTCATCCCTAAGGTTAAAAATAATCGTTATTTCTCCTTAAAATAAATTTCGATTTTTCGTTCAAAAGAAACACATGCGTATATTTTTAAATGTCGTTCTATATCAAAATTTATTGAAAATATTTGTCAACGTTGAAAATTATTAAACAAACTCTGAATCAAATTTTTACAAATTTTTGAAAATATATTTTTATTTTAATTTAAAGATTTGTTGGGGTATATATATATTGTCAAAAATAAATTCAATTTAAAATTCATGCACTGTATACAATATCACCTTGCCAATAAATATGCATTTTTTTTAAAGAATAACTAAAACACACAATATAAATAGGGCCCATAGTTCTATCTATATATAAAATATATTATTCACAAAAAAAATATCTCAAAATCTATATACGACAAATATTTCAAAAATGGCATTTCTGGAAAATAAAATTGAAATAGTTTTAGGCCTTATAAATAATTTGAAGAATCCTCTTTTTCACTTATGAGATTTAGTCGTCTGGTGAGAAATTAAATCTCGTCTGCGTCCAATAAATATTCGGAACTTCTCATTTATATTTAACTTCCCATCAATTTCAACGCCATTTTAGCCACTCAATATTGAAGAATTGATTTAGATCTTGATAAAATTGTTTCGAAATATTTTTATCACAAATAGTTGAATTTTTTATATTTTAAAGGCTCAAATTTGACGTTTAGATTTATGGTAGTCATAAAAAATAGGAAGATATTGACAATCTTTTAAAGATAAAACTTGTTATTTTAAAATGGAGATTGCTTGTTTATTATTTTCAGAATTGTGTAGGTTTATTGAAAATATAGATGAATGTTATATAGACGGTATAATATTACTATTTTTTTTTAGAATTTGTATAAATTTTGGCCCAATTGTAAGTGCAAAAGTCGAACTGCTTTTCACATGTATAGACATGTGGTGTACTTACAGTAAAAGCATTCGTCAACTTCTACCCACCATGATTATCATGGCCTGTACCACGTTTACTAAGGAAAATAATATATATATATATGTCGTGATCAAATGGAAGGGGGCAACCGTTATACTTACAATCTCCAAGAAATAGTTCCAGCCAAGTGAGCAGCGCACCCGCGACGTACCGTAGCATTCGTCGGCGATGTCTGCCGCGTTATTTTTGTACAGTTTTTATAGATGAATGAATGTGTATATTTACATTTTAACACAAGCTTAACATACTTACATACTTATTCTAGCGAAAAGAAATCTACTTATATATTTGCCTTATTCTGTCTGTTTGTCTGTTTGAAGCTCACGGATGGGATTTTTCATAACCATCGGTGGTTCAGTGGTAGAATGCTCGCCTGCCACGCCGGCGGCCCGGGTTCGATTCCCAGCCGATGCATTTTTTTTTTTACAATTTTTAAAACTCATTTATATATTATACAAGAATGACATCCACGGCGCCAATTTATAATTGTAACGAATAGTATTTGAATAAAAGCATTTAATCGGGTAAAACCCGAATGCAAGACAAAATCACCGCGAATGTTTCTTTTTTTTAAGGCAATTTCTTTTTAAGGCAATTATCGTTATTTATCGTTAATTTTTGTTTCGATTTTATTGAAAAAAAAAACGATATGGTGCCTTTAAAAAATGATCTTTATTACTATGCAGTTTTCTATTTAGTCAATATACCTAAGTTCATGTTGCAAATGTAATTATCTTTATCGATTTAGTAGGTGAAATGCAAAAAAAAAAAAAAATCGACATGATGAAATCTTTATGAAAATTCACATTTTTATTTTTATATTTTCAAGACACACACAGTTTGGGGCGGGACGTTTCACAAGAGAGACATCCACGGCGCCAATTTATAATTGTAACGAATAGTATTTTAATTAAAACATTTTAAAAACACACAGTTTGGAACGGGACGTTTCACAAGAGTGACATCCATGGCGCCAATTTATAATTGTAACGAATAGTATTTGAATTAAAACGTTTTTAAAATATATACGCACTCGGGTAAAACCCGGGCGTTGCCCGGGCCATTCGTCTAGTTATAGATATTTGATATTATACAAATTACAACATATATACATTTTTGAATTATATTCTCTTCTTTTTTTAAATTTCTGAAAGACAAAACTGTTATCTTCTTAAATACAATAATGTAGTATCATGTTTGATGCACCTCTCCGTTTATACAAAATAATATCTGATGGTTTATCAAATTTATCTTCAATCATTATTGACTTAATTATAGATTATATCATCATAATATCATCATCAACTCATCGCCCTCTATCGGTTAAAATATTTTAAGCGCTATTTTTATTTATAAACTAGCGGACGTACCCGGCTTCGCCCGAGGTTTTACCCGAGTAAAGGTTTGTCTAGCGAACATTTGTTAAAACATGCCGTGTCATCCTGAATTTTGTCTTTACTAATTTTCTACATTAGAAAATCATAGTTTTATCTAGTGAACATTTTTTCCCGTGTCACATTGCCGTGTCATCCTGAGATAATCTTACTTTTGATAAATAATATTTAAGATAACAAACTTAGTGATAAGAAAACTTGTTATCATCGTCACAATGGGGGCGCTGCTTGCGAGTTAAATCTACAAATCTGCAAATAACTCTAAGGATATTCAAGATATTCATGAAATTATTTTTCAAAAACCTTCCCGGTGATATACCTAATAATATCCCAAAATTTCATGGCGATTGGATGTATGGTTTTTGAATCTATAGAGTACAGACAAACAGACAGACATTCAATTATATATATATAGATATATTTATGAAAATTCGAAGCTATTATAGACGCGTATGATTCTTTTAAAAAATTAAAGCAATATCTACTGTCCTTACTGCAATGGAAAAATTAATGGGAGGGCCTGGCTCATCAGTGGTGAACCCTCCCATTATTTTTTTCCATTGCAGTAAGGGCAGTAGAATTTGTTTTAATGCGCTAATGCATCATGATATAAATCTATCAACATATATAGTCACGACCGTCTTTCCACCGTCAATCGTGTCACGGATGCGCGCGCATCATCATTATGATCATTATCATTATCTAATGATAATAATAATAATAATTATTATTATATTATTATTATTATTATTAATTAATCCCTATATATAGTCACGACCGTCATGGGCCGGCTGGCCGGCCGGCCGGTTCTGTCACGGATGCGCGCGCATCATCATTATGATCATTATCATTATCTAATGATAATAATAATAATAATAAAATTTATTTTCCAAAAGGTTACAAGTTTTTCTCTAAAAAGTGTAGCGAATGGTCAGTCTATTTACATATTTTTATTTACAACTTCAATAAATGACAACAGTAAAAGTAAACAAAGATATTTACATTTGCTATCATGACTCCTGGTCAGTGCTGTGGCCCTTGCCGTTATGGTCCCCTGATGTCCTGCAGCTCTCCAGCAGTCTTTCTATGGCCTCTACTAGTGGCTCCTCGATAAGATGGTCCCCTGGCCTTGATCCATTCTTGTCTGTCAGGTCTCCTGTCATCTGCTCTAGGTCGTTCTCCTGGATCTCTTCTATGGTCGTCGTATCCCTGTGCTCCATGTCCGGTGTTCCACCTTCCTCGTCATCACATGCCAGCTCACTACATCGTTCCAACAATCTATCCATGGCTTCCATTTCTTTATTTCTCTGTAACTTATCGTAAGGTTCATTCTTCTTTTCTGTTGAGATAATTTCCATCGTCTTTTTTAGCACCAGGGATTGAATATATGCAAAGTCCCTTTTTCTTATGTTTATTTCCTTCCTGTATTGTTTGTTATATTTGGTTACTATTCCATCCCATGTTAAGACTATCGGCACTACTTTTACGGGCATTTTTTCAGTTTGGGCCATTTCCCTCGCCAGTAGCTGGTATTTTCTTTTCTTTGTCAGCTCCGTAGTTTGGATATTGTCTTGGGAGGTAACCCCTATCTCTATGATTGTTATGTCTTTTTTTATTTTGTCATATACTATTATATCAGGTTTGTTAGCTCTGATATTGATATCGCTTATCATTGGCAGGTCCGTTATTATCTTGGCGTATGAATTTTCAATCTTAGTCGTTATTTTGTAGAGCTTTATCTTCTTGTTCTCTGTGAAATTATATTTTGTTGCCAAGTTGAAGTGGACGCATCTCACCACTTCATTATGCCTCTCAGTGTAGTCGTAAGGAAGCAATCTTCCACAGTTTGTAGCAAGGTGGTCCACCGTCCTCTGTACCTTTTCACAGTGAGGGCATTTCAGGTTCTTATCCTTCGGGAACACGTTTCTATCTTGTATGAACATGTAGAATCCTTCATTTTGTGGTGTGTTGTTTCCCGTTTTGAGCCACTGTGAGGATTCTATCATGTCCAATAGCGGTTGGTCTTCATTTTTAAAGAATGTTCTGTGGATTATTTTCTGGCCAATGATTTCTCTTAGATTTTCAATCTGTTTTTCTTTCAGAGTTTTCATTGTGATGTTTTGGGCTTCTATTTTGTACTTGTTTTCTATAATTAGTTGGATGTGCGTGAGCATTGTGTTTTCGCCCTGTTCACACGCTTTAATGGCTTCCTTTCTTTTTGTTGTCTCCCCCCCAAATATATACTTGTAGAGGCTTAGCAGAATTCTTTCGTTTTTTTGGACCAAGTTCACCAATCCTCTTCCCATTTCTTCGCGTTGAAGATATAATCTTTCTTTATTTGCTGGCTTAAGATGGATTTTGAATTTGCTCAGCGTTGTTCTCACCTTTTGGTCCAACATTTCTAGTTCTCGCTCACTAAACTCCACGATTCCAACGTAGTAGTTTATGAGCGAGAGCGAAAATTCGTTGAAAGCAGCGAAGAGGTTTTTAGCGTTCAGCTTGGTTTCCGCTAAAGATTCCATTCTGGATACTATTTCTCTTTTTATTCTCTCTTTATTTTCTGGGACGACTGCGCTGGTGTTATCCTCTAGAACACCTAAATATTTATACGTTTCTTTTTCTGCCAGTGTCCCAAATTCCTGAATTTCTGTGGAGTTTGTCGCTGTTTTTGTCGGGTTGATTTTGAAGCCTATATTATTCAAAAGCTGAGTTGTCTTGTTCGCTAAGAGCTCAAGATCCTTGTCGCTATAGGAAAATATTTTTATGTCGTCTATAAACAATAGGTGATTTATTTTAATTTTTTCCTCTCTCACTCTCATCTCCACTTGGGGACTGTCTTCTTTGTTGAGCTCCCTTGTTATCGGCTCGAGGCACATGACGAAGAATAGAGGTGATAGCCCATCTCCCTGCAATATTCCTCTTTCTATTTTCACTGTTTTGAGGCACTGCTTGCCATAGTACAACTGTGCTTGCCATTTGTCTAGGGCAATTTTTGCGAATTGTTGAATTTCTTTTGGAACTCTTGATGTTTCCAATATCTTGAGCAAGTATTTGTGGTCGATGCTGTCAAAAGCTTTCGCTATGTCGATCCACATGGTTTTCAGTTTATTTGCGTGTTCTTTGCATATAGCTTTGTTTAATAAGACCTGTTCCTTGGCGCCTTGAGTTCGCTGCGTCGTTCCTATCTGATTGATAGACAGATATCGTTCCTTATCTATGTATTTGTTCAGCTTTCTAGATAATATCCGCGTGATTAATTTGTACAGGTTGCTCATGCAACTTATGGGGCGGTAGTTGCTGGGGGTGTTCTCTCCTCCTTTAGGAAACAAGAAGGTTTTTGCAGTAAACATCCAATCTGGAATTGTTTCTGGATTCCTTATAGCTTGAACAACGGCTTTATATAGATCTTCGTGTAGCGGGGTCAATTTTTTAATAAAGAAATTATAAATTTTATCTATACCGCCTGCTTTCCAATTTGGCAAATTTTTCAATGTTTCCTCGAATTCTTCTTTTGTTATTTCTATTTGCTCGATAGGTTTGTTTGTTTTCTCAATATTCTGGATGAGGTATTCCGGAATATCGAGGTCTTGATTCTTCGCCCAAGTTTTGGACCAGAAATTTGTTAAATCTTCTTCATTAATGGGGCCTTCATTTGCTTTTTGTGGCTTTAATTTTCTGTAAAATGCTCCCCTATTCAGTTCAAACATATAATTTGTCTTATTAAATTCACTTCTTTTTTCCGATACCTCTATTCTTTTCTGTATTACTTTTATTTCTTGGTTTATTTTTTCTTGAACTATTTTTAAATCTGATATTTTCCTGGGGTCGCTTCTATATTTCTTGGCTACTTGTTTTACCATGTGGTTTTCTTTGCTGTTCATTTTTCCAGTTTCTATTCGTTTTTCAATTATTTTCATCATATTTTCTTTCTCTTGGATTGATTTGTTCAATGGATATTTCCAGTCCCCCGCTCTTTGCGGCTTTTTGGTTAACTGTTCATATGCCATTTGCGCTGCATAAATAATTTTGCTGATTTTTTCCAAGTTCAGATTCCCCATTAGGTTTTCCTCAAAGTAATTGTTAATTTCCTCTAGAATATGCTTTTTATATTTTACGTATGGGATTTTGAACGTCGATGTCCACTCATTAACTGGTTTGTTCGAGCATTCTTCTGTCGCTTTCTCCATTGCCCTTGTTACTCTCAGCCGCAATTCTATGTTTACTGGGTTATCGCTGTTTGCCTCTTCATTTGTTTCTTTTTCCTTATCTGGTTGGCTTACTAGTTCTGATGAATCCCTATCTTCCCTTTCGTTTGTTCTCTCACCTTCCTCTTGGCCTATTTGGTTATTGGTGATTTCACTATCGCAAGTTCTACTGTCACTGGTTTGCTCGCCGTTGTCTGGAGCATTTGAGGTACTTTCTCTTTCGTCTTCTTCCTGACTTTGGCTTACAACAGGTGCAGATCCGTTGGATGTCCCTCTGTATTCATTGACGATATCTATGTATCTTTCGTCCTTGATAAGCTTGTAAACCTTTATTCTTAGAGTACCAAGATTTATTGCGCGTCCAAATCGGCTTTTTCGGTATTCTTCTTGGATTTTAGGCCAAGAATTTCTTCCTGCCCTTCCCTTTCTATCGGCATATTTATAAAATGATTGGATAAGAAAGATATTCTCACTTCTCTCTATATCTTCATCTGACTGGCTGGAGTGACCATTCTGCCTCCAAGTTAATGTAGGATTCAAGTTGATATTTTCTTGAAGGTTGTTTTCAGCCATTCACAATCTGATAAAGAAGAAAAATGGAAATAAATTTCACACACACAAATCCTACCAACATGAACAAAAAAAAATCGCAAAATAAAATAAGGCTTAACAATACTATCACGTTTAAAAATTGTTTAATATCAAAAATAATCTTACGCCTTTAAAATAGTTTTGAATTTTGATAACAGATGGCGCGCTAGTGCATCATACTATCACGTTTGTAAAAGCACGTGTTTGCAACTTTCTAAGACACTAATTGATCAAATTTTTGAAATTTCTCATTTTTTGATACAGATTTTTACCTTGCCCTTTACTATTTCGAAAATGCTTGTTTTTAATATTGAAAAATTATCACTTTGGCGCTATTTTTGATCAATTTTCAGGTTTTTTTGGGAGAGGGAAAAAAACGTGTTTACACTTACCCACGTCGTGATGATGATAATAATAATAATAATAATAATAATCATTATTATTATTATTATATTATTATTATTATTAACATATATAGTCACGACCGTCATGGGCCGGTTATGTCACGGATGCGCGCGCACAGGGAGGTCACGTGCTCGCCGGCAGCCAACGGGCGCACGCCGCCGGCATTACGTCATCAACATATATAGTCACGACCGTCATGGGCGGGCGGGCGGGCCGGCCGGCCGGCCGGCCGGTTCTGTCACGGATGCGCGCGCATCATCATTATGATCATTATCATTATCCAAATAATTTGGATTATAGATTAGAAGGTAATAAGACCAAATCTACTGATAAGGTACAATTTGGAATATAGATTAGAAGCAGAAGGTAATAAGACCAAATCTAATGATAAGGTACAATTTGGATTATCAACATATATAGTCACGACCTTCCTCATCGCTGTCACGGATGCGCGCGCATCATCATTAGTATAATATAAAAAGCCAACAATGAAGAATGAATGTAAGATAAAAAGCCAACAATGAAGAGTAAATGTGATATAAAAAGCCAACAATGAAGATTGATTGTAAGATAAAAAGCCAACAATGAAGAGTGAATGTAATATAAAAAGCCAACAATGAAGAATAAATGTAAGATAAAAAGCCAACAATGAAGAATGAATGTAAGATAAAAAGCCAACAATAAAGAGTAAATGTAATATAAAAAGCCAACAATGAAGAATAAATGTAAGATTTATTTATTTATTTATTATTTATTTATTAACATCATGAAACGCGATGTCCCAAACTCAGGGACATTTGCGTCGATATCTCTCTCTACATCACAACAAATCGGCTATATACAATCCTGTTCAATTCATTATTTTACATAATTAACCAAAAAAAAAATGTCCGAAGAGAAAAACAAACAACAAAGCAAACATCGCAATCTTTTCCTTCTAAGTTTCCCTCTCCCTTTTCCATTTCAAAAGAAAGTTGTAAATAAATTTGCAAAATTGATCAAAACTTTTACACCTCTCTTTATCGTCTACAAATTCATCAAGCTGTCCAATACGACCAAACTTGTTTTCCTTATAAACCCGGAAAATTGGGCAATTCATTAGTAGATGTTTCGAGTCCTGAATTTCACCTCCGCAGAAGCATCCAGGTTCCTTCACCGCGCCGATAGTTGACAAAAATTTCCCAAAATTACCATGATCTGTAATGAATTGGATATTATAAAAATTTGGTCGGAAAAATCTTGGGATTCCAGACACGAAAAAGCTTCTGAAAATTTCATTAGTATTATCAAAAATTTCTTTCATTTTTGCGTGTAAGAATGATTTGACTATACTTGGAGCATGGGATTCGTAAGCAATTAGATCTTCAGTGGACAGATGAGCTAGATCATATTTGATTATTCTAGATTCTATATAGTCTGTTAGGAGTGGAATTTTTGCCAGACTATGCACACAGTTTGATGAAGTAGTTTTATATGCTCTGACTGCCCATAAAATGATCTGGTACTGCATGGAATTCAGTTTTTGTTTAGAACGATTGTTTAAATATTTAAACCAAATTTCTGATCCGTATGTAAGTACAGGCCTTATTATTGTTTTATATAAAGTTAACCTTTTTTGAGTATCTAAACCCCACATATTGCCGCTTAGTGAACATAATAGATTTTTCATACGCCCTGCCTTACACAGAATATCATTTACATGCGGAGTAAAGTTAACTTTATTTTTCCATTTGTGATTTGAAAATTTCATTCCCAGAATTTTTACTTGCTTGACCGGCCTAATTATATTGTTATTAACCTTAATAGGTATTTTTTCTCTGTTATGCAGGTATAGCAAATTAGTTTTCTCTGTACTGATCGTTAATTTATTTCTATTACACCATTGGATCACATAATTTAAGATGTATTCACTTGCGGTTTTTAGTCCTTCAATAGTCTTATCCCAGCAAATTATTGTAACGTCGTCTGCATAACATATAATATCTGCATTCATTGATTCAAAATTTATCAACAAATCATTTAGCAAAATATTCCATAGAAGTGGTGATAAAGGTCCACCCTGTGGACATCCTTTAGTTAGTTTCTTATAAAAAGTTTCTGATTCGTATGTAAATTTCACCTCCCTTTCATTATTCAAATAAGATTTTATGATCCGTATTAAATCTGAGGGAACATTATCATTATCCATTCGTTTTATAATCGCAGGCCACCATGCATTGTCGAATGCACCAGCTATATCTATAGCTATCAAGGAAGTCAATTCTTTTTGTTTATGTTTCAATATAGTTTCTATAATTTTTTCCATTCCTGTAATATCGAAAAGATAGCGGTTGCCTGGCCGGCATTCATATTTATATAAAAATAGACACTTTATATAAAAAAAAACTCCAACTGGCCGAAGTGTCTATTTTTATATAAATAATTCCTGTAATAGTTGATCTAGATTTCATAAAGCCGTGCTGCCTTGAGCTCATTAGATTATTTTCTATATAATAGTTACTTAATTTATTTTTTATTATATTCTCAAATGTTTTAGAGAGATTAGATGTCAATGATATAGGTCTATAACTTTTATTTACTTCATAATTCGTTTTGCCTGGTTTTGGAATTATTTTTAAGAATGATTTTTTCCATTCATCCGGATAGTATCCCATTTCTATACATTTAAGCCAACAATGAAGAGTAAATATAATATAAAAAGCCAACAATGAAGAATAAATGTAAGATAAAAAGCCAACAATGTACAGTAAATATAATATAAAAAGCCAACAATGAAGAGTGAATGTAAGATAAAAAGCCAACAATGAAGAGTAAATGTAATATAAAAAGCCAACAGAGTGAATGTAAGATAAAAAGCCAACAATAAATAGTAAATGTAATATAAAAAGCCAACAATGAAGAATGAATGTAAGATAAAAAGCCAACAATGAAGAGTAAATATAATATAAAAAGCCAACAATGAAGAGTGAATGTAAGATAAAAAGCCAACAATGAAGAGTAAATATAATAAAAAAGCCAACAATGAAGAATAAATCTCTATATATATAAAAATGAATGTTTGTATGTTTGTCTGTTTGTATGTTTGTTTGCATGTCCGGTATACAAATTCGCAGTAGTTCACTAATTCAAACCAAAATGTCCATACATAGGTAAAAAAAAAAACGGGGAAGACGATAGGCTATTTTAAAAAATATATAAATCAATTATTAAAACTATATATTTTTAGTCAGAAAATGATGATGACGATATTGCTGTATCATGTTTGATTATCAGATACAAAATTATATCGGGAAAAATTCCAAAAAGCAGAGATCACGGGTGAAACCAGTTCATTATTTTGTAAGCAGGAACAAAATTCTAACAGAAAAACATTCATTCGAGCAGAAAACAAAAGCCAGATCATCTTTCTATAAAAATATCGCTTCTCAGACACAAAGTTTGCAGCGGGACGTTTCACAAGTGTGACATCCACGGCGCCAATTTATAATTGTAACGAATAGTATTTGAATAAAAACATTTAATCGGGTAAAACCCGGGCGTTGCCCGGGTCATTCGTCATTAATATATAGTCACGACTGTCTTTCCTCAATTCCTCATCGCTGTCACGGATGCGCGCGCATCATCATTATGATCATTATCTTCTATAGAAGCTTCTATCTTTATAATTATGTATATTTACAAAAAGTCAATTCGCTCGCGCCTCTAGCGGTGAAAATGAGGGGTAATACCAGCTGACCTAATGTACATGTAAAGTTTGGAGCGGGACGTTTCACAAGAGTGACATCCACGGTTCCAATTTATAATTGTAACAAATAGTATTTGAATAAAAACATTCAATCGGGTAAAACACGGGCGTTGCCCGGGTCATTCGTCTAGTCCCTATATATAGTCACGACCGTCATGGGCCGGCCGGCCGGTTCTGTCACGGATGCGCGCGCATCATCATTATGATCATTATCATTATCTAATGATAATAATAATGATAATAATAATAATTATTATTATCAACATATATAGTCACGACCGTCATAGGCCGGCCGGTTCTGTCACGGATGTGCGCGCATCAACATTATGATCATTATCATTATCTAATGATAATAATAATAATAATAATAATAATAATAATAATTATATTATTATTAT
This sequence comes from Cordylochernes scorpioides, assembly GCA_030710605.1. Taxonomy (NCBI): domain Eukaryota; kingdom Metazoa; phylum Arthropoda; class Arachnida; order Pseudoscorpiones; family Chernetidae; genus Cordylochernes; species Cordylochernes scorpioides. The sequence goes on from CP092880.1 coordinate 19,651,523, forward strand.
TATCCCTATATATAGTCACGACCGTCATGGGCCGGTTCTGTCACGGATGCGCGCGCACAGGGAGGTCACGTGCTCGCCGGCAGCCAACGGGCGCGCGCCGCCGGCATTACGTCATAGATTATAAACACAAGGTAATAAGGTCAAATAAAAAAATAGTGTGTGATAAGGCACAATTTGGATTATCTACTTATATAATTGCCTTATTCTCTCTGTGTGAAGTTCACTGTGTGAAGTTCACGGATAGATTTTGGTCAGAATGGATGAAATAAAAAAAAGTGTCAAGGGATGGGAATCGAACCCACGACCTTCCGCTTACCGGGCAGATGCCATGACCACTAGGCTACCCTGGACATATTTTTCCGTTCACATTTTTATTTTTATATTTTCAAGACACACACAGTTTGGGGCGGGACGTTTCACAAGAGAGACATCCACGGCGCCAATTTATAATTGTAACGAATAGTATTTTAATTAAAACATTTTTAAAATATATACGCACTCGGGTAAAACCCGGGCGTTGCCCGGGCCATTCGTCTAGTTAATATATAGTCACGACAGTCTTTCCTCAAATCCTCATCGCTGTCACGGATGCGCGCGCATCATCATTATGATCATTATCTTCTATAGAAGCTTCTATCTTTATAATTATGTATATTTACAAAAAGTCAATTCGCTCGCGCCTCTAGCGGTGAAAATGAGGGGTAATTCCAGCTGACCTAATGAACATGTAATGTTTGGAGCGGGACGTTTCACAAGAGTGACTCCAATTTATAATTGTAACAAATAGTATTTGAATAAAAACATTCAAACGGGTAAAACACGGGCGTTGCCCTGGTCATTCGTCTAGTCAACATATATAGTCACGACCGTCTTTCCTCATCGCTGTCACGAATGCGCGCGCATCATCATTATGATCATTATCATTATCTAATGATAATATTAATAATTATTATTATTTTATTATCAACATATATAGTCACGACCGTCTTTCCTCATCGCTGTCACGGATGCGCGCGCATCATCATTATGATCATTATCATTATCTAATGATAATATTAATAATAATAATTATTATATTATTATTATTATATTTTATTATCAACATATATAGTCACGACCGTCTTTCCTCAATTCCTCATCGCTGTCACGGATGCGCGTGCATCATCATTATGATCATTATCTTCTATAGAAGCTTCTATCTTTATAATTATGTATATTTACAAAAAGTCAATTCTCTCGCGCCTCTAGCGGTGAAAATGAGGGGTAATACCAGCTGACCTAATGTACATGTAAAGTTTGGAGCGGGAGTTTCACAATAGTGACATCCACGGCTCCAATTAATAATTGTAATAAATAGTATTTGAATAAAAACATTCAATCGGGTAAAACACGGGCGTTGCCCGGGTCATTCGTCTCTATATATAGTCACGACCGTCTTTCCTCAATTCCTCATCGGCCGCTGTCACGGATGCGCGCGCATCATCATTATGATCATTATCTTCTATAGAAGCTTCTATCTTTATAATTATGTGTATTTACAAAAAGTCAATTCGCTCGCGCCTCTAGCGGTGAAAATGAGGGGTAATACCAGCTGACCTAATGTACATGTAAAGTTTGGAGCGGGACGTTTCACAAGAGTGACATCCTCGGCTCCAATTTATAATTCTAACAAATAGTATTTGAATAAAAACATTCAATCGGGTAAAACACGGGCGTTGCCCGGGTCATTCGGCTAGTATATATATAAAAATGAATGTATGTGTGTGTGTGTGTGGTCTGTTTGTCCTTTATGCCTGACCAAACCACTCATTGGAACGCCATGAAACTTTGGGAAGTTATTTAGTATAGTACTGGGAAGGTTTCTAGCAAATAAAATTTTTGAAATAACTTTTCGCTTTAAAATAATCAAGATAAATATTCTAATTTATCTGTTATAATTCAACAATCTGTTCTAAATATTATCATGATGATAAGATGATTTTGTAATGTAGAAAATTAGGAAAGACAAAATTCAGGATGACACGGCAATTTATTTGAGACAAGAATAATGATACAATTCATAGGCAAGATACTATTCCTTTAACTTCCAATTACCGAGGGAACCAATTAATATTGATTTTATTCAACTTATCGAGTACTTTTAAAGGGACCGGGAAAAAATGTTCACTTTATCGAGAGATTCGTTAGACAAACCTTTACTCGGGTATAACCCGGGCGAAGCCGGGTACATCCATACAAGAATAATGATACAATTCCAAGGCAAGATACTATTCCTTTAGCTTACAATTACCGAGGGAACCAATTGATATTGATCTTATTCAACTTATCGAGTATTTTTCAAGGGACCGGGAAAAAATGTTCACTTTATCGAGAGATTCGTTAGACAAACCTTTACTCGGGTAAAACCCGGGCGAAGCCGGGTACGTCCGCTAGTATATTTATAAATTTAATTGCCATCTATCGATAAAATTTGTGACAAAATATTTTCTGGAAATGTGTTTATTTTCAATAATATCATCAAATATTATCTCTACAGACCTTACTGCAATGATATAAGTTATTGAATGAGAGGGCTTGACTCATCAGTAGTGAATCCTCTCAGCAGTTTCACCAAATTAATCTCTTAAATTATATCTATTTACCTCTACAGACTTATAAGCTTATGTTCATAGGTTCACTAAACACCCTTAAGCTGTCTTCCATAGAAAATACAGGGTATATCCCAAAACCAATCCAATACAATAGTAGAGCGGTCTAGAGATTAATTTGGTGAAACCTCTGTGAGGGTTCACTACTGATGAGCCAAGCCCTCTCATTCAATAACTTATATCATTGCAGTAAGGTCTGTATAGATAATATTTGATGATATTATTGAAAATAAATACATTGCCAGTAAATTTATTTGTTACAAATATATATGTGCAAAGCAATAACGCGCCATCTATTTATAACGAATAAAGACATTGAGACGTGAATGTTTCTTTTCATAAATAAATCAAGCTTCTACTGTCCATACTGCGATAAAGAGATATTGGGAGGGCTCGGCTCATCAGTGGTGAACCCTACCAGCGGTTTCTCCAATTTTTTTTTTTTAATCTACCAGACCGCTTCTTTAAAGCTCCAATATTGTATTGGATCATTACAATCACATTTGAATGTAATTCTACTGTCCTGAAAGTTTATGTCCATAGTTTGGCTATATACCATTTCTACGATTCCACCTTTCAGGCAGAATATAAAAGCAGAATGATCCAATACAGTATTGGAGCTCTAAAGAAGCGGTCTGATAGATTAAAAATTGGCGAAACCGCTAGAAGGATTCACCACTGATGAGCCAAGCCCTCCAAATATTTTTTTCATCGCAGTAAGGACAGTAGAAGTTTGATTCATCAAAATTCGAAACTATTTTAAAAGCGTAAGATTCTTTTTGAAATTAAACAATTTCTACTGCCCTTACTGCAATGGAAAAATGAAAGTTTGATTTATGTGTGAGAAGAAACATTCGAGTCTAAATGTCTTCATTCGTTATATATAAATTATATTTACATATTGTTTATTCTTCAGACGATCTAACTAGATGATAAAATCCCCAAATCTCGACTTCGTAGCCGAGTGCCTTTATGCAAATTTCCTCACGTAGATGCCAAATTCAACTTTATTTGAATAATATTGCCAAGTGGAAAATTAGGGAAGACAAAAACTTCAGGAGGAAACAAAATTTATTTCAGGCAAGGACAAACTAATAATGGTAAACAAAAGATAAGACACGAGGGAAATTTACAGAGTAGCAAAATATAAACATAAAAAAATGACCACTCTGTTAATAAAAATAATAAAAACTTTGTTACATAGCTACTTCCCTATGGGAGCTGTGACCCACAGCTAGCAATTATTGTAGATACTGACATGGATCTGACGTGCTTCTGCCAAAGGTTCCATCGAAGTCTTGGAACTTTGTCCCTAGTACCTTTGCGTCCTTTTTCTTGCGGCGTGAAGAGCGGCTTTGTCGTCGTATCGTCTATAGGGACATCGTCATCTTGGAGGGAAGTCTTGGCTTTAGCACGTGGTGGAATCCTGGAGCCAGCCTCCGAAAATGTGGATCACAGCACCCATGGCTTCAAGGTCTTCTCGGCGGTCTTCAGTTTGTCTTCCCTAACTTACCCAGCATCTCCACCAAAATGCCACGTGGAAAATTAGGGAAGACAAAAACTTCAGGAGGAAACAAAATTTATTTCAGGCAAGGACAAACTAAGAATGGTAAACAAAAGATAAGACACGAGGGAAATTTACAGAGTACCAAAATATAAACATAAAAATGACCACTCTGTTAATAAAAATAATAAAAACTTTGTTACAATATCATTTAGACCAACACCTTAATTAGTTTTTTTTTCTTCAATAGTTCTTAAAATATTTTGGTAATATAAAACGGTTTATTTTAGTATCATTACCTTTTCCATATATCATGTCTTTATGGGTTATTATTAATACAATAACGCAAATCTGTTAAAAAAATTGAAATTATTTTAACGCGTATGCTTATTTAAAAAAATCGCATCATGTTAAAATTATGTTTTAAAAAAGATTCTTTTTTTTTTGCTTATCCCTAGTACACGTGGTACAGGCCACGATAATCATGGTGGGTAAAAGTAGGCGACTGCTTTTACTGTAAGCGCACCACATGTCTACACATGTGAAAAGCAGTTCGACTTTGAACTTACAAATGTGCCAGAGCTCAGTTTGGTTACTTGCACTTGCTGGTGGGGTTGGACTTTTGAGAATCGGGGGCCGTTGAAGCATTTTTTTTTTTAAACATAAAAAAGTGCCCAATGCGGGAATCGAACGCGGGTCGTAGCGGTCGAAAACCAATGGTTTAGACAATCCTTCCACCAACCCCCTAGATTTTTTTTTTGCTGTTTGTAAAGGAGTAATGCTCGAAGCATGTTATGTATTTATAATTTTGTGTATTTATACTGTCCAGACACACTTTGGTGAAAGTCTGAGTATGCCTGTAATTTAAGGCTGTTTCTAACATGGAAGCTGATGCATTTACTGCCGACTCTAACATAAGTACAGACGCAGCTCCTCTGTATTCCTGGAAAAAGCCCTTTCTTGAGGTCTATCGAACAGGTCAGTTGAACTCAGCATTTTAATGAAGTCTTTCTCCTCTTCTAAAAATGCTGCTGTTGGTCCGAGACTGCTTATTTGTGAGTTATTCTCCCAATACAAATATATGTTTTTAAATAAAAAGCCATATATTGGATCAAAATATAATTTATTTTACCCATATTTCAGTTGTCTGAACACCAACCTTTATCAAGGTATTATAACAATTTGTTGACACACTTCAAAATGTTATAATACCTTGATAAAGGTTGGCGTTCAGCCAACTGAAATATTGGTAAAATAATTATTAATTATAATTAATATTTTGATCCAATATATGTATTTTTATTTGAAGATTTATTTATCGATTGCTCTGTTTTCAAAACATATATATGTATAATTGATATGTACTTACCATCTATACCTTTATTTTTATACAAGTTATAAAAAGCTATTTTATAAATTTTACTACTTCAGAATTTTTTTTTTCAATTTGCTCACTCACGATGATAATTCAATTTCTTGGAATATTTCTTAAATGTGTAATTAAAAGAACCATGACGCATTTGATTAAAATATCTACAACTAGTCGGAAGAAAAGGACAATGCCTAGGTTTTACTCGAGTAAATTTTCTCTTGAGTGTATATGTATAAAATAGAATAGTGTTTCAAATTTAAGTTAATCGTTGCAATTATTCTTTATATATTTTTTACCAGTTGCAAACAAGACACGCTATATCCGATCTGGATAATTGCTCGTGAAATTATTTACAATAATTGTAGTAGAGTAGGTAACAGAATTGTCAAAAAGAAAATAAACAATTAAGAAAAAGAGCATTAAATAAACATATCCATTAAAAAATAAGCAACAACATAAGCAGATAGAAGAAATCGCAAGGTAGTTATTTATACAGTATTCATTATATCACGATATAAAGTTTGACGTAATTTTTAATCTATTCTCCCAATCATCCATCCCTAAATTCCCATTCAATCCTCAAATTTCCATCAAAATTCCACCTGATTGACATTACCCCCCCCCCTTCTATACTCTAATTTTATTTAAACTATATAAAAGCGATTTTCATAAAAATTTTCCATTTCAGAATTTTTTTTTTCAAATTTGCTCACTCGCGATGACAATTCAAATACTTGGAATGTTTCTTATATGTGCAATATTTTAATTAAAAGAAATATGATCCATTTGATTTAAATAACTACAACTGGTCGAATGAAAAGGACAACGCCCAAGTTTTACCTGAGTGAAATTTATCCTGTCTATAGCGTCCCCTCTTGGGACTCACCAAAATAGGGTGCTATAGAGAGGGTGTGCTATAGACAGGTCACTTTTAATGTATTTAAAATCGCGCGCTATAGAGAAGGAGGTGCTATTTAGAGGGAGCGTTATAGACAGGTTTAACTGTATATACAAAAAAATAATTCTGTTTTAAATTTAAGATATTCCTTACAATCATTTATTGTGTTCTTCCCGAGTGAATGTTTCCTTAACAAATAATGTTTTTTAATAAATATTATTTATCATTATTATATCTTTTTATCATTCTAAAGTGAAATAATTTGTAAAAAAAAATATGAAGCAAAAAGGATGATAGTAATAATGATAAATTAATTGCAATATTAACTCATTATTAGTAAAAATAGGTATAATGATATATTCATAATAAAAAAACATTTGTTAAAACCATATTCGTCTGGTATATATTTATAACTTTAAAAATACAAATAGATTATAATATAGTTAATATAGTAATAATACAGGTCATCAATTCAACCTACAAGATGTCACTTCCATAACATATTCTCCAAATACAATAGACTCATTCTAGAATCTACAATCTCCAAGACAATAACAGCATAAACAGAAGAACTACCTCAGCAATTCCAGCATATGCAACACAGATAATCCCACCCCCATTGAAACTGTACCTCTAACCCTCTACAACTGGAAATATTTTCAAATTAGATTTTTTGAAAATATATTTCGGTGAATCTCTATTATATGTATGTTGCACGCCTTTGCGGAGCCAGTGGCCTGATGAAGCACGACCGTGCGAAAGATTGCCTCCTAATATCTGAATAAAGAAACTTTGCAAATATTTTAAAATTTATTTAAATATATCAATTATAGTGATAATAGTTCATTAATTGTAAATTTCATGAATGCTAAAATTTGAGTTATAATGATTAATTATAATAAAAAAAACATTTGTTAAAACAATATTTACCTGGCAAACATTTACTAGCGCAGAATCTAGGCGAAGCTGGATCATTTTGCGCGCGAGTCATTATATATTAAAATTTATAATGTTTTATAACTCGAAAATATGCAAAATGGTTTTGAAGAGAGAGAGAGAGAGAAGGAATATATCTAGTTTATACGAAAATGTAATGCCTTTATCAAGGTTTGCGTTCAGCCAACCGAAATATTGGCGAATTAAATATTTTATTCAATCCAATATATGCCTTTTTATTATCTAATATCAATATATTTTAAACATTTTTGATTAATCAAAACTATCTAATATGTAAATAAACTTTATTTCTTGTATAATTTGTATATATATATATATATACTCTATAAAAAAAAAATCGACGCACTAAGAAGCAGTTGTCTGATTTATATGAAAATTAATAAATACAAGTATCAGAGTCATCAACAATAGTGGACGAGTGGGTAACCCCCTCGATTCCCGACAGTCATGAACCGGGATTGAATCCCGCGTTAAAATTTGTTTAATATGTGAATAACCTTCACATATTATTCATTGTTCAATTATCATGAACTAGGTTGCTCTTGCTGATCGGTACCTATTTATGTGATTTGAACCAGAGATCATCAACAATCAATTCTGTCATCGTTTGCTTTTGTGAATGGTATAAATACCCAAATATGGCCATTTCTTATAAGCATCGGTGGTTCTGTGGTAGAATGCTCGCCTGCCACGCGGGCGGCCCGGGTTTGATTCCCGGCCGATGCATTTTTTTTTTTTACAATTTTTAAAACTCATTTATATTATTAGTTATTAACTAATATATGCATTTATTTAAGGAGCGATCCGCTCCAACACAATAGTTACATAAACGATAAAGCGAGTGGGGGTGGCATGATGGGGGGGGGGCAAAGGTGGCGTGATCGTAGCCAACCAATAGGAGGGTGCCATTAAAAAAAGCAAACGGTGACAGAGATGAAGAATGACGCTCGTAACTGTATATAGAATGTATATATAAATGTGTGTCTCTCTGTACTAGATAGATTCATAAACCATACATCCATTCACCGTGAAAATTTTCTAAAATCGTTTTAACAAATGTTTGCTAGGCAAACTATCCTAGGGTAAAAACCGGGCGAAGTCGGGTACATTCGCTAGTATTATATAAAACTTGAGGATGTTTCTATTTTGATATCGCTATGGTTGTCATTATTATTATTTTCTGGAGACAGAGGCAATTTTGTTCACAACTGGGTATCCCGTGTGTCTTCAATAAAGTTTACATCATAAATTTCAAACAAAGTCTTTTAGAGCCACCTTGTAACGAAAAAAAAAAAGAATAAAATATATGTAATGTACACCTATCCCCCGATTTACACGGTACTTGTTTTACACGTTTTCGCTTTTACACGGTTTTCCAAATAAGTTTTTTTTTTGTTTTTATCGTACTATACTAAATGCTACTGTGATTGAACACATGCGCTGTGTACACATCTCACGAGGAATCCTGAGCTTATGTGCTGACTACATATTTTAACCTGTCAATGCATTTTATTTTTATTTCTGTGTACACCTATCCCTCGATTTACACGTTTTTTCTCAGGAACGTATCTACCGTGTAAATCGGGGGATAGGTGTATATTGAAGCTGTGTACATAAAATGCTTGAACATTTACACAAAAATATCTACATAGGATATAGCGTGTATTTTGTAATACATACATTTTTAAAAAACCTCAATTTATCTTGAAAAGGATTGCATCAGTAGGAATTGAGTGTTTGTCACGAAAATATTGTTTTAATAAATGTTCATTGAGCAAACTTTCTCTCATATAAAACTCGGATGAGACAGAGAGTGTACATTCGCTAGTATATAATAAAAATATAAATAAAATAAGGTAAAGTCCAAGTAAAGTCATGATATAGCAACATCAAAATAGACAGCTTCATGCAGCTTGAGGAACTACACTACTATGTGACTTGATTTACATCAATGTTATATAATTAATATTTTACTTTAGAATATAACTCATTGTAAATAGCTCAACTTGATCAACTTTCTCCACGATACTAATTATTACAGATAACTTCATTAAATCAACTTCCATCATTGATTAACATATTGTAAATAACTACCTTGCGATTTCTTCTATCTACTTATGTTGTTGCTTATTTGTTTAATGTATATGTTTATTCAATGCTCTTTTCCTTAATTGTTTATTTTCTTTTTGATAATTCTGTTACCTACTCTACTACAATATGTATTATTGTAAATAGTTTCACACGCAATTATCCAGATCGGATATAGCGTGTCTTATTTGTAACTTGTAAATGAATAAATAAACTGACATAAATTCCAAATTAAGCAAAATTCTGGGACGAATTCAATTTGGATTGTGTTTCATTTTTAGACGAGACACCTCAGTAATTGGACTTCCACTTACATTGTTAATAAAGCCAAGAAGATGACAGCCCGGGTAACTTCTGTACATGGTGGCTCCAGGAACCTACTGGGTTAACTATATACATAATATACACATATACAAACTATATACATAGCGGGATTCAATCCCGGTTCATGACTGTCGGGAATCGAGGGTGTTACCCACTTGTTCACCGACTCTTTATTTTTCATTGTTATTATTATAATTTTTAAAGCTAATCACCTATAATGGTAATATGAAATTTATATACAGGAAAACTTAATTAAGACAATCAAACTAATAAATATATACATAAATAAAAAAAATTTAGGTGGTGACTTTTCAAGAGAATATTTGAATTCTGATTCATATAAAACATTTTGATCAGGATAAAATATACAACAACAACAAAAAGCTTTATTAAGATCTTTCAGTCTTATACAGATTCTCCGAGCAGAAATGTAGGGTATATGCAGGAATAACAGTAATAATACTAGAAATATAATCATTGTTATTAGTTCCAAAATCACTTTATTAGGTACCGCTCAAAAAGAGCAACCTATCTTTTGATATATGATATAGCTTATTTAAAAAAAAGTGTCCAAAATGGGATTCGATTCCGGTTGATGGCTGTCGGAAAACGACTGTTTATACCTCCAGACACATACTTCTTTTATTGTTTCTATCGGTTCCAAAATCATTTTACTAGGTACCGCTTAAAAAGAGCAACCTAGTTTATGATATTTGCAACAATTAATAATATTTGAAGGTTATTCGCATATTAAACAAAATGTTAACGCGGGATTCAATCCTGGTTCATGACTGTCAGGAATCGAGGATTTCACCTACTCGTTCACCGACTCTCTATTTTTCATTGTTATTATTATAATTTTTAAAGCTAATCACATTTAATAGTAATATGAAATTTATATATAGGAAAACTTAATTAAGACAATCAAGCTAATAAATTAGTCTGGGTAATTTGGAGGAAAATAAATTTATTATACCTGGATTTACCCCGGAGTATCTGCAAGTGGAAAAAAAAAAGAGTCAGAGATGGATAAAATATAACTTTAAACAAATATAAATCATTAAAAACATATTTTCATTCTATACAAATTGTAAAAATTCACTCAGGAAGAACCGGGATAATTAATAAATAAGATTAGAGATGAAGTTTTTTTAAAAAAGAAAAATTGTTTTAAAACTTTGTGGAGAAGTTATTGGGCTTAGCTGGAAAAAACCTGTTGCAATTTTCTACAAAATAGAAACTTCTTAGGTAAAATTTCAGATTATTTTTCCTGTAATTTTCATGGAATAGCACTTTATACACGTAAACTTGATATTACATAAAAACCTATATGTTACCAATAATTAAATGAAATCATAATTAAATTTACTTAAAAATCTAGGTATACATAATTTCCTTTAAAAAAGGTAAAAAATCACCTTTTTTAAATATATATATGCGTGGATAATAAAGTCGGTGGATGAGAGGGTAACACGCTCGATTCCCGACAATAAGTCGGTGGATGAGAGGGTAACACGCTTGATTCCCGACAGTCATGAACCGGGATTGAATCCCGCGTTAAAATTTGATTAATATGTGAATAACCTTCACCTATTATTCACTCTCTCTCTCTGTTTCAATTATCATGAACTAGGTTGCTCTTGTTGAGCGGTACCTATTAATGTGAATTTGAACCAGCATATATATATATATATATACGTGGTATATTAATAATATTTTATAATAAAATGAAAAAAAAACGCTAATGTTTCTTTTTACAAATATATCAAACTTCTACTGTCCTCACTGCAATGAAAAAATATTGGGAGGGCTTGGCCTATCAGTGGTGAACCCTCCCAGCGGTTTCACCAATTTAATCTACCAGACTGCTTCTTCAGAGCTCTAATGCTGTATGGAATCATTCTGCTTTTATATGCTCCACGGAAGGGTGGAATCTCAGAAATGGTATTCAATTGTATTTAATGGTATTTCATCGCAGTAAGAACAGTAGAAGTTTGATTTATTTGTGAAAAGAAACATTCGCTTTTTGTCTTTTCATTTGTATTATATAGATGGCGCGTTATTGCTTTGTATTAATCATATTTTAATTGGCAAATATTTTAGTTTTGTGAGATATATATTTATTAAAATATTATATTACTAGCGGATGTAACCGGCCTCGCCCGGGTTTTACTCGAGTAAAGGTTTGTCTAACGAATCTCTCGATAAAGTGAACATTTTTTCTCGGTCCCTTGAAAAATACTCGATAAGTTGAATAAAATCAATATTAATTGGTTGCCTTGGTAATTGGAAGTTAAAGGAATAGTATCTTGCCTTGGAATTGTATCATTATTCTTGTCTCAAATAAATTGCCGTGTCATCCTGAATTTTGTCTTTCCTAATTTTCTACATTACAAAATCATCGTATCATCATGATAATATTTAGAGCAGATTGTTGAATTATAACAGATAAATTAGAATATTTATCTTGATTATTTTTAGGCGAAAATTTTTTTCAAAAATTTTATTTGCTAGAAACCTTCCCAGTACTATACTAAATAACTTCCCAAAGTTTCATGGCGTTCCAATGAGTGGTTTGGTCAGGCGCAAAGGACAGACACTCACACATACATTCATTTTTATAGATAGATAGATTATTGACGATATAATTGTAATGATATGTTATCAAATATTATATATCTCTACAGACACATTATTACAATGATAAAAAAAATTATAAGATAAGAGGGCCCTATCATATAATAGTGATAATTTTTCTATTGAGATAAGGTGAAGAGAAAATAGAGGTGACCAGGTCTCCTGGAGCATAAGATAAGGTATCTGTGAAAATATAATATTTAATAAATAAATATCATATAAAAACACACACATCATACCTGGCTCTCACCAAGGAGACCCGGGTTCGATTTTCGGCGTGGGAACTTTTTTATCCGGCCTAACCTGCCTCTTCTCTAACGGAGATCCTGTCCCTAGCCTCCCTAGTCTGGTCATAATACTTTGTATATATTTCGCTTTACGCGGCCTTTGGGGCTCGAAAATCATTTTATTTTGGTTAGCAGCCCTGTAAATAAAGATATTTCCACACATTTTGTCAATTCTGTACTCCAGAAGAGAACCTAGGTTATAAAAATACACCTATCATATTGTGAAAAATAATATTTACGTATTTTTTTAATCGATAAATTGAATTTATGATTATAATATATATTTATTTGAGATATAAATATGTTTATTTACTAATATAACATATTAGTGTTCATTTTATATATTCATATATTTGACATTTATATATACAAAGCAATAACGCGCCATATATATAATACAAATGAAAACACCAAAACGCGAATTTTTCTTTTCACAAATAAATCAAATTTCTACTGTCCTTACTGCGATGAAAAAATATTGGGAGGGCTTGGTTCATCAGTGGTGAACCCTCCTAGCAATTTAATCTACCAAACCGCTTTCTTTAGAGTTCTAATACTGTATTAGATCATTCTGCTTTTATATGCAACACTGAAGGGTGGAATCTTAGAAATGGTATTTAAGTAAACTATGGACAAAGGCTCTTAGGACCGTGGAATTATATTCAAATATTTGTATCGAGCAATGCTTTTCCGGAAACAATAAGGACAAGCCCAGTTAGGCATGATTTAATACAAAGAAATAACATGCCATGTATATATAACGAATAAGAACATTAGCGTTTTGGTGTTTACATTTGTATTATTTACTAGCGGACGTACCCGGCTTCGCCCGGGTTTTACCCGAGTAAAGGTTTGTCTAACGAATCTCTCGATAAAGTGAATTTTTTTCCCGGCCCCTTGAAAAATACTCGATAAGTTGAATAAAATCAATATTAATTGGTTCCCTCGGTAATTGGAAGTTAAAGGAATAGTATCTTGCCTTGGAATTGTATCATTATTCTTGTCTCAAATAAATTGCCGTGTCATCCTGAATTTTGTCTTTCCTAATTTTCTGCATTATAAAATCATCGTATCATCATGATAATATTTAGAGCAGATTGTTGAATTATAACAAATAAATTAGAATATTTATCTTGATTATTTTTAGGCGAAAAGTTATTTCAAAAATTTTATTTGCTAGAAACCATCCCAGTACTATACTAAATAACTTTCCAAAGTTTCACGGCGTTCCAATGAGTGGTTTGGTCAGGCATAAAGGACACACACACACACACATACATTCATTTTTATATATATAGATATGTATTTTCAGTAAAATATAAATGTCAATATACACGAGATTGCTATATATCATCATTATAATAAGTGTGAAGTCAAACTGCTTATAAACTTCAATGTACCAGCTTTGTGGCTATCATCTAATCTCAAAGAAGACAATAAAGTAAAAAGAGTCAGGTATGGACCCAAGCAAGGTAAAACCCTATAACAATCAAACAAAATGTAAATTTCATAAAGTATCACATAGACCCTTCCCGGGGATCTTCCACAAGTCATTAGTGAGTTTTACGACGAGCTGCTGGACGATCGATATCTCTCATATCACACCCTATTGGACCTTGTTTGTGTCGCCGGCCTCTCTTAGATGCCATCCAGCCTGCAGCAACGTCCTTTGTTTATTAACCCAGATGCCTGAAACCACGAGGCCCATGACTGCTTTAGCTTATGGTACGACACACATATATATATAATATTGAAAATAATGAAAGCTTATCCTGACCAGGAGCACATGTGCTTGTTAGATGGCAGAACGCCATCTAGTGGAAGAGAAATCAACTAAACATTTATTTAACCTGTTCCCTGATATTTGGCCAACTCATTTTTAATATCAACACTTGACCTTTTTATATTTTATTTTTCTATTGTTTTTCTTCTATATAAATATAATAAAATGGTATATATACAGGGTGTACCAGGTAAATTGGGAATTTCAACAATGGTATTTTAACTGAAATTTTTTGCAAGTAAAAATTAAAATATCCGAATGAAATTTGACACAGTAGTAGATAAAAGGATATAGTTTTTATTTATTCAATGTAGTTTCCATTATTAGCTACAACAGTCTCGAGGCGAGTGCGGAATGAAGCACAGGCCTTGGCGACGATGACCTTGTCCATTTGGGTCATCACCGTGTGAACTGCTTTCTTGACAGACTGGATGGTGGTATGAGGAGCTTTGTTGACATCTCTCTCAACAACGCCCCATACATAGTAGTCGAGGGGATTGCAATCTGGAGAATTAGGGGGCCAAATATCAGGACCCCAGTGACTAGGGACGTTAAGTGTCAGCCACGATTGTGTCTTTTTTGCCTTATGGGCTGGAGCCGAGTCCTGTTGGAAGACATACTTCCTTCCTGCGGCCACCATGTCCATCCAAGGCTTCACAACGGTCTCCAGAACATTGATGTAGGTGTCAGCGTTCATCCTAAGGCCCTTCTCAAAGAAATGGGGAGGCATGACATCATCTTCACTGCTGATAACGCCAAGGACCATTACGGAGGCAGGAAATTTCGTGTGCATCACGACAGGTATCTCTGAGGGGTCTTTACAGATCCAGCGATCATTCCTGGGATTTACCTTTTGGTCCACGTCAAAGTTCTTTTCGTCAGAGAAGAACCTTAGCATGCCAAAAGAGTCGTGTTTCAGGTTGTTGAGGAGGGCAGCAGCCTTTCCTTTTCTGTTATTCTTCATATTCTCAGTCAGCAACTGACCTTTCCGAAGGGAATAAGACTTGAGACCAAGGTCCTCATGGATAGCTCTGACAATTGTCATAGAGCCAACGTCCATTTCCTTGGCTATGGCCCTCATGCTCTTCCCAGGGTTTCCATCAATCTTCTCCTTGACATTTTTGACAAATTCTTCGCCTCTTACCCTGTCCGATCGACGCGAGTGCTTTTTCCTTGTAGCTATCCCCTCTTTGTTACTGTCGGCCTCATCAAACTGCTTCTTGACACGATAAATAGTGGTTTTGGGCAACTTAAGAAAATCCACTATTTCTTTGGGGCTCCTTCCGGCGCGCAGAGCAACGATGATGGCAGCTCGATTTTCAAATTCTCGGTTACTCTTCATCACTACACTGCGCACACATGTACTGTTGCATTTTACATGAATATGGCTACGTAATGAAAAAAAAAAACAAGTTTTTAATCTCAAGTAGTTTTTGTTTTATGGACTGTCAAAGTTAGTCCCAATTTACCTGGTACACCCTGTATAATATTTATTAATATTATAATCAATAGTCGGTGAGCACTTCCTATTTTTGAATTTATCTAACAAAGAAACGTGATTAGGCCCTCGAATTATTATTGAGATTAATATACAATTTAAGCCCAGAGAATAAATGATTTACATTTAATTTTACTATATCGATTGATCAATAATATTTTTTCTAATTTCTCTTTTAAATTTAATTGATTGAAATTATTTTCAAAAGGAATATATTCATAGAATTTTAAATATTTTTTTTTAAGTCAAAAAAGATTAAATATTTAAAAATTTGCCTGGTAATATTTATAAATATTTAATGTTATAATTATATTTTTCATATACACGCGACTTATATAAACATTAAAATTGATTTGGAATAGTGAATAAAAAAAATAAAATGGCAGATCTTGAAATTCTTTCAGAAATCGATCAAGAAATTAAAGTAGAGGAGACCAATATAGAAGAAGCTAAGAAAGAAGAGTCAAAGGAGAAAGGACTTGAGATAGAAAAGACTGAAGCTGAGAAACCAAAGTCCATGGAAGGTGAAATCAACGTCGCGAGTATTATGAAAGAAGATCTCAAGGCAGAAGAGGTTTTAAAAGAAAAACCCAAAGCAGAAGTAGCAAAGGAAGAAGAAGCAAAAGCAGAAAAAGTTGAAGAAGATGTTCCAAAGGCAGAGGAGGCTATAGATGCTATAGAAGAAGTTCTGAAGGTGGAAGAGGCCATTAAGAACTTAGAAAGTATTCTGAAGGAAGTAGATAACTTGGAAGGGATTCCAATGGGAGAAGAGGCCATGGAAGATTTTACAGTAGCAGAAGAGGCCTTAGAGGTAGAAGAAGCCATAGAAGCTACAGAAGTTGTTCTAAAGGTAGAAGATACCTTTAAAGAGATTCCAATAGGAAAAGAGGCCATAGAGCTCATAGACAAGATTATAAAGGCAAAAGATGACTTCGAAGATATTACACTCTCAGAAGAGACCACAGAAGAACCTGAAAACATCCAGGATGTAGAAAATGAAACTGAAAAAGGCTCGACTCATGAAAAGAAGCATAAAGTCAATTTTTTTCCTAGAATTCTTCAATCTATTAACAAACATTTTTGCTGCTGGAGGAAAGGAAAGGTAAATGTTTAAATAGAAAACTATATATATATATTTAGATAATAAAAATTCATATATTTGGATTGAATAAAAGATTTATATTCTTTTTTATTATCTAAAGATTTGAATATGGATCGCTCTATATTCAGATAGATATATGTGTATTTCGAACTAAAAAATAATTTCAAGATGTGTTACCTTTTTGTGTAATTCTTTTGCTTTTTATTTTATAATATATATATATATTTTTTATTATTATATGACTTGTCTTTTTATCCTATTTTGGTATTTGATTTCTTAAAAATAAAGATACTTCGGCCAGTAAATCTTATTACCTAGACGTTTCGACAAAAATATTTTGTCCTCGTCAGGAGCAAACAAAAATTAAAACATTTAGCAAGGCGTTAAAAATCATTCTAAGGTTCCAAGGGCGTTTTCACGCGATATTTTGGTTTCAAGAAATATGAATGACGGCCAGGCAGCCTCTATCTTTGGTATTTGATATTATACAATTATTTTTATATCTACATAAGTATTAGATAATAAATATTATATTTTATTTAGAGTAAATATATATGGTGAAGCTTGTAAATTACAATTTTCTGTCAATAATGGAAGTCAATATACTATATATAATTATCGTTTTATGAGTAACACACGACAAATACATACTGTGTGATGTATGTCTCACTCTCTACGGAAGATTAAAAATGTTTATCAAATGGCCAAAGATAAAAATATTAACGATTCCAAAAATGCTGTTGCCTATTGTTGTGTATTGATGGAATTTCTTTTTTTCGGAAGGATAATAATTTATAAAAAAGACACCTGTCCCGTCAAAATCAACGTCAAAACTAAACGCCATCTATTGATCGTATTAGCAAACTTGCGGTTTCGAGTCGATGACAAAGTCACAGCACCAATTCATCCTATTTTCGGTCTAATGTCCCTCGTCGGTCAGGATGGGCTTTATTTCACGAGATTCGCAAGGGATCAAATAAATCTGATAAAATATTTTATTTGAATCTTTGTAGACCTCATGGAATAAAGTCCACCCTGGACTGATGAGAGCCATTAGCCCGAAACTATGGTCTGCAAAATGTTACTCCTTTGTTTTCCAAAGCTGATGTTATGGCTTTGTCACCGACTCGAGGCCGCTAGTTTGCTGATATGGTCAATAAATAACATATAGTTTAGACGTCTATTTTGAAGCGTTAGATGTATTTTATTTTTTATATATATTCATGATTATATGTAATTCTGCTGTCCTCAAAGCTTATGTCCATAGTTCACCTAAAATACCCATTCCAAGAGTCTAGCAAAGTATCACTATAAAAGGAAGTTCCAAAAATGCAATATAACAGCGGTATGGTAGATTAAACTGGTGAAATCGCTGGGAGGGTTCACCCCTGATGAGCCAGGGGCCCTCCCATTAATTTTTCTATTGCAGTAAGGGCAGTAGAAATTGTTTTATTTTAAAAAGAATCATACGCGTCTATAATAGTTTTGAATTTTGATATTTTGATAGTGTTGTGTATCATTGATATTTTGATTAATATATAAACAAAACTTATCGCTTTAAATATTGATACTATTTAGATCTTCGGCCATTTTATTAACTAGAATTATGATTCATTTCGATTATAGTATAGCATCTCTGCAGTCCTGGATCTTTCCAGTTGGTCTCGAGGACCACGCCTCACCATCCCCTCAGCGGCGAAGTAAGCGATCTACGTATTCTTCGTAGATCGCGAAATGCGTGGTGTCGCTGGAGACCCACTGGCGATTCTCCACCAAACTCTGCAGCACTAGCAGAGGCGCCATATATATTCATTGTACATAGTAAATATATAGTATAGATCTGAAATGTTGTAATGGCTTGGTTCATTCTTAGTGAATCCTACTACAATGGTTTATCCAGTTTATTCTACCATACCGCTAAAACTATTGTATTGATAACTATCTATATTGTCTGCAATTAAAGATTCATTAATGGTAATTGCGTTTAGCAAATTTATGGAAAAATTCATTTATCTTCATATAAAATACGTATGCAATTTTTTTCTAGCATAGATCTTCGGCATAAAGTCGTTATATATATAGATCTGAAATGTTGGAATGGCTTGGTTCATCCTTAGTGAATCCTACAAATGTATTCCCCAATTTATTCCACCATACCGCTAAAACTATTGTTTTGTTAACTATCTGTATTTATTGCCTGCAAATAAAAATTCATTAACGGTAATTGCGTTTAGTAAATTTATGGAAAATTTGTCTTCATATAATAATAATAAATAGGTAATTAAACTTCATGTATGTTGCATATTGTCGCGGAGATAAATAAAGCAAGGGAAAATTTAGGGATAATTAATTTATTATAAAGGTGGATATTTACTTTTTAGTTCTCCAATAAAATTATATACAAGAGGTATTTTATATATTATATATTTAAGGGAGAAAGAGTCAGATGATTAAAAAAAACAACTCATCCCCAGGTAAAGATAAAAATAATGAGCGGCGCCAGCCTCCAAAGGGTCCCGTTTTCCTTATTTGCAGATCAGCTTCCGAGAACCCCTCACACCTGTGGTCCCCCCCCCCCCCCCCCCGGGGTTCCAGGGATGATTGACAGGTGTCCCATCTGGATGGAGCTACTTGACAATATTAATATGTTGAATTTTTCTAATGGCAGCATCTGTATTCTTTGTTCCAAATTCTTCGATATTTTCGAGATATCAGAAGTAATTGCTAATATTCCAGGTCTGGATTGTTATTTTTTAAATGCGATTCGATAGCAATATATATTTTAAAAATAACACAACCAGATCTCTGTCTTCATATAAAATACGTATGCAATTTTTTTTCGAGCATAGATCTTCAGCATAAAGTCGCTATATAAGATTCCAAGATCTGTTTAAGCAAAATTATTCAATGTAATAGATCTATTTATCATAAAGCTAGAGGTTGCCTGGCCGGCATTCATATTTATATAGAAAATAGACACTTCGGCCAGTTGGAGTTTTTTATTTTCTCAACGCTTCGACAAAAATCTTTTGTCTTCGTCAGGAGAAGTAAATAAAAATAAAGCATTTGGCAAGGCGTTAAAATTTGCTTTAGATGTTGTTCTAAATTCGAAAAATCAGGTGAGAACGCCCTTGCAACCTCAGAACAATTTTTAATGCCTTGCCAAATGCTTTATTTTTATTTATTTCTCCTGATGAAGACAAAAGATTTTTGTCGAAACGTTGAGAAAATAAAAAAAACTCCAACTGGCCGAAGTGTCTATATTTTATATCTATTTATGTGCCACTTTTTCACACTTTGGTTAGTAGCCGGTAAAACCATATTCTTTCTCTATTTGTGTTTTTATCAAATATACAAACGTCATATTCAATTTATTTACCAGTTGTAAATAAGACACGCTTAAATCCGTTCTGGATAATTGCGCGTGAAAGTATTCACAATAATTCATATTGTAGTAGAGTTGGTAACAGAATTGTTAAAATAAAATAAGCAATTAAGAAAAATAACATTAAATAAACATATACATTAAACAAATAAGCAACAGTATAAACAGATAGAAGAAAACGCAAGGTAGTTATTTGCAATATGTTAAGCAATGATGGAAATTGATTTATTGAAGTTATCTGTAATAATTAGTATCGTGGAGAGAGAAAGTTGATCGAGTTGAGATAAATACAAACGTCATATTCAATATGTATTTATTTCTCTCGCGTGCACCATTCGTTTCATGCGAACTCTACACGCCAAACAGACGTCATATTTAATTTTTTTATTCAATAATTTTTGTTATTTTTCAATTTTTATACAGCCGATGATTCTTGCCTCTAAAAATGAACATATTTGAAAGTTATGGTAAGAAACTTGGTTTAACAATTTAAAGATACATCTTTTCCTTAGTGATGATATAATTATTTGGTAGTGTCTACTGCAAGTTAACTTTCTTTTAAAATGTGAATTTATTTTGAAAAAAAAAGCAGGATTTCTGGAGAGACTTAACCAAATCTGAAACACCGTCTCTGATTGGCCGGTGTGTGAGATGTAAACAAACAACGCGATTGGGTCAAATTTTCACGTTAAGTTAGGATAGGTTGAAGTTATGTTAGGTTAGGGTGGATTACGGAAATATCTTTATTTACAAGGCTGATAACCTAGGGTAGATTAGGTTAGGTTTTAAGATATATTAGGTTATGGTTAAGTTTTATGGGTAGATTAGGTTAAGGTTAGGTTAGGGTAGTTTAAGATTAGGTTTATGTTTTGTGGGTAGATTAGGTTAGGCTATATTAAGTTACAATTAGGTTAGGTAAATTAAGATAGGTTAGATTAGGTTAGAGTAGGTAACCCCCTCGATTCCCGACAGTCATGAACCGGGATTGAATCCCGCGTTAAAATTTGATTAATATGTAAATAACCTTCACATATTATTCACTGTTTCAAATATCATGAACTAGGTTGCTCTTGCTGAGCGGTACCTATTAATGTGAATTTGTACCAGCATATATATACGTGTGTGGTAATAATAATATTTTATAATGCAAATGAAAAAAAAACGCTAATGTTTCTTTTTACAAATAAATCAAACTTCTACTGTCCTCACTGCAATGAAGAAATATTGGGAGGGCTTGGCTTATCAGTGGTCAACCCTCCCAGCGGTTTCTCCAATTTAATCTACCAGACCGGTTCTTCAGAGCTCTAATACTGTATTAAATCATTCTGCTTTTATATGCAACACTGAAGGATGGAATCTTAGAAATGGTATTTCATCTCAGTAAAGACAGTAGAAGTTTGATTTATTTGTGAAAAGAAACATTTGTGTTTTTGTGTTTTCATTTGTATTTTATAGATGGCGCGTTATTGCTTTGTATTAATCATATTTTAATTGGAAAATATTTTAGTTTTGATTTATATATTTATTAAAATATGTAATTATATTATTATTGACGATATAATTGTAATGATATGTTATCAAATATTATATATCTCTACAGACACATTATTACAATGATAAAAAAATTATAAGATAAGAGGGCCCTATCATATAATAGTGATAATTTTTCTTTTGAGATAAGGTGAAGAGAAAATAGAGGTAACCCGGTCTCCTGGAGCATGAGATAAGGTGTCTGTGAAAATATCATATTTAATAAATAAATACCATATAAAAACACACACATATTGTCAATTCTGTACTCCAGAAGAGAACCTAGGTTATAAAAATAACCCTATCATATTGTGAAAAATAATATTTACGTACTTTTTTAATCGATGAATTTATGATTATATTATACTAGACGGGTGACCCGAGCTTCGCCCCGGGATTGACCCGTGTGCATATCTACCCGAGTGATATATATTTAGATAAGATTTTTTTATAACTGTTTGTTATTAGCATTATCTATTTGTTTGCATCAGCATAATTTCATCTAATCTTTGATAGAGGGCGCTGTTCGTGAGCTGAGTAGAATAATTTGAATATATAGTTTTAATAATTGATTTATATATTTTTTAAAATAGCCTATCGTCTTCCCCGTATTTTTTTACCTATGTATGGAAATTTTGGTTTGAATTAGTGAACTACTGCGAATTTGTATACTGGACATAAAAACAAACAAACAAACAAACATTGATTTTATATTTATAGAAGATATTTATTTGAGATATAAATATGTTTGTTTACTAATAACATATTAGTGTTCATTTTATATATTCATATATTTGACATTTATATATACCTAGCAATAACGCGCCATATATATAATACAAATGAAAACACCAAAACGCGAATGTTTTTTTTTCACAAATAAATCAAACTTCTACTGTCCCTACTGCGATGAAAAAATATTGGGAGGGCTTGGTTCATCAGTGGTAAACCCTCATAGCAATATAATCTACCACAGACCGCTTTCTTTAGAGTTATAATACTGTATTAGATCATTCTGCTTTTATATGCAACACTGAAGGGTGGAATCTTAGAAATGGTATTTAAGTAAACTATGGACATAAGCTCTTAGGACAGTAGAATTACATTCGATTATTTGTATCGAGCAATGCTTTTCCGCAAACAATAAGGACAAGGCCAGTTAGGCATGATTTAATACAAAGAAATAACGTGCTATGTGTATATAACGTATAAGAACATTAGCGTTTTGGTGTTTACATTTGTATTATTTATAATGTATTTTCAGTAAAATATAAATGCCAATATACACGAGATTGCCATATATCATCATTATAATAAGTGTGAAGTCAAACTGTATATAAACTTCAATGTACCAGCTTTGTGGCTAGCATCTATTCTCAAAGAAGACAATAAAGTAAAAAGAGTCAGGTATGGACCCAAGCAAGGTAAAACCCTATAACAATCAAACAAAATGGAAATTTCATAAAGTATTACATAGACCCTTCCCGGGGATCTTCCACAAGTCATTAGTGAGTTTTACGACCAGCCGCTGGACGACCGATATCTCCCATATCACATCCTATTGGACCTTGACTGTGTCGCCGGTCTCTAGTCTCTCTTAGATGCCATCCAGCCTGCATCATCCTTTGTGTATTAACCCAGATGCCTGAAACCACGAGGCCCATGACTGCTATAGCTTGTGGTACGATATATATTTAAGCGCTCTGCCATCTAAAAAAGCGCATGTGCTTGTGGTCAGGATATGCTTTCTTTATTTTAAACTAGCGGACCCGCCCGGCTTCGCCCGGGTTTTACCCGAGTAAAAGTTTGTCTAACGAATCTCTCGATAAAGTGAACATTTTTTTCCCGGTCCCTTGAAAAATACTCGATAAGTTGAATAAAATCAATATTAATTGGTTCCCTCGGTAATTGGAAGTTAAAGGAATAGTATCTTGCCTTGGAATTGTATCATTATTCTTGTATGGATGTACCCGGCTTCGCCCGGGTTTTACCCGAGTAAAGGTTTGTTTAACGAATATCTCGATAAAGTGAACATTTTTTCCCGGTCCCTTGAAAAATACTCGATAAGTTGAATAAAATCAATATTAATTGGTTCCCTCGGTAATTGGAAGTTAAAGGAATAGTATCTTGCCTTGGAATTGTATCATTATTCTTGTATGGATGTACCCGGCTTCGCCCGGGTTTTACCCGAGTAAAGGTTTGTTTAACGAATCTCTCGATAAAGTGAACATTTTTTCCCGGTCCCTTGAAAAAATACTCGATAAGTTGAATAAAATCAATATAAATTGGTTCCCTCGGTAATTGAAAGTTAAAGGAATAGTATCTTGCCTTTGAATTGTATCATTATTCTTGTCTCAAATAAATTGCCGTGTCATCCTGAATTTTGTCTTTCCTAATTTTCTACATTACAAAATCATCGTATCATCATGATAATATTTAGAGCAGATTGTTGAATTATAACAGATAAATTAGAATATTTATCTTGATTATTTCTAGGCGAAAAGTTATTTCAAAAATTTTATTTGCTAGAAACCTTCCCAGTACTATACTAAATAACTTCCCAAAGTTTCATGGCGATCCAATGAGTGGTTTGTTCAGGCATAAAGGACAAACAAACAGAGAAAATATCTTTATTTACGGGCTACTAACCAAAAGTTATGATTTTTGAGCCCAAAATCGATGTCAGGTGGCAAGGGACCCTAGGATGTGGAAGCAGGAGATGTCTCGCAGGGGTGGTGGAAACGTTGGGCAAGCAGGGGAATAGCGCCAGGGTGCAGTGAGGCGGGTGCGTTGAATAGGCCAGGAATCCAGGAGAAGTGGCAGATGGAAATGGAGGCAGAAGGTCCTTGAAGCCTAGAACTTGAGGGCCCTAGACTTCAGGATGGGGCAGCTTGAGGCTCTCGCCTCGTGCTTGTCAGGAAGGCCCTGGGAGCAGCAGTTGGCACATTTGGAGGTGCGCTGGTCAGCAATGGATGGGCAGGTTCGGCCTTCATGGCCGTCTTCACCGCAGTGGAAGCACTTAGGAGCTCTGGTGCATTGGGCAGAGTTGTGGCCGAAGCCACAACAGCGGAAGCAGACGCGGGCGCGGATGGACTCCTCGAAGTTGAGGATTACTCCATCCACCACGATCCTCCCGCGAACGCCCAGGGCTCTAAAGGTCTTGAGGTCCACCTCGATGAAGGCGGTGCAGGTCCCGTTTCTGGGTGCAGAACGGTGCGCCACGCGCACCACCTTGTCCCCAGGAAGTTTTCTAACAGCAGCGGTTTCCAGGAAGGTCTCCTCAATTGTGGAGTTGGATGTCTCCTCATCCACTTTGAAGAGGCAGATCCGTGGCAGGATCTCCTTCTGCTGGCGGACCTTCATTCCATTCAACTTGCTGGCCAGGGAGGTTGTAACCTCAGGGATGGTGTCAGGATTGCTGGAATGGAGGACCAGCTTCCCCTTGGTGCGCAGGGAGGCCCAAACGCCTTGGGGGAGAGTGTGAGCAGCGCGGACTGTTTTCAGCATCTCCCTTGGGTCAGCCTGTGGGTCATCTGAGATGACCACTGTGTGGGCCGCCGATTTTTCTCCATGAAGGATCACTTGGGCGGCCGCAGGCTTGGAGACGTGGGAAGGCACAGGTTTTGAAGGACCATTCATTTTATTACTGGCATGCAAATCTCAAATCTTTTTAATCTTTTATTTTTTGTTTAATATTTTTTATGCTAAACTGTCGTTTATAAATATAGCATCTCCTTCTCATTCATGTCAATACCTGATGAAGGACGGCTGACGTCCGAAAGCTCGTATACCACTTAATAAAGAAACTTACCACGTTCCTCTTAATCTCTCTTTTTACCATTCAGGTTTGTCCTCTTTGCAGGCGGGTTGGGAGCTTCAGACTGCTTCCTTTTGGTTGGAGCAGGAGCAGGCAGGGTGGAGGCAGGCTTCTTGGCAGGGAGAGCAGCAGGAGCAGGAGTGGCGGGCTTGATTGGGTCAGTCTGGGAGCTGGTTTCATTGTAGGAAGGAGCAGGGCAGGTTTGAGTGCCGCGGCAAGCAGTCTTGGGCTTGTTGGCCTCCTCAATTTCGTCCAACTCTGCGAAGGACTCGAGGGTGTCAGTGAGGTTCTCTACATTGGTAGCGAGGGCCTTGATCATTTCAGTCCGCGAGGCGATGTAGCGGATCAGGTCCTCATGCAGGGATTTCAGGGCAGGATGACCAATGGAGCTCAGGATGCTGCAGTTGCGTGAGATCACCATCTCATCTTCCCTCTCCAGGTCGGCGACGTTCACGATGCGGGTTGTAGGCTTGTAGGCCTTCTTTTTCTTCTTGGCAGGATTCATGTTGACCTTGGAAGTTAAAGGAATAGTATCTTGCCTTTGAATTGTATCATTATTCTTGTCTCAAATAAATTGCCGTGTCATCCTGAATTTTGTCTTTCCTAATTTTCTACATTACAAAATCATCGTATCATCATGATAATATTTAGAGCAGATTGTTGAATTATAACAGATAAATTAGAATATTTATCTTGATTATTTCTAGGCGAAAAGTTATTTCAAAAATTTTATTTGCTAGAAACCTTCCCAGTACTATACTAAATAACTTCCCAAAGTATATATAATATTTATTATTATTATAATCAATAATCGGTGAGCACTTCCAATTTTTGAATTTATCATATTTACATATTTACAAAGAAAAGTGATTAGGCCCTTGAATTATTATTGAGATTAATATACAATTTAAGCCCAGAGAATAAATAATTTACATTTAATTTTACTATATCGATTGATCAATAATATTCTTTCTAATTTCTCTTTTAAATTTAATTGATTGAAACTATTTTCACAAGGAATATATTCATAGAATTTTAAATATATTTTTTTAAGTCAAAAAAGATTAAATATTAAAAAATTTGCCTAGTAATATTTATAAATATTTAATGTTTTAATTATATTTTTCATATACACGCGACTTATATAAACATTAAAATTGATTTTGATTAGTGAATAAAAAAATTAAAATGGCAGATCTTGAAATTCTTTCAGAAATCGATCAAGAAATTAAAGTAGAAGAGACCAATATAGAAGAAGCTAAGAAAGAAGAGTCAAAGGAGAAAGGACTTAAGATAGAAAAGACTGAAGCTGAGAAACCAAAGTCCATGGAAGGTGAAATCAACGTCGCGAGTATTATGAAAGAAGATCTCAAGGCAGAAGAGGTTTTAAAAGAAAAACCCAAAGCAGAAGTAGCAAAGAAAGAAGAAGCAAAAGCAGAAAAAGTTGAAGAAGATGTTCCAAAGGCAGAGGAGGCCATAGATGCTATAGAAGAAGTTCTAAAGGTGGAAGAGGCCATAAAGCACTTAGAAAATATGCTAAAGGGATTAGAAGGGATTCCAATAGGAGAAGAGGCCATAGAAGATTTCACAATAGCAGAAGAGGCCTTAGAGGTAGAAGAAGCTATAGAAGCTACAGAGGGTGTTCTAAAGTTAGAAGAGAACACAGAGGCCATAAAAAAGTTTCTAAAGGTAGAAGATACCTTAGAAGGGATTCCAATAGGAGAAGAGGCCATTAAGAAAATAGATGAGATTTTAAAGGCAGAAGATGACTTCGAAGATATTACACTCTCAGAAGAGACCACAGAAGAACCTGAAAACATCCAGGATGTAGAAAATGAAACTGAAAAAGGCTCGACTCATGAAAAGAAGCATAAAGTCAATTTTTTTCCTAGAATTCTTCAATCTATTAACAAACATTTTTGCTGCTGGAGGAAAGGAAAGGTAAATGTTGATTAGAAAACTATATATATTCTTTTAGATAATAAAAATTCATATATTTGGATTGAATAAAAGATTCATATTCTTTTTTATTATCTAAAGATTTGAATATGGATTGCTCTATATTCAGATAGATATATGTATATTTCGTACTAATAAATAATTTTAAGATGTGTTACCTTTTTGTGTAATTCTTTTGCTTTTTATCTTATAATATATTTATTTTTTCTTTTTATTATTATATGACTTGTCTTTTTATCCTATTTTGGTATTTGATTTCTTAAAAATAAAGATACTTCGGCCAGTAAATCTTATTACCTCGACGTTTCGATAAAAATCTTTTGTCCTCGTCAGGAGCAAACAAAAATTAAAACATTTAGCAAGGCGTTAAAAATCATTCTAAGGTTCCAATGGCGTTTTCACGCGATATTTTTGTTTCAAAAAATATGAATGCCGGCCAGGCAGCCTCTATCTTTGGTATTTGATATTATACGATTATTTTTATATCTACATAGGTATTATATAATAAATATTATATTTTATTTAGAGTAAATATATATGGTGATGCTTGTAAATAAAAATTTGTGTCAATAAAGGAAGTCAATATACTATATATAATTATCGTTTTATGATTAACACACGACAAATACATACTGTTTGATGCATGTCTCACTCTCTACGGAAGATTAAAAATGTTTATCAAATGGCCAAAGATAAAAATATTAACGATTCCAAAAATGCTGTTGAATATTGTTGTGTATTGATGGGATTTTTTTTTTCGGAAGGATAATAATTAAAAAAAAAAGGCACCTGTCCCGTCAAAATGAACGTCAAAATTGGACGCCATCTATTGACCGTATTAGCAAACTAGCAGTCTCGAGTCGATGACAAAGTCACAACACCAATTCATCCTATTTTCGGTCTAATGGCCCTCATCAGTCAGGATGGGTTTTATTTCATGAGATTCGCAAGGGATCAAATAAATCTGATAAAGATTTTATTTGATCCCTTGTAGACCTCATGGAATAAAGTCCACCCTGGACAGATGAAGGCCATTTTCCCGAAACTATGGTCTGCAAAAGGGTACTCCTTTGTTTTCCAGAGTTAGTGTTGTGGCTTCGTCACCGGCTCGAGGCCGCTAGTTTGCTGATATGGTCAATAAATAACATATAGTTTAGACGTCTATTTTGAAGCGTTAGATGTATTTTATTTTTATATATATTCATGATTATATGTAATTCTGCTGTCCTCAAAGCTTATGTCCATAGTTCATCTAAAATACCCATTCCAAGAGTCTAGCAAAGTATTACTATAAAAGGAAGTTCCAAAAATGCAATATAACAGCGGTATGGTAGATTAAACAGGCGAAACCGATGGGAGGGTTAACCACTGATGAGCCAGGCCCTCCCATTAATTTTTCCATTGAAGTAAGGAAAGTAGAAATTGTTTTATTTTAAAAAGAATCATACGCGTCTATAATAGTTTTGAATTTTGATATTTTTATAGTGTTGTGTACCATTGATATTTTAATTAATATATAAACAAAACTTATCGCTTTAAATATTGATATTGATACTATTTAGATCTTTGGCCATTTTATTAACTAGAATTATGATTCATTTCGATTATAGTATAGATCTCTGCAGTCCTGGATCTTTCCAGTTGGTCTCGAGGACCACGCCATCACCATCTCCTCAGCGGCGAAGTACGCGATCTACGTATTCTTCGTAGATCGCGAAATGCGTGGTGTCGCTGGAGACCCACTGGCGATTCTCCACCAAACTCTGCAGCGCTGGCAGAGGCGCCATATTCATTGTACATAGTTAATATATAGTATAGATCTGAAATGTTGTAATGGCTTGGTTCATTCTCAGTGAATCCTACCACAATGGTTTCCCTAGTTTATTCTACCATACCGCTAAAACTATTGTATTGATAACTATCTATATCTATTGTCTGCAATTAAATATTCATTAACGGTAATTGCGTTTAGTAAATTTATGGAAAAATGCAATTGTCTTCATATAAAATACGTATGCAATTTTTTTTTCGAGCATAGATCTTCAGCATAAAGTCGTTATATAAGATTCCAAGATCTGTTTAAGCAAAATTATTCAATGTAATAGATCTATTTATCGTAAAGCTAGAGGCTGCCTGGCCGGCATTCATATTTATATGAAAAATAGACACTTTGGCCAGTTGGAATTTTTTATTTTCTCAACGTTTCGACAAAAATCTTTTGTCTTCGTCAGGAGAAGTAAATAAAAATAAAGCATTTGGCAAGGCGTTAAAAATTTCTTTAGATGTTGTACTAAATTCGAAAAATCACGTGAGAACGCCCTTGAAACCTCAGAACAATTTTTAATGCCTTGCCAAATGCTTTATTTTTATTTACTTCTCCTGACGAAAACAAAAGATTTTTGTCGAAACGTTGAGAAAATAAAAAAACTCCAACTGGCCGAAGTGTATTTTTTTATATCCATTTATGTGCCACTTTTTCACACTTTGTTTAGTAGTCGGTAAAACCATATTCTTTCTCTATTTCTGTTTTTATCAAATATACAAACGTCATATTCAATTTATTTATCACCAGTTGCAAATAAGACACGCTATATCCGATCTGGATAATTGTGCGTGAAACTATTTACAATAATTGTAGTAGAGTAGGTAACAGAATTATCAAAAAGAAAATAAACAATTAAGAAAAAGAGCATTGAATAAACATATACATTAAACAAATAAGCAACAACATAAGCAGATAGAATAAATCGCAAGGTAGTTATTTACAGTATGTTAAGCAATGATGGAAGTTGATTTGATGAAGTTATCTGTAATAATTAGTATCGTGGAGAGAGAAAGTTGATCAAGTTGAGATATTTACTAACGTCATATTCAATAAGTATTTATTTCTTTCGCGTGCACCATTCGTTTCATGCGAACTCTACACGCCAAACAGACGTTATATTAAATTATTTTATTAAATAAATTTTGTTATTTTTCAATTATGTTTTTATACAACCGATGAGGCTGATATTTCACTTTTTTTCCTCTAAAAATGAACATATTTGAAAGTTATGGCCAAGTAACCTGGGTTAACTAATTTAGAGATACATCTTTTCCTTTGTGATGATACAATAATTCGGTATTGTTTACTGCAAGTTAACTTTATTTTAAAATGTTTAATTTATTTGAAAAAAAAAGCAGGAATTCTGGAGAGACTTAACTAAATCCGAAAGACCCTCTCTGATTGGCAGGTGTGTGGGATGTAAACAAACAACGCCATTGGGTCAAATTTTCACCTTAGGTTAAAGTTATGTTAGGTTAGGGTAGAATTTGGAAGGATGATCTAAACCGTTGGTTTTCAACCACTACAACCCAGTATCAAATCACAGATTGGGCACTTTTTTCTAATTAAAAAAAAAATGCTCCAATGGCCCCCGATTCTTGCAAAAGTCTAACCCCACCAGCGAGTGCAAGTAACCAAACGGGGCTCTGGCACATTTGTAAGTGCAAAGTCGAACTGCTTTTCACATGTATAGACATGTGGTACACTTACAGTAAAAGCAGTCCCCAACTTCTACCCACCATGTTTATCATGGCCATGGACATGGTTTATCGTGTACTTGAGATAAGTAAAAAAAAAAAAGATAGGTTAGATTAATATTAGGTTAGGGTAAATTTGGATTAGATTAGGTAAATTAAGATTGGTTAGATTAGATTAAAGTTATTTATAATTTTGGATTCGGCTTAATCTCTCTATATCTATCTAAAATTCAGATGCTCCTGATTAGTCGCTATATAGTAATAGATCAATCTTAAACATTTTAGTTTTATTAGAAAGAAATTGTTTGTTCTTTCTTTTCACCTTATTGGATGTTATCTGTATTTTATTCTCCTTAGTTTTTATTATTCAATATTTATTTCTTCTCTAGAATATTTTCTCACGTAGATCCTTAATACAGTAGAACCTCCCTGTAAAGGCCACCTAATTGCAGAGCCAAAATGTCCTTTAGAGAGAGGTGTCCTCTTACCGGAGAGTTGCTAAATAGTAAAAAATGGTAATTTTGAAAATGAAAACTGTCCTTTGTAGAGAAGTGTCCGCTAGTGGGGTGTCCGCTAAAAGGAGGTTCTATTGTATAATTTTATATTTTTCTTCAAATGTTATATATTCAAATTCGTTTATTATTCTTTTTTGAAATTTATCAGTTTGTAGCTTTTTTTTTTGGTCCTTTTATAAAACTTAGCTTTTTAGGTTGGTTTATCAAAACTAAGCTTTTTTTTTCTTCCCTTATAATATCTTTTAATAATAATCAATTACACCCTTACAAATACGGCAAACTTTCTATTGTCCTTGTTACGATGAAAAATAGTGGGAGGGCTTTGCTTATCAGTTGTTAACCCTCCAAGCGGTGTTTTGCCAATTTAATCCAAAATTTTTAAGCACAGTAAGAACAGTAGAGATTTGGCCTTATTTGTAAATGAAATATTCGTACTTTTTAGTTGATTTATATATATAAAACTATCGTTGTTTATATGACGAAATAAAGATCGATCTTGTTGTGTTCTTAATATATATATATATACAGTAGAACTTCCCTGTAAAGGATACCTAATTTCAGAGCCAAAGTGTCTATTAGGGAGAGGTGTCCTCTTACCGGAGAGTTGCTAAATAGTAAAAATGGTAATTTTGCAAATGAAAACTGTCCTTTGTGGAGAGGTGTCCTCTTACCGGGGAATTGCTAAATTGTAAAAATGGTAATTTTGCAAATGAAAACTGTCCTTTGTGGAGAGATGTCCTCTTACCGGAGAGTTGCTAAATAGTAAAAATGGTAATTTTGCAAATGAAAATTGTCCTTTGTGGAGAGGTGTCCGCTAAAGGGAGGTTCTACTGTATATGTTTTGCACGCGTTACAGCTTTATGATACAATTGATTTTACGATGAATTTTTATTTTATCTAGTTGCATATATAATTATAAAAAATTTGACACTTTGACAAATAAATTATTTTACTAACGTTTTTCTTTCAGCTTGAATGAACTTCAAGGAAGTTGTACCTTTCAGCATGTATATCGGGATTCCGACAATAACTCTGAAAGATATTACAGTGACCTTTTGTTGTAATGTGTATGAGTTGTCTGAACAAACTCGCTACGACTTACAAGTTGAGCTGAATGTTTATTCAATCTAGCAATCTTCTTATATACAAGATAGAGATAAAAAGGAAATAATTTACATAAGTTTTTTTTTTTTTTAAAGAATTGACAAATGGAATAATTTTGCATAGTAAACAATAGGTAACAATTATAACACTTAACATAGGTTATTTACATATCACAACACCTTTATTGAAGACGCACGAGATAATCAAGTGATAACATAATTGCTTCTGTTTACTTGAAAAAAAATCAGACGACCAGTTACGTCAAAATATGTAACTTTTTAAAGTTTTTTTTTTTCATGAGTGTTTATCGTTATTATTCTTCGTAAGTAAATAAAAATAATCTTCTGATAGCGATAATCAACTCCTGATTAAATTAAATCGAATTTTTTATCTCTCTATATTCTACCTTCATATAACATAAGAAATGAAAACATTAAAGCAGAATGTTTCTTTTGAACACAAAACAAACTTCTACTGTAGAACGACATTTGAAAATTATCCCGCATGTGTTTATTTTGAAGGAAAAATCGAAATTTATTTTAAGGAGAAATAACGATTATTTCTAACCTAAGTAATGAAGTATGAAAGGATGAATTTTAAAGAGTAATGATAAACGGAAAAATGAAAGTGTCCAGGAATGGGAACCAAACCCACAGTGTTTCGCTTAATGGGCAGATGACATATCCACATGTTCCCATCGCTGGACACTTTTATTTTTCCGTTTATCATTACTTTCACAATTCATCCTTTCATACTTCATTCCTAAGGTTAGAAATAATCGTTATTTCTCCTTAAAATGAATTTCGATTTTTCCTTCAAAAGAAACACATGCGGGATAATTTTCAAATGTCGTTCTACAATCATAAGCCGCATTATATTGTATTATAAAACTTCTACTGTCCTTACTGCGATGAAAAATATTGGGAAGGCTTGACTCATTAGTTGTGAAACCTCTTAGCGGTTAAACCAATTTAATCTACCAAACCGCTTCTCTTAAGGCTCTAATAATATATTGGACGATTCTGCTTATATATGCTACACTGAAAGGTGGAATCTTAGAAATGGTATTTGAGTAAACTATGGATAAAGGATTTTAGGACCATAAAATTATATATAAATTTAATACAATAATGACAGTAGAATGACATTTGGAAATTATCCCGCATGTGTTTCTTTTGAACGAAAAATCGTTACTCTTCACAATTCATCCTTTAATACTTCATCCCTAAGGTTAGAAATAATCGTTATTTCTCCTTAAAATGAATTTCGATTTTTCGTTCAAAAGAAACACATGCGGGATATTTTCCAATGTCGTTCTACAATCATAAGCCACATTATATTGTATTATGAATTACAATAATGACAGTAGTGTGTTTTATATGTAAAAGAAAAATTCGTTTGCTTTAATACTTACATTCTCTATATACAGATGGAGCGTTATTGCTTTAAGGATATTGGCTCTTATAAGCGTGGTACAAATCATCAGCAACTTTTCCAAGTTCCAAAATCACTTTATTAGGTACCGCTCAAAAAGAGCAATCTAGTTTATGATAATTTCAACAATGAATAATATTTGAAAGTTATTCACTTATTAAACAAAATGTTAACGCAGAAATTAATCCCGGTTCATGACTGTCGGGAATCGAGGGTGTTACCCACTCGTACACCGACTTTCAGCAAATTTTGGTTGTACAATCAGAAGATATTCTTTCTCTTTATCTATCAACTTGATACCAGTACAATTTCACTTTTTTTACTATTTTTTCCACACGATTTTTTAAAAATAACGTTCTATTGTCCTTACTGTGATGAAAAATTGCTTGACGTAAATATTTACATGTAATTTTGAATAATTAAAAAGACCTATATATTGGTCAATAAATTATTTTATAAGGTACTAGACGGGTGACCCGGGCTTCGCCCCGGG
Source organism: Cordylochernes scorpioides (assembly GCA_030710605.1). Lineage (NCBI taxonomy): Eukaryota > Metazoa > Arthropoda > Arachnida > Pseudoscorpiones > Chernetidae > Cordylochernes > Cordylochernes scorpioides. The sequence continues at coordinate 19,686,380 of CP092880.1, forward strand.
ATTGACCCGTTTGCATATCTACCGAAGTGATATATATTTAGATAAGATTTTTTAAATAATTGTTTGTTATTAGCATTATCTATTTGTTTGCATCAGCATAATTCAATCAAATCTTTGATAGAGGGCGCTGTTCGTGAGCTAAGTAGAATAATTTGAATATATAGTTTTAATAATTGATTTATATATATTTTTAAATAGCTTATCGTCTTCCCCGTATTTTTTACCTATGTATGGAAATTTTGGTTTGAATTAGTGAACTACTGCGAATTTATATACCGGACATACAAACAAACAAACAAACATACAAACATTGATTTATATATATATAGATATTGAAAACCCACGATTTTTAGTTAAAATATACCTACCTTTGAAAGACCAATAAATTCAAAATTCGATATAAAAATTAAGAATAGATTCACATTCAAACACCCAAAGCTTTTATTAAGACACCAGTCTTATACAGATTCTCCTCTCTCATTCCCAGCTTGTAACGATATCCCCACGATAATCAATCACAATCATAAATTTAAGAATAAAATCGAACCAAGAATAGGTTCAAAGCAGATATAGGTACAAAACCCTTCTACATCATTGCAATAAATATTAACATAGACATTAGAGTGCCATCTATATCTAAGAAATCAAACTACAGAATAAACTAATTCTTTAAGAGAAATGCATCTCCTGATTGTTACGAAAAAAAGGTTACTGATGGCTTGCGCCATCTGTAGGAAAAAATATCAACTAATCGTTGAGTTTTTAATTATTCCAGAAGATCGTCGGAATACACATTCTTTAAAAGAAACTCATCTTCAGAAACCTGTATTTAAAAAAAAACTTGATTAATATAAAGCAATAACTCACCATCTATATATAGCAAATGAAAACATTAGGACGCGAAAGTTTCTTTCACGCATCAATCAAACTTCTACTGTCCTTACTGCGATGAAAAATATATTGGGATGGCTTGGATCATTAGTGGTGAACCCTCTCAACGGTTACGCCAATTTAATCTACCAGTCTGCTTCTTTAGAGTTCTAATACTGTATTGAACCATTCTGCTTATATATGCTACATTGAAGGGTGGATTCTCAGAAATGGTATTTAAGTAAACTATAGACATAGGTTTATTGGACAGTAGATTCTTCATTAATGAGTTCTCTTCTGCACATACGCATTCCAGGAATTCTCTCACAGAACTTACAGGGGGTGGTTTTCAAGGGACAGCGGTTGTACAATGCAAGGTTAAAAGTCCCATTTAACGTAACCTTGACATTGTTATGTCACACACTTATGGACATAAGCTTTTAGGATAGTAGAATTAAATATAATATTTGCATCGAACAATGCTCTTCCGCATTCTTTATTAATCGAGAAAAGCTGGCCTGTACAAATTTCAGGCTGTTGGCTCTTATCAGCGTGGTTCAAGCCATCAGCAAATTTTAATTACACAATCGGGAGATGTTTTTTTCTATTAATCTATCTACTTGATACCAGTACAATTTCACTTTTTTTGCTTTTTTTTCCACACGAATTTTTTTAAGTAACGTCCTATTGTCCTTACTATAATGAAAAATTGCTTGACGCAAATATTTAAAAATAATAATAAATTTTTTAAATTTTGTTTATGAGTGTATTTTTGTCGTTTTCCTAATTTTGTTAGGTAAAGGAATTTGATTTTACCCATGTGTGTGTGTCGTGGGTTTGATGGTTTTTGTTTACTTCAAAGTAAATACTAATATTGTTTTTGCGTCTAATATTTCTGACGCTATTATTATTAAGAAAGATTCCCTGAGCTTTTGGAAAACTTCTGTAATGCGACTAGAAATATTTTACTTGCTTACTCACAATGACAATGCATTTTTAAAATATTATATTTATTATATTTCTGCAAATATCTTTCTACTTAGCATTCTTCCTGAGCACCTTTAGGCCTAAAAATTTTGTAAAATTTTTGACGCTATTATTATTTATAAAGATTCCATGAGCTTTTGGAAAACTTCTGTAAGGCGACTAGAAATATTTTACTTGCTTACACACAATGACAATGAATTTTTCGAGCATTATTTTATTATATTTCTGCAAATATATTTCTACTTAGCATTCTTCCTGAGCACCTTTAGGCCTAAAAATTTTGTAAAATCTGAAATGGCTTGCCCTGATCTAATACAGCCTATAATGAGAGATAACTAACTTCCAGTAAGATTCTTGTTTAATACGCAGGCTCTATTCTAGGGTAGTAACACTAATTTGAACATTTAGCTTCTTTTTATATTGTCCAAACTTAGTTTATATATAGATTTTAAGCTTTGTATTGAACATGTTACATTCATATTTCGAATTTTTAAAGTTTAATATATACTCAACAATATATTAGGAGTACAAATAAGTTTTGAGGTATTTTAAAAAAATTCGAAGCTTTATTCAGAGAAATCAGTACAATATATTTCATTCAAAGTATTGTCCATCTTTAGCTACGACTTTTTCCCATCTTTCAGGCAGCATACGGATTCCGTGTCGAAAAAATTCCTCGTCTTTTGAGGCGATCCAAACATTGACCCAATTTTTCGCCTCTTCGTAAGAAGTGTAGTGCTGCTCGGCCAGGCCATGTGTCATCGAACGGAACATGTGGTAGTCTGAAGGAGCAATGTCTGGTGAATACGCCGGGTGGGGTAGGACATCCCATTGAAGCGCCTCCAAAGTCTCCTTGACAACTTTTGCAACATGTGACCGAGCGTTGTCGTGCTGATAGATCCCCTTGTCATGTCTTTTGGCATATAGTGGGCGTTTAATCTTCAATGCTCGACTTAATCGCATCAATTGTTGTTGGTAACGTTCTCCAGTGATGGTTTCGTTAGGCTGAAGTAGCTCATAGTAGATCACTCCGAGCTGATCCCACCAGATGCACAGCATTAGCTTCTTGCCATGAATATTCGGTTTGGCCGTTGAAGTTGATGCATGACCGGGCTCAACCCACGATTTTCTGCGCTTTGGGTTGTCGTAGTGAATCCACTCTTCGTCCCCCGTCACGATTCGATGCAAAAAACCCTTCCGATTTTGTCTTTTGAGCAGTAGTTCGCACGTGCAAATACGGCGCTCGATGTTTCCTGGCTTGAGTTCATATGGAACCCAATTTCCTTGTTTTTGCACCATACCCATGACCTTGAGACGGTTCGAAATCGCTTGTTGAGTCACTTCCAAGGTTTCAGCGAGCTCCTCTTGAGTTTGGCTTGAATCTTCGTCCAATAAAGCCTCCAACTCAGCGTCTTCGAACTTTATTGGCCTCCCTCCGCGTTCTTTTCTCTGGTGTCAAAATCGCCACTTTTGAAACGCCGAAACCAGTACTCACATGAGTGAAAAGACTTCTTCTGATTTTTTTGGGGGAAATGATGAAGTCTTAACATGAAACCTTACAAGGTCCGATGCTATTTATATAATATTTGTTGTGGCTTCTTTTGCAAATCCCTCAAAACTTATTTGTACTCCCAATATATCATTTTCCAGACCACAGGGAAGCCTTGAAAATATTGTTACGTCTTACCCAGACGCTATAGGTGTACTTTTTCTACTCAGTATGCCACAAAGATACACATGTGAGTTCGAAGGGATGCAGCTAAAGTTAGCGCTTTATTATGGCTCTAAAAAGAAGGAGTACAATCAGTTGGACTTGCCTTCAACCTCCCCGTCAGAAGTATCCTTGGCGCCGTGAGTGTCACTCTTGTGAAACTTCCCGTTCCACACTATACACGTCCAGCCTGGACTACACTGGCTTGTAGGTCGCTCTGATGTCAGGCTCTCCTGGTGACAAAAGTTACTTCTTTTGCGGGTTATCACACAAAAATGGAATAAGCTAGGGCCTAAATTAAATGTACCTTGATACACAGAAAAGCGTACACTAAATAGTACAATACCAACAACAAAAAGGAAATAAATAAGAACTAGCGATTTGTAAAATAAAAATAAAAAAGTACTTAACTTTATTGTAGCGTTGGTAGGGATCGGACTCGGGTGACACAGGGATGCCAAGAGAACAGCCAGACAGGGAAAACTTCGTAGAAAAACACTTTAAGTGTCTCCACACCAATTCTCCACGCTCTGGGCCCCCTCGCATTCCCTTAGTCCCCTCTTATATACAGACATGGCCACATTCGTCCAATGAGAAGGCGTGAGAGATTGGTTCACTAACAAACGAAGACAACATTCTTCCCTCTGAAACCTGATCAGAAAAAAAAAACTGAAAATGTTTGTCAATGTAATTTGACACTGGCACCGCAGTATCATCCACACGCCCGGAGGCAAGTCGCCACGTCTTCTCCTCGCCGCAGATGTAACCCGGCTCCCGGTTAGCCCACTTCCCGTAGCAACTTTCCGGGCCTCCTGTCACCGCAGATCTGTTTAAAACTGTCCTTCTCCCCCCACATTGGAATGCCGTCGTGACGCCTGTCCTCCCCACACACATGTGGGCCATCCTCCCTTAGCTGGTGGAGTCCATCCATCTTTCTACAACTTCACTCTGGTATCTTGGCCTTGTCATCCATGTAACAATATGTTTACTTACACACTCCCGATGACAATGTAATAATATAAATTTTAGAGGCTTAATGGTGATCAGGAAGAATGTTAAGTAGAAAGATACGTTTAAGAAATATAATAAAATAATACATTGCCATTGTGAGTAAGCAGGTAAGTAGTAGTAGTCGCATTACAGAAGTTTTCCAAAACCATTTATATTCTCTTGACGAAGACAAAAGATTTTTGACGAAACGTTGAGAAAAAAAAAACTCTAACTGGCCGAAGTGTCTTTTTTTTTTCATAGAAATATGAATGCCGGCCAGGCTACCTCTATCTTTACGATAACCATTTATATAGTTGACTTATAGATTATATAAGGGGGTCGGTTGGAAGGATGGTCTAAACCGTTGGTTTTTGACCGCTACGACCTGGGTTCTATTCCCGCATTGGTCACTTTTTTCTGATTAAAAAAAATGCTCCAATGGCCTCCGATTCTTGCAAAAGTCCAACCCCACCAGCGAGTGCAAGTAACCAAACGGGGCTCTGGCACATTTGTAAGTGCAAAGTCGAACTGCTTTTCATATGTGTAGACATGTGGTGCACTTACAGTAAAAGCAGCCGCCTACTTCTACCCACCATGATTATCATGGCCTGTACCACGTGTACTAGATAAGCAAAAAAAAAAACTTATAGAAATAAAATTCGTCTTTACCGGAAAAATAGACGCTAGAACTACACCCCATTTATTAACCATTTATGCAGACTAGCGGACTGTGCATAGTTACTAGTTAGTAAGGCCAAGAAAGGAGTTCATAGACAATTTCAATAAAGACAATCATAGATAATTCAATTCAATCATAGACAATTTGATCTTAGCAAAAAGGCTGAGAAGAGAAAGAGAGCGATCTGTATTGATCTACTTGAAAAATGATTAAATAATTCTAGATTGTGTGTATAGTTACTAGTTAGTAAGGCCAAGAATGGAATTCATAGACAATTTCAATCAAGGCAATAATAGACAATTGAATTCAATCATAGACAATATAATCTTACCCAAAAGGCTGAGAAGAGAAAGAGAGCGATCTGTATTGATCTCCTTGAAAAATAATTAAATAATTCTTTATTGTGTTTATAGTTACTAGATAGAGTAAGGCCAAAATGGAGTTCATTGCTAATTTCAATCAAGGCAATCATAGACAATTTGATCTTAGCCAAAAGGTTGAGAAGAGAAAGCGAGCGATCTGTATTGATTTACTTGAAGAATGATTAAATAATTCTCTATTGTGTTTATAGTTACTAGTTAGTGAGGCCGTGAATGGAGTTCATGGACAATTTCTGGAGAAGTGCCTATAATAGCATCTAAAGATTAGTATTTGGTGGACAAGAATACAGCCAGTCTACCTATGGGCTGAGAATAAATGAATTAATGCGACAGTAAAACATTATAAATTATCTACTCCTTGAATGACTACTTTTGTAAAATGAATTAATGCGACAGTAAAACATTATAAATTATCTACTCCTTGAATGACTACTTTTGTAAAATCAAAAGTGATTAGACATCATCTTAATCAACCTTAATAAGTGACCAACTCAAATGAAAATTAATGATAACCATTTTTATTTGTCCTGGTGTGGAACTAACACCTAACCACATATTTTCATGCCCAGCAATGGCCGCAGCCTTTCAGAAAATTTACATGGACCCAGAGCAGCAGCTTTATACACCTAAGATAGAGGACATTGCGACTGCTGTGATAGAGATGTATGGAGATATCTGAGGCTCTTCATTGAACATGACAACAACAACAGAAAATTGACATGGACCCAATACAGCAACTTTACACACTCAAGATAGAGGACATTGCGACTGCTGCAATAGAGATGTATGGACACAACAACAACAACAACAGAAAATTGGCATGGACCCGATACAGCAACTTTATACACCTAAGATAAAGGACATTGCTGTGATAGAGATGTATGGAGATATCTGAGGCTCTTCATTGGAGACGACAAAAACAACAGGAAATTAACATGAACCCAGAACAGCAGCTTCACACACCCAAGATAGAGGACATTGCTGTGATAGAGATGTATGGAGACATCTGAGGCTCTTCAATGAACATGACAACAACAACATAAAATTGACATGCAGCTTTACACACCCAAGATAAGGACATTGCAACTGCTGTGATAGAGATGCATGGAGACATTTGAGGCTCTTCATTGGACACGACAACAACAACAGAAAATTGGCATGGAACCAGAACAGCAGCTCTACACACCAAAGATAGAGGACATTGCAACTGCTGTGATATAGATATATTGAGACATCTGAGGCTCTTCATTGAACATGACAACAACAACAGAAAATTGACATGGACCCAATACAGCAACTTTACACACTCAAGATAGAGGACATTGCGACTGCTGCAATAGAGATGTATGGACACAACAACAACAACAGAAAATTGGCATGGACCCGATACAGCAACTTTATACACCTAAGATAAAGGACATTGCTGTGATAGAGATGTATGGAGATATCTGAGGCTCTTCATTGGAGAAGACAAAAACAACAGGAAATTAACATGAACCCAGAACAGCAGCTTCACACACCCAAGATAGAGGACATTGCTGTGATAGAGATGTATGGAGACATCTGAGGCTCTTCAATGAACATGACAACAACAACATAAAATTGACATGGACCCAGAACAGCAGCTTTACACACCCAAGATAAGGACATTGCAACTGCTGTGATAGAAATGCATGGAGACATTTGAGGCTCTTCATTGGACACGACAACAACAACAGAAAATTGGCATGGAACCAGAACAGCAGCTCTACACACCAAAGATAGAGGACATTGCAACTGCTGTGATATAGATATATTGAGACATCTGAGGCTCTTCATTGAACATGATAACAACAACATAAAATTGACATGGACCCTGAGCAGCAACTTTACACACCCAAGATAGTGGACATTGCAACTGCTGTGATAGAGATGTATGGATATACAAGGTATGTCCCATAAGTTCCCGGACTGGGTCCATATATAAAAAAAGAGGTAAGATATTTTTTTTTAAAATATTAAAACTTTTCAAAGTAATCCCCCTTGCTTCAACGCACCAGCGCCATCGTTTCTCCCAATTGTCGAAACAGTTTTTATAGGCCTCTTTTGGAATGCTTTTCAATGCTAACGGCGATTTTTCTATTATGTCATCCCTGGTGTCAAAATGTCTTCCTTTTAGAACTGCTTTAAGTTTTGGAAACAGGAAAAAGTCATTTGGTGCGATGTCTGGGGAATAGGGTGGTTGAGATAGGATTTGTGTCCCGCATTTCGCCAAAAGGGTCGTCATCAAGTGCGCTGTGTGAGGGCGGGCATTGTCATGGTGTAGGATCCAGTCACCATTAGTCCATTTTTCTGGCCTTTTTTTTCGAATCGCTTCCCTTAGACGGCGAAAAATGCCCAAATACATTTCCTTAATAACTGATTGGCCTGCAGGAAGATACTCGTGATGAACAATGCCCTTATTATCCAAAAAAGCGACCAGCAACACCTTGTTTCTAGATTTTTTGGGTCTAGGCTCACCCTGACCTCTCCACTCGGCAGATTGACGCTTGGTTTCAGGGTCATAGCCATAGACCCATGTCTCGTCGCCTGTGATTATCTTGTCTTTCCATTCCGGATCCGCTCTTATCATTCCCAACATGTCCTCACAGGTTGCAAGCCGACACAATTTTTGCTCATTAGTAAGGAATCTTGGAATGAATTTTGCAGGAGTCTTTTTGAGCTTCAAATCTTATGTTACGATCTTTCCAATCGTTGTTTTAGAGATGCCTGTGCCTTGCTCTAGCTCCTGCAAAGTGGTTCGAGGATTTTATTTTATCAAATCGGTGATTTTTTGCACATTTTCATCAGTCCTTTGAAATTTTGGGCGTCCTTGACGAAGATCATCTTCAATGGAAATTCTGCCAGCTTTGAATCTAGAATGCCATTCAAAAACAGTTGTTCTCTTTGAGGCGTCATTGGGGAATGCTTTATTAAGCATTTCAAAAGTTTCGGTTGCTAATATTTGAAGTTTCACACAAAATTCTATACAAATCCTCTGCTTCAATTTTTGTTCCATCGTAAAATCGCCGCAGCGCTAGGTGTAACCTTTAAATAAATTAGAATGACCTTGGCGCGCGCGCACGTACCGCCTCGATATTGGTACAACCGTGTTGCTAGATATTTTTTCTATAATAAAAAGTCAAATTTATTTATATTTTTCATTTATTTATATTTTTATGGACCCAGTCCGGGAACTTATGGGACATACCTTGTATTTGAGGCTCTTCTTTGGACACGACAACAACCATGTTCATGTACGGTCTCTCGTAGATACTATAAACTGAATTTTAGAAAAAAATATGACCAGATCTACCTCCACGGTTATATCCTCCTTTCTGATATAAGAGATGTCGTAGCAAAACAAGATTTCAACTTTTTGGGAAAAAACTCTGAACACATAACACTCCAAAAGAGATAAAAATTAAAAGAAACAAATAGAAACATATTAAAACCAAGGCAGATGTTCTATATCAACTGAGATCAACCGAAGACAAATGGAGTTAAAGGAAAGAAAAAACACGCAATTAAAAGTAGTTTTTTTTACTTATCCTTTTATTATTCTAAATTAGACAAGATCTTGGAGGTCGTGCTCATAAAGAAGGTTATGCACAACTCATATAGGTTATATGCCAATTACGTTAAAGCGCTGATTTTATCCAGCATTTCCCTGAGGTCACCTACAGAGAGGTGTAACTTGGACTTTGACCTGGTATTAAATGGCCGCCTCTAACATGAGGAACAGACGCCTTGTGCAGCCGTTCCTAACATGGAGAACAGATGCTGCTGTTTATCCTGTAACCCAAGGATAGGAGCCCTTACAGGGTGCTATCAGCCGGGCCAACTGAACCCTGGTTTTTTAACGAGCTTTTACGAGCTTAGTAACGCTCCCACTCCTTCTTTTACATCCGGGCTTGGCAATGGCGGAGTTATTAAAAGTTGTTAATTGAAGAAATACCAAGTCACAAGAAAGAAAATATCTTTATTTTACGGGCTACTAACCAAAAGTTATGATTTTTGAGCCCAAGCGCGATGTCAGGTGGCAAGGGACCCTAGGATCTGGCGGCAGGAAATGTGTCGCAGGGGTAGTGGAAACGTTGGGCAAGCAGGGGAATAGCGCCAGGGTGCAGTGAAGCAGGAGCATTGAATTGGCCAGGAATCCAGTAGAAGTGGCAGATGGAATTGGAGGCAGAAGGTCCTTGAAGCCTAGAACTTGAGGGCCCTAGACTTCAGGATGGGGCAGCTTGAGGCTCTCGCCTCGTGCTTGTCAGGAAGGCCCTTGGAGCAGCAGTTGGCCCATTTGGAGGTGAGCTGGTCAGCAATGGATGGGCAGGCGCGGCCTTCATGGCCGTCTTGACCGCAGTGGAAGCACTTAGGATCTCTGGAGCATTGGGCAGAGTTGTGGCCGAAGCCACAACAGCGGAAGCAGACGCGGGCGCGGACGGACTCCTCGAAGTTGAGGATTACTCCATCAACCACGATTCTCCCGCGAACGCCCAGGGCTCTAAAGGTCTTGAGGTCCACCTCGATGAAGGCGGTGCAGGTCCCGATTCTGGGGGCAGAACGGTGCGCCACGCGCACCACCTTGTCCCCAGGAAGTTTTCTAACAGCAGCGGTTTCCAGGAAGGTCTCCTCAATTGTGGAGTTGGATGTCTCCCCATCCACTTTGAAGAGGCAGATCCGTGGCAGGATCTCTTTCTGCTGGCGGACCTTCATTCCATTCAACTTGCTGGCCAGGGAGGTTGTCACCTCAGGGATGGTGTCAGGATTACTGGAGTGGAGGACCAGCTTACCCTTGGTGTGCAGGGAGGCCCAAACGCCTTGGGGGAGAGTGTGGGCAGCGCGGACAGCTTTTAGCTTCTCCCTTGGGTCAGCTTGTGGGTCATCGGAGATGACCACTGTGTGGGCCGCCGATTTTTCTCCATGGAGGATCACTTGGGCGGCCGCAGGCTTGGATACGCGGGAAGGCGCAGGTTTTGAAGGACCATTCAGGTTTGTCCTCTTTGCAGGCGGGTTGGGAGCCTCAGACTGCTTCCTTTTGGTTGGAGCAGGAGCAGGCAAGGTGGAGGCAGGCTTCTTGGCAGGGAGAGCAGCAGGAGCAGGAGTGGCGGGCTTGATTGGGCCAGTCTGGGAGCTGGTTTCCTTGCAGGAAGGAGCAGGGCAGGTTTGAGTGCCGCGGCAAGCAGTGTTGGGCTTGTTGGCCTCCTCAATTTCGTCCAACTCTGCGAAGGACTCGAGGGTGTCAGTGAGGTTCTCTACATTGGTAGCGAGGGCCTTGATCATTTCAGTCCGCGAGGCGATGTAGCGGATCAGGTCCTCATGCAGGGATTTCAGGGCAGGATGGCCAATGGAGCTCAGGATGCTGCAGTTGCGTGAGATCACCATCTCATCTTCCCTCTCCAGGTCGGCGACGTTCACGATGGGCTTGTAGGCCTTCTTTTTCTTCTTGGCAGAATTAATGTATGTAAAATGAAAAAAGAAAAAAAAAAAAAGGCCAACGGGGAACGATAATAACATATAGGTAACTCCTCACAAGAAGATGTTTTGATCGATTTTATTGGATCAGAATACATATTTTGTCTCTTATCTCTACGATCAGATAAAATATTCAGATAGCCGAGCTCCAGCTCAAAAATAATTTTATTGACTGCAGTTCAAGAAGAGAAAAACTTAATTCATATTGATGAATATCTATATATTCATTTCATTTAATTAAAAAGGCATATATTGGATCAAAATATCATGTATTTTACCAATATTTCATTTAGTGTTTTCACATACTTACAAGTTGGGGGAACTCCGCCTTTGCCGGTCCCAAGCCCTGATTAAAAAGGAGGAGGGGGAGCAGTAACAAGCTCACTAAAAAACTTGGGCTCATCTGGCCCGGCTGATAGTACCCTGTAAGGGCTCCTAATTCAGGGATACAGGATGAGCAGCGTTTGTACTCCATGTTAGGAGCGGCTGCACATGGCGTCTGTTCCTCATGTCAGAGGCGGCCATTTCTTTTGGAGCTAAAACAGCCTGCCACTGAATAGTGCTCCCAGTCTTAATGACAAAGGCAGACGCATTCTACTTCACCCAGTCATGATGGTTGTCAAAAAGACACCATCAACAAGCTTTACAAGCTTGATACCCTAATATGATTGAGTGGAGATAAGAAAAGAAGTAGAAGACAAGTTGGGTATCTTGTAGTGTAGGATCTTTCCTTCCACGGATATCTTCTTGTGACTTGGGATGGCTTATTTCTTCAATCAACGACTTTTGATTACGTGTTTTTTCTTTCGTTATTCTTAATTTGTCTTCGTTTGGTCTTGTTGATAAAACATCTGCCTTGGTTTTAATATTTTCAATTTGTTTCTTTTTATATTATCTCTTTTAGAATGTTAGATGTTCATGGTTTATTACTAAAAGTTGAAATCTTGTTTTGTTACGATATCCCTTTTATTAGAAGAGAGAATATATATAACCTAACGTTCGCTATTTGATATATTTTCAAACTCCATCTGTATATTGGATGGACATTTTGACAGGAGGATATATATTTATGAATAGAAATGTCACCTCTCCCGTCAAAATACATGTTAGGTGTTCTCTATTAATCGTCTTCGCGATCTATCGGACTCGGGTCAGTAGCAAAGCCACAACATAGAAATTTCAGAACACCAATCTGTATATTCGGGTTATCTTATGATCTTATCTTTTAAAAAGGGATGTGAGGACACAACTTTTCACACATAAATATAACCCCCCCCCCCCCCCCCCAAAAAAAATATATATATATGTACTCATGGACAAACCTTAAGGAAGTAGTACCTTTTAGCATGTATATCGGGATTAAGACAATAACTCAGAAAGATACACTCATGGACAAAACTTAAGGAATGTGTACATTTTAGCATGTATATCGGGATTAAGACAATAACTCAGAAAGATACACTCATGGACAAAACTTAAGGAATGTGTACATTTTAGCATGTATATTGGGATTCAGACAATAACTCTGAAAGATACACTCATGGACAAAACTTAAGGAAGTTGTACCTTTTAGCATTTATATCGGGATTCGGACAATAACTCTGAAAGATATACTCATAGAAAAAACTTAAGGAAGCTGTACCTTTTAGCATGTATATCGGGATTCAGACAATAACTCTTATTTGATATACATTGACCTTTATTAAAGACACACTAGATAACTAAATTTAAACAACATTTCCTCTGTCTCCTTAAAAAAAAAATTAGATGACCGGTGATATCAAAGACTTTTTACTTTTTAAGTATTGTCCATGAGTGTATATAAGAGTATATAAATAAATATACATAACATTTTTATATGTTTCTAGGTACTCCTTTTTTTTGCTTATCCTTAGTACACGTGGTACAGGCCATGATAATCATGGTGGGTAGTTAGCGACTGCTTTTTACTGTAAGCGCACCACATGTCTACACATGTGAAAAGGAGTTCGACTTTGCACTTACAAATGTGCCAGAGCCCCGTTTGGTTACTTGCACTCGCTGGTGTGGTTAGACTTTTGTAAGAATCGGGGGCCATTGGAGCTTTTTTTTTTTTAAACAGAAAAAGTGTCCAATGCGGGAATCGAAGCCGGGTCGTAGTGGTCGAAAACCAAACGGTTTAACCAGCCTTCCACCGACCCCCCTTATGTACTCCTGTTGAAGGACAGAGATGCCCGAAAGCTCGAGATTACGTTTAAATAAAGATAAAGAGAAGCTTATTTCCAGAAACCTTCGGCATTTGTTTGATAAGATAAAGTTACGGGAGGATGATATTCATGTTACTAAAGAGGCACCTCTCCCAACAAGAAACAACAACAAAAAGGCTTTTATTAGGGCCCATTGCCCTGTATGGATTCGCCATACAACAACAAAAAGGCTTTTATTAGGGCCCATTGCCCTGTATGGATTCGCCATACAACAACAAAAAGGCTTTTATTAGGGCCCATTGCCCTGTATGGATTCGCCATACAACAACAAAAAGGCTTTTATTAGGGCCCATTGCCCTGTATGGATTCGCCATACAACAACAAAAAGGCTTTTATTAGGGCCCATTGCCCTGTATGGATTCGCCATACAACAACAAAAGGCTTTTATTAGGGCCCATTGCCCTGTATGGATTCGCCATACAACAACAAAAAGGCTTTTATTAGGGCCCATTGCCATGTATGGATTCGCCATACAACAACAAAAAGGCTTTTATTAGGGCCCATTGCCCTGTATGGATTCGCCATACAACAACAAAAAGGCTTTTATTAGGGGCCATTGCCCTGTATGGATTCGCCATACAACAACAAAAATGTTTTTATTAGGGCCCATTGCCCTGTATGGATTCGCCATACAACAACAAAAAGGTTTTTATTAGGGCCCATTGCCCTGTATGGATTCGCCATACAACAACAAAAAGGCTTTTATTAGGGCCCATTGCCCTGTATGGATTCGCCATACAACAACAAAAAGGCTTTTATTAGGGCCCACTGCCATGTATGGATTCGCCATACAACAACAAAAAGGCTTTTATTAGGGCCCATTGCCCTGTATGGATTCGCCATACAACAACAAAAGGCTTTTATTAGGGCCCATTTCCCTTTATGGATTCGCCATACAACAACAAAATAATACAGTAATTTTTTCCTCCCTTTCCCCATGTTCACGCGAGCCTTTGTTTGAAAAGGGATTTATTTACACCTCTGTTCTAAAACTTTCCTCACTACCTCTTTTGTTTTTGAATCTATTTACAATTGATCTGTAGAAATTATAAAGTTCTATTGCTATATTTTTCTTTTCTGAAATAGTTCTCAGCGTCTTCAGTGGGTTGCTAAATCTCCAGAAGGTGTTTTTAAGAGTTTTTTTTCTGTTTCTTCACCTAAATATTTGCATTCTATGATATAGTGTGAGATTTCAGATATCATTTTTCCACAAATCCCTCTCCCTTTATTATTATTCATCAGAAGACCGAATAGACACCCGAATATTGGCGTTAGAGAGAATAACTCCTCTCCATGCAGAAATTCAATCCATAAAAAATGAATATTTTATAAGCTTACATAATGCAGTTTATAGAAAATCCTCACTCTTTTTTAATAGAAAAATCTCTTATCATATTTTTATTAAAGAACTACTTTGCCCAATAGATTTTTTTATATTCATTTTTATAACGTAATTTTTATGAGGAAGCCGCTGTTAAGCGACATAACTTCTATTCATAAAATTTTTATGGATATTAAAAAATACCATAAAATGAAATGTTGTTATTAAAATAAGTAAATGGATCAACAAACTATATTGTTCTTTGACAATCTGGGATGAATCACCCAAGTTTTAGTTTCAGGTGATAATACATCTTCTTTAGATAATAAAAAGGCATATACAGTAGAAACTCCCTTTTACGGACACCCCGCTAGTTGACATCTCTCCACAAAGGAGAGTTTTCATTTATAAAACTACCATTTTTATTATTTAGTAACTTTCCGGTAAGAGGACACCTCTCCCTAAAGGACACTTTAGCTCTGCAATTAGGTGTTGTCCTTTACAGGGAGGTTTTACTGTATGGTATTAAATTGAATATTTAATCGCCAATATTTTGGTTGTCTGAAATGCCAGCATTTGTCATGGCATTGCATTTTGTATAAACTTACAACTACCACTTGTATAAACTTTATACGAAATGTAATGCTTTGACAAAGATTGCCGTTTCAACCAACTGGAATATTGGCAAATAAATATTTTATTCAATCCTTTTGATTAATTTTAAAATGCCTTTTTTATTATCTGAATATTTAAATATGGATTGCTTTTTATATATTCAGAACAAATGACATATTCTATGGACCTCCTTATAACCTTTATGTAATTTAAAGAGACGGAATAGAAATTATCGAGGCTGCCTGGCCGGCATTCATAGTTCTTCATATTAAATATATTTCGGCCAGTAAATCTTTTTTATTGTTCGCTCCTGACGAGGACAAAATATTTTGTCGAAAAGTCGAGACAATAAAAATTTTAAGAAATATGAATATAAATTGTTTTTTTTTTTTGCTTATTCCTAGTACACGTGGTACAGGCTAGTGTAATCATGGTGAGTAGAGGTAGGCAACTGCTTTTATTATAAGTGCATCACATGTCTACACATGTGAAAAGCAGCTCGACTTTGTACTTACAAATGTGCCAGAGCCCCGTTTGGTTACTTGCACTCGCTGGTGGGGTTGGTCTTTTTCAAGAATCGGGGGCCATTAGAGCATTTTTTAATCAGAAAAAAAGTGGCTAATGCGGGAATCGAACCCGGGTCGTAGCGGTCGAAAACAAACGGTTTAGACCATCCTTCCACCGACCCCTTTCCCCTAATAGAAATTGTAGAAAACCGAAGAAAGCATATCAATAATATTTCTTGTCATATTTATACGTTTTATGATTGTTATCATTATTTTTTTATGATATTCATTACATTCATCCAACTTATTACACTGCCAAGAAGAAGAACAAACCGTAGAGCATGTGCTCTTCAGCTGTCCAGCATTTGAACTAAAGCGATTCCAAACGGCTACACTTATTGGACTGCCCTCATTAAATGACACTGCCCTATTGAATCTATCAAGAAAACAAACCGGCCACTTGGTGAACTGGTTCACTAAGGCTACCAAGACAGACACCTAAAACCGTAGGACATCCCGGGTAGTTGGCGATCTATGGATACACTCCAGGAACCTGGGTTGCCTAGTTGTTACTGCTACACACTGGTCTACCAAAAAAAAAAAAAAGGTTTTTGCCCCCCAAAAAAGAAACAATATCTGATTTTAATCTGAATCGTGTACTGATTCCACAAAAATATCAATATTTTTTTCTATTACGCAAAGTTTCTGAGTGACAACCTTTTTTTCCGTATTGGGATAAACACGCAGTAATAAATGGAAACAATGTTACATAAGCTTTTTTCTTAAACCTCATTATATTAGCTAGTCGTGATAGATTCGATGCGGGTTTATTCTTGCTTGGATAAGTTGATACGTAAACCAACGATTTGTTTAGTAGCTTTGTAGTGAAGATGACAGATTTAATCTATGAAAAACATTATTTATATTCTTTATTTTTTTTCAACACTAAATAGTTTCATTTCTCTTTTCGTTTTCTTTATCAAATCGCCAAGATGAAGACCAAACCGTGGACCACCTCCTCTTAACCTCTCTCTGTCCAACCTTCCAATACCAAAGATTCCTGACGGCCACCCTCCTAGGGATCACCAACCTATATTCAGCATCCCTATAAAATCTCCCAAGAAAGAAATCTGTCCACCTCAGTAATTGGACTTACACTTACATTGTAAATAAATCCAAGAAGCTGTCAGCCCGGGTAGTTGGTGACTTCTGTACGTGGCTCCAGGAGAGCCTGAGTTACTTAGATAAATAAATAAATAATATCATTTTTTTTTTGTTTTTATAGATCGTGGACACAAGACGGTGGGCTAAAATACCAGGGTGTTGCGTGAATAATTCAGATACTTGCTGTTACATCTGTGGATATGCTAATAGTATACTAGCACATGTTTATCCTTATATTTTTAATTAGCCGAATGACCCGGGCAACGCCCGGGTTTTACCCGATTAAATGTTTTTATTCAAATACTATTCGTTACAATTATAAATTGGCGCCGTGGATGTCACTCTTGTGAAACGTCCCGCTCCAAACTTTGTGTCTGAGAAGCGATATTTTTATAGAAAGATGATCTGGCTTTTGTTTTCTGTTCGAATGAATGTTTTTCTGTTAGAATTTTGTTCCTGCGCACAAAATAATGAACTGGTTTCACCCGTGGTCTCTGCTTTTTGGATTTTTTCCAGATATAATTTTGTATCTGATAATCAAACATGATACAGCAATATCGTCATCATCATTTTATGATTAAAAATATATAGTTTTAATAATTGATTTATATATTTTTTAAAATAGCCTATCGTCTTCCCCGTATTATTTTACCTATGTATGGAAATTTTGGTTTGAATTAGTGAACTACTGCGAATTTGTATACCGGACATACAAACAAACATACAAACATTCATTTATATATTTATATATATATATGTGGCAACTACACTTTGCTTCAACGCATGCGCGGGCGTCAACACTTCACTACGCATGCGCGTGGGACGTCATCAGAGACGCTGGGATTTAGCGGAAAACATGTAGGCTAACTCCAACGGTCGTTACTCCAACCGTTGTTTCTTTTCTCTCTATAATTTCTTGCTTTAAATAAATTAATTTTAATTATAATTAAAAAAAAAAATTGGTGAGCCGGACGACTCGAATGAAGAATTAACGGCCAACGTCAAGGGCAAATCTTGGAATCTCAAACATTCACGATGGAACTCACCCCATCTCAAATATCAAAATTGATTTTTCGAGCTCCACCCTTCTTGCCCAAAGACATTCCATTGTGGCTCAACCAACTGGAAGCTGCCTTTAATTTTGCAAACATCGCCAGCGACGACGATTTCAAGTATAACACAATAATCGTTAATTTGGATGAACTGGCTCTCATCTGCGTCTTCGACATTGTAGAGAACCCACCAGTTTCAGGAAAATATGCGGCGCTCAAAGAACGACTTCTCCTGCGATTTGGCCGGTCACGCCAGGTAAGAACAGCTCATGTCTCAGAAACTAAGCCCATTGCTGATCAGAGACCCTCGATTATCCTGGTTGATTTGCCCAAGCCACCTCCATCTCAGCACTGTGATCCCTGTGCTCCCACATCCAATAGCCTCCAACACCTGGAGCAGACGGATTTTCCCCGTGACATGAAGGTCACAACAACTGCCCCGGTGACTACAGTTCAGAACGTTGAAGACACCAACTCAAGCTCCAACTTTCCTTCTCTCTCCAGCTCTCTGAGTGACTCTTCATCCCAGGACTCCTCATCGTTCTGCTCCAACCCTCCTTCAAACACCATCTCGTGCCCCCCTGAAACTGTTTTCTCCACCCCAGTGCACAGTGACAATCCCTTGCTCCAGCAGCCGCCGTCTCACGAAGAGGACTTGCCTCCATCCTGCGAGCAGAAACATCCACTCTTCCTAGAAGAAACCAATAACGCTGCTGCAACAACTCCTCTCCACTTGCAGCCCGCCCAAATTTCGGTACCACAACTTCTCCAACCTCAAAACACTCTCCAACAGTCTTTACCTCCTATTGAATCAAGAGTCACTACTTCCCCAATACCAATAGCTCCTCCGGTACTCGCGGCGACTACACCCATCGCTGAGCAACCCATCGTGTCCCTGCAAGCTAACAAGATGGTCGCCACCCATTACATCCAGACAACATTTGAAAAGGACAGGTGCCTCCCTCAAGCCCCCAAGACCAGATCCCAACCCAACAAGGCACCCTACCAAGAGTTCCCTCTACGACTACATAGGATCTTTAAAGATCCTACTGGAGGGGGAGTAGTGTGGCGACCGCACTTTGCTTCAGCGAACAAAGCTTCAAAACACATACGGGCAGAAAGATGGCGGCCCCACTTTGCCTCGGCAAGCACGTGTTTTAAGAACACTTCACTACGCATGCGCGGGCGTCATCCAGAACTTTCTAGCGGCTGGCTTCTTCCGACACATTTGATCTGGCCACACTGCAGCGAAAAACATCTAGGCTAGTGCGGCGGCCGTTATTTCAACCATTGCTTCTTTTCTCTTTATAATTTCTTGCTTTAAAATAAATTAATTTTAATTATAATTTTATCAGCAGCCTTTCCACAAGCCACACCATCACAACAACCATCCTACATCTACTTATATATTTGCCTTATTCTGTCTGTTTGTCTGTTTGAAGCTCACAGATGGGATTTTTCATAACCATCGGTGGTTCAGTGGTAGAATGCTCGCCTGCCACGCGGGCGGCCCGGGTTCGATTCCCGGCCGATGCATTTTTTTTTTTTTTACAATTTTTAAAACTCATTTATATATTATACAAGAATGACATCCACGGCGCCAATTTATAATTGTAACGAATAGTATTTGAATAAAAGCATTTAATCGGGTAAAACCCGGGGGTTGCCCGAGTCATTCGTATATAATAATTGTATAAACGAATGCAAGACAAAATCACCGCGAATGTTTCTTTTTTTTAAGGCAATTTCTTTTTAAGGCAATTATCGTTATTTATCGTTAATTTTTGTTTCGATTTTATTGAAAAAAAAACGATATGGTGCCTTTAAAAAATGATCTTTATTACTATGGCTATTACTTTATTATAAATTGGCGCCGTGGATGTCTCTCTTGTGAAACGTCCCGCCCCAAACTGTGTGTGTCTTGAAAATATAAAAAAAAAAAGTGAATTTTCATAAAGATTTCATCATGTCGATTTTTTTTTTGCATTTCACCTACTAAATCGATAGAGATAATTACATTTGCAACATGAACTTAGGTATATTGACTAAATAGAAAACTGCATAGTAATAAAGATCATTTTTTAAAGGCACCATATCGTTTTTTTTTCAATAAAATCGAAACAAAAATTAACGATAAATAACGATAATTGCCTTAAAAAGAAATTGCCTTAAAAAAAAGAAACATTCGCGGTGATTTTGTCTTGCATTCGTTTATACAATTATTATATACGAATGACCCGGGCAACGCCCGGGTTTTACCCGATTAAATGCTTTTATTCAAATACTATTCGTTACAATTATAAATTGACGCCGTGGATGTCATTCTTGTATAATATATAAATGAGTTTTAAAAATTGTAAAAAAAAAAAAAAATACATCGGCCGGGAATCGAACCCCGGCCGCCCGCGTGGCAGGCGAGCATTCTACCACTGAACCACCGATGGTTATGAAAATTCCCATCCGTGAGCTTCAGACAAACAAACAGACAGAATAAGGCAAATATATAAGTAGATTTACTCTTCATTGTTGGCTTTTTATCTTACATTTATTCTTCATTGTTGGATTTTTATATTACATTTACTCTTCATTGTTGGCTTTTTATCTTTCATTCATTCTTCATTGTTGGCTTTTTATATCATATTTACTCTACATTGTTGGCTTTTTATCTTACATTCATTCTTCATTTTTGGCTTTTTATATTATATTTACTCTTCATTGTTGGCTTTTTATCTTACATTTATTCTTCATTGTTGGCTTTTTATATTACATTTACTCTTTATTGTTGGCTTTTTATCTTTCATTCATTCTTCATTGTTGGCTTTTTATATCATATTTACTCTACATTGTTGGCTTTTTATCTTACATTCATTCTTCATTTTTGGCTTTTTATATTACATTTACTCTTTATTGTTGGCTTTTTATCTTACATTCATTATTCATTGTTGGCTTTTTATATCATATTTACTCTTCATTGTTGGCTTTTTATCTTACATTCATTCTTCATTTTTGGCTTTTTATATTATATTTACTCTTCATTGTTGGCTTTTTATCTTACATTTATTCTTCATTGTTGGCTTTTTATATTATATTTACTCTTCATTGTTGGCTTTTTATCTTACATTTATTCTTCATTGTTGGCTTTTTATATTACATTTACTCTTTATTGTTGGCTTTTTATCATACATTCATTCTTCATTGTTGGCTTTTTATATCATATTTACTCTTCATTGTTGGCTTTTTATCTTACATTCATTCTTCATTGTTGGCTTTTTATATTATACTAATGATGATGCGCGCGCATCCGTTACAGAACCGGCCGGCCCATGACGGTCGTGACTATATATGTTGATATTCCAAATTGTACCTTATCAGTAGATTTGGTCTTATTACCTTCTAATCTATAATCCAAATTATTTGGATAATGATAATGATCATAATGATGATGCGCGCGCATCCGTGACAGAACCGGCCGGCCGGCCGGCCGGCCCGCCCGCCCGCCCGCCCATGACGGTCGTGACTATATATGTTGATATATATATATATATATATATAATATACTAGCCGAATGGCCCGGGCAACGCCCGGGTTTTACCCGACTGGACCCGGCTTCGCCTGGGTAGTGTTCGAGCGAGGTTTACTCATGAATGAATAGAGGCCCCAACTGTTTGTAATATAATTAATTTGTAATATAATTATTTGAATCTAACCTCATATACACTTTTACACTACCTATTTAATTTCAAAATAAATTAAAATACGTTTATATTAAATAATAACATTTTTAAAAAATCGACTTTCTCGTTCACACTTTTGTATCTATTCAAATATGTATTTATTTTTATGTATCTCTTTAAAAAATATCTGTATAGTTTAGATTAAAATATTTTAAGTGACATATTTTCAAGTCGTATATTTATACACAAGTTTTATATTTATTTTACAAATATTGTATAAGATGTGATTAATAAACTTTGTAAAAAATAATCTTAATACATTTTTAATAACATGACGTTATGTTATATTCTAATAGGTAAAATAGGTTAGTTTCAGACGGCTTATAAATTAGGTTAGTTTAAGGTGTGTTATAAAAAGGTTAGTTGCATTAATTAAAATCGGTGAGATTCAGATAGGTTATATTAGGTTAGTTTAATCGCTAAATAAGGTTAGTTTTAGATAAGTTGAATTAGGTTAGTTTTAGATAATAAAAAAATAATGTTCGTATTTAGAAAAATTAGTTTAATATTTTATATAAAATTTTTTTTTTAAATTGTTAAATCTTTTTTTAAATTATATTTTAAATTAATATATTTAAATTGGTAAAATTCAAAGTATTTCACCGAAATTGTATTTTTAACTCGTGTAAAACGCCTCGAAGGTACGGCGGTGGCAACGTACAGCGCCGCCTACCAAATATACCCTTAACTGGGAACACTCCACAAATATATATAGTAAAATATATGTAGCAAGCTATACAGCAAAAACATAATTTTTTTCAATAAATATGAAAAATAAAAAAATATAGAATATGAGCAGCTATATAATATGAAGCAGATAAATATATATCCTACCTATACAAATGACAGCAAAACAAAAAATTGAGCCTACCCCTAAAAAAAGCAGTTATTAAAAATGCATAGAAGCTGCTTATAATATAAATGTTAATAAGTATAAAACGATTGCATGGAAAAAACATATATAGTAAAATATATGTAGCAAGCTATACAGAAAAACATAATTTTTTCAATAAATATGAAAAAGAAAAAATATAGAATACACTGCTCTGAATCGTAAATGATTACATGAATATATAATATAATATGAATATTCCCCTTATGAGAATAAAACAGTATACCTTATTTAAAAAAATGTAGTATCAATTAATTTAGAAATAAATAAATCAATAATAAATAATAGAAATAATTAAATAAATATATATAATCTTACTATTTTCAAAACGATTTTAACCAGTTTTGGTACCGACGCGCTTCGCCTAGCCAGAACAATGGAAAGGCTTAGACTTTCTATCAACAGTTGGAAATTACACTTACATTTTAATCACCAGTGTCTCGCCGCAAACATAATTCCACCTTTTTTAATTTTAAAAGATCCTGTCTGCACAAATTATTTTAGAAAAATATTATTTGAAACGGGTATGAAACTTTTAAATGCTAGAAAATTAAGGAATATAATCTTACCTTTTGAAAAATGCAGCGTGAAACTAACACAATAAGTTTAACCAATCAAATTCATGTATCGTCGCGACCAGTGCGGCGCCAAGCGGCAAAAGGCGAGAACTAATCCATTTCAGTTAAATAATTTTTAAAAAAAGTACATTAACCTATATGTTAAACGAAATCTTCAGCTACCTACATGCGAAATTCCATAATGATTGAGTCAGTAGATTTGGCGTGATGCGATAACAAACATCGATTTCGCATTTCATTTTTATAGATATAAGGATATATATATAGAAGAAGAAGATATCGCCATGAGTATAATAACATCCTCCATGATCGACCATTGTGATGAGTGATCTCTTTTTAAAATAAGAATTCTCAGATTAGACAAGGGAATCAAAGAGTACCTATACCTTTATAACAGTCACATTCATTTTAGGTTCATTTTTGTAATTTCTATATAAATAAAGGTCGATTCTTCCATCAAAATATATTCTAAAATGAACAGTATCAATTGTTCTGAAAATAGAGCAATCTATATTTGAATATTTATATACTAAAAAGGCATATATTGGATTGAAAAAATAATTTAATTTCCAATATATCGGTTGGTTGAACGCCAACCTTTGTCAAGGCATTATAGTTTGTATAAAATATGCGGCGCTTAGTTTGTTTTGAAAAAAATGTAATTGCTTGACAGTGGTTGGCGTTCAGCCAACCGAAATATTGTCAATTTTTTTTTAAATCTAATTTTTGACTTTTTATTATCTAAAGTATTAATTGTATTCTAGTATGATGAATGTTATTGCTTTGACTAGCCGGAAAAAAACGCTAATTCGGAGAAAATGTGTTACGAAATTATGTCAGGAAATGTGTCAAAAATTATAATATGAAGTATCACTATACAGTAAAACCTCTCTGTAAAGGCCAACAACTAGTTGTAGATTCAGAGTTTCCTTTAGATATTTCCTCTTAAGACACGTTTGTAGAAGATCTCTATTTATATTTTAAGATGGTATCGCGATTTCTTCTTTACACGACGTGCTTCAACAGTCGCTGTCTTTAGAGAGTTGAGATCGGGTTTCCACCAGGATATTGTTTGGTATATATGGTTCTTCGGTCGAGAAGCAATCGTTCGTATGCACGACTGGAATATGACTTTATTGATGAACATGATGAAGTCCTCAATATTGTTACGACGATGCCTGAAAAAAAAAAGGATTCATCATGGTGGATTTGACGGAGTTCGTTGGAGGACACGTGCGCGCCAGAAGTAGCTGATCAGTTCAGGGGCCATGCGAGAGGAAGTGACTCAAATCTGCTTAATGTCGCCGTTGAGTTTAACGGCTGCCCGCTGTTCACATCCTTTTTTGTTATGAAAATTCGAAACTATTATAGACGACGTTCTTAAAATTAAACAATTCCTACTGCCCTTACTGCAATGGAAAAATTCATGGAAGGGCCTGGCTCATCAGTGGCGAATTAAATCATTAAACTGGCGAAACCGCTGGGAAGGTTCACCACTGATGAGCCAGGCCCTTCCATTAATTTACCATTGTAGTAAGGGCAGTAGTCATTGTTTAATTTTAAAAAAGAATCATACACGTCTATAATAGTTTCAAATTTTCATAACAGATGGCGCGCTAATGCATTCTTTTTTTTTTTTTTTTTGTATGTAATGAGCTAAGGTGAATAAAACGAGTCGAACAGAGATTATTAGCAATCCCGTGTACCTCATCATTAATATGGCCATCCGGTACCTATAGGAGATCGATGGCCCAGCGCCGCGATAGTAACAATGTTTTTCTTTGACGTTTTTTTTTTGTTTTCAGAATTATCAGGCGAAGCCAACTACGTTAGCTTTTCGGACTGTTGGAACTCGTTAACGTGGTGCATACTAATCGTTGAAAACCCACCAAGGTATTTCTCCGATAAATGGCAGTAAGTCATCATCAGATTACAATTTCCCGATTAGGAAATGTTCTTTTATTATGTTATACTGATCATTTTCTCTACTTAATAAGCTTATATGTCTGTAGAGATGCATACATATAATTTCAATTTAAAAATCCTCGATGCAATTCCTTAAAATTTTATGTATGCACCTCTACAGACCTAGTCGATAGTTTCCCTAAACACCCGTAATGGCTTCCAGCTCAATGATGGGATTCCTGGAAATGAACTAGCAGAATCTGAGTCCAGACGATCTACCAGTCTACTAGATAAAAGAGACTTCCTCCGTACCATCGAATGCCTACTTCCAGAAAGAATCAATTTGAATGGATCACTTATTGCTCACTTCTTAAAAGAGCTAGCTCTGTGTTGAAAATCAAAGCTGGTACAGTGGAGTACACCTGGTTCCCAAATAATTTTACTAGGTATCGCTCAAAAAGAGAAATCCAGTTTATGATATTTGCAACAATGAATAATATATTTAATATAAATAAAGTGTCTAATGCGGGATTGGATCCCTGTTCATGGATGTCGGGAATCGAGGGTTTTAACCACACTGATCTCTTACCATCGAGACCAAAAAGAATGGATATGAGTCCAGTCTGTCCTCCATACAAGAAAACAGCAGTTTTTGAATACCATATATATATCAGTGATCATCTACGGATAATAACATTCCAGAACGGTTGCATGGTTTTCCTACTACTAAGTAAAACTTCCAACCTATAGCTCCTCACATCATCAACTGCATCGGCTCATCCTTTAATTATATCTACTCTTCCACAGCAGACATCATCTAAAAGCTCAAGCTACACAGACATAACAATTTAGTATGACGAAATAATTCAACAGGTTTCTGGAGATGATTCTCCTCTTATAGATGTAATCTCAAGCTTTCGGGCATTCCTGTCCTTCTACAGGAGTATATAAATAAAGAAATAACAGTAGAACCTCCATGAAAGGACACTCGCTCTAGAGAACACCTCTCTATAAAGGACAGTTTTCATTTGCAAAATTACCATTTTTACTAATTACCAACTCTCTAGTAAAAGGTGTTAATTCAATTTAATATCTGCAAGCATGCAAGTTCAAGTGCAGACGGAACATATTGACCTTTGCTGTTTATTTTCATTGCAAACTTTTTAATAACGCCATGTTTCAAATTGCATATAACAGGCTTTATGATTATATTATACCATATCAAGAATTTGAATAAACAATAGCATCCCTGATAAGATTAACAATCGACTTTGAACATATCGGAAAACAAACTTACTCTAGTAAAAGGTACCTCTTCCTAAAGGACACTTTGACTCTGCAATAGGTGTCCTTTACAGGGAGGTTTTACTGTAATACTAAAAAATAATAATAAAATTTAGTATGATTGGGAGTCAAATAATAAATAAGAAGATTTAAAAACACAGTTAGTTCAATATACACACGCACAAAAGCCTTTATTAGGGACATGCCCTATAAAGATTCTCCAAATTGGGTAAGGTAATAATCATCTTGTGATATTAACATAGAAATTGAACTGGCTTTACTGTTCATGTCAAAGTCATTCACTTGTTGACTGGTCCTTACATAATGATGATCTAAAAAAAAATATAGTAAGCTATTGTCTTAGATTTGTTTGCTGATATTTTTTAAAGCAATACGTAGGGTGAAGTGTTGGTTCAACAAGTTCAATATAATATTCCATTTAAAACTGCAATATAAATTTAAACACAAAGCAATAACGCGCCATCTATACATATAAAATGAAAGGATTTAAAAGCACGAATGTTTCTTTTATACATAATACAAACTTCTACTGTCCTTACTGAGATTCCACCCTTCAGTGTAACATATAAAAGCAGAATCGTCCAATACAGTATTAGAGCTCTGAGAAGGGGTCTGGTAGATTAAATTGGTGAAACCGCTGGGAGGGTTCACTACTGATGAGCCAAGCCATCCCAATATATTTTTTCATCGCAGCAAGGGCAGTAGAAGTTTGTATTATGTATAAAAGAAACATTCGTGCCTTTAAATACATTTATATAAATTTAAACAGACCCCAATTATTTAAAAAACAGTTTTATATCACTAAAACAATAACATTTCTCTAAACACATCTTCTATAGTTTAACAAGCATTGCAGACGACGAATGGAGAATAAGTCGATTGGAAGGCAGACGCTTGGAAATAAAAGCGCCAATCAAAATAAAAAGATGACAGGCGAACAAAAAAGTTGTTTTCTCCAACTTCCGTCCAAAGACGTTGTCTGAATCATCACCAGATGTGAGGCTTCTTGAATTATATGGATAATTAGATGTCATTCCTTTTTTTATTTATATAAATTTTTTATTTATATATATATAAATAGAAATGTAAAATCACATAAAGGTTTCACCATTATAATCTTTTCGTTAGAATGTATCAACTCTTTAATAAAATCTTAATAATTATGTAATTGACAAATGTTAATTCGTACGCGTTAACACACAAATACAATATACTAGGGCCTACAGTAAGAGCAACTTAAACACAGAAAAATCGTGGACTCAAAAGTGCAACACCAAAAAAAAAAAAGTAAATAATAAATCACAATTTGTTAAATAAAATAAAAAACAGTACTTAGCTTTATTGCTGCTTAGGTAGATATCGGACCGAGGTTACACAGGTATGCGTGGAGATAGCCAGACACGGATAAATCACGCAGAGAAAACTTTAAGCGTCTCCACACAATAATTTACGGGCTACTAACCAATGGCCACATTCGTCCAATGAGAAGGCGGGAGAGATTTGTTCACAAACAAACGAAAACACAACTTCTTTCCACTAAAACCTGAGATAAGATATGATAAGATTGCAAATATT
Organism: Cordylochernes scorpioides; assembly: GCA_030710605.1. NCBI lineage: Eukaryota > Metazoa > Arthropoda > Arachnida > Pseudoscorpiones > Chernetidae > Cordylochernes > Cordylochernes scorpioides. The sequence continues at coordinate 19,714,383 of CP092880.1, forward strand.
TGTCAATATAATTTGACAAAAGGTATCCTTCCAAAGAAAAAAAAAACTAACAAATCTCCCAAACATTCCCATTGTCCCGTAAGGAAAACCTCCCGCTGTCGGGAGGGAAAAAGCTCACGGGAGCCATGTTATAAAGATTAAAAAAAGGAAATATTGGTAGATAAATGATTGGTTGTGTAAAATGATTTAAAAATGATTTCATATATTTGATGATTTGGATTAAAGATAATTATAGATTGATTAATAAATACAATTAAATGATTGGAAGAGAATTATCTGAGGATTTGCCAGATTTTAATTGTTGAAATTAACCGGTATTATCTAAATAATTGGGGATGTAAGTGAGAAAAGGGTTCTGAATAACGTATGTTTAATTCTTTTTCTGTAGGTTCAAAAACTTCTGTATTTAAAAGATCGAAGGGGCTTGTTTGTTTCCTATTCTTACAGTGCTGTGTGGCGGAACCTATTTGGGGTGGTGAGATATAGAGGACGTTTTCATTATAGTATTGTAATTTACTAACATGTACAGCATCGGAGTCCTTGCGCATATTCTTATTGGGTTTATCTATAATTACTGTATTTTGGGAAATTTTATCGATGACGGTATATGGGCCAGTGAAATAAGGGATGAGCTTACCGCTGTCTGGGTGATGATATGCTTTGACTAATACTAAATCTCCTATTTCAAAATGGGGTGTCTTATGTTTACTATCATATTTGTTTTATTTGTTCTTGTATTTCATGTTGATCTGTTATTGATGTGCGATAAGGTCTTAATGTGATAATCTTATTTGATAGGGTTCTAATGTTGACTGGGGGAATATCTAGTTTAGGAATGTCATATTTGTTAAGGGAAAAAATATGGGTAAACCTATTGATTAACCTAACGAAATCTAATGGTGTGTCGGGCCTTAGACAATGTAAACAATCATTATTAAATATTTTACATGTGTGATCATTAGTGGGATATGGTGAGGAAAAATTATAAAGGTTTGTGGCACACGGAGTATGTTGGTTTGGGACATCGATGTCAGAATTGGTAATTGTTTCTGAATTATTAGAGGAAGATGATAAGAAAGGTGGTAAGCATGGCGAGGTTGTTTGTAAACAATGTGAAGGGGGTCGTAAACAAGGTGGTGTTGTTTGTAAACAAGTTGAGATAGATGATGGACATGGTGAGATAGGGGGTGGACAAGGAAAAGTAGGTGGTGACATATTTGTTGTTAGGTCTTGTGATCCTTGTAACAAGAAAGTAGGTTGTTTGAAGGTAGTCTTAGTTTGACCAACCTTGTTGATATTTGGTGTATCCACTCCTTTGTTACATGGGGATACATATGAAAAATAGTACCATGCCTTAGAAAGAGGAGCATTTGATTGGTAAATTTTATGGTTATATAAATCTAAAGTTAATTGAAAATCACATAATGAATTTAACGAAAATATGCCAAAAGGTAAAATAGCATTAATTACGTCTTCTTCTTCTTCTTCTTTCTTATCTCCACCCAATCACACTAAGGTATCAAGCCTGTAAAGCTTGAGATTTTTGATGGTGTCTCCCGGGGAAGAGTAGAGCTCATCAATGGATGCGAGTTGATGTTGATGTCTTTTAGAGCCGTATCTATAGCAGAGAGTTCTGATTTATAAACGGAAATATGTCTAGGGTGGGAGAGGCAGATTTTTTCCAGGATCTTATCTTTGTAGATAGCAATTCCACTGCCAGACAGTCCAGTTTCAAGTTGGCTACCGTCAGTGTAAATTGTGATGTCGAAGAGGGAGCTATTTTCCTCAATGATTTGGAGGCCAAGAGCTTTAAGTAATTCTGGCTGAGTTTCATGTTTGTGGGGATTGTCTGGTAGATGAGGGAAACAGATGAGTTTGTTGCGAGTTTTGTGTGGGGGATAGGAAGTTCTGTGTTTGGGATTAATTGGGATGTCTAAAAGATTAGAGTTGTGAGCCGTGTTGAGAGTAGTGGGGCGTTTTAATCTTTGGTTTGGGACCCAATTTCTAATAAATTTTCCTGTAAGATGTTCTTTTGGAGAGTTAATCTTTTTTGTTATAAATTTTGAAAAGCAGATTTTTCTCCTTAGGTGCAGGGGAAGAAGGTTGGATTCGAGTTCAGCAATGCGATTTGGGCAGGATCCTCGAAGTCCGCTGATGATTTTAGCTGCGCTTGCTTGGATTCTGTCTATTTTGGATAGGTTAGTTTTACTTGAATTGATCCAGGCTGGTGTAGCATATTCCAAAATAGGTCTTACGAGTGCAAGGTACGTTGTGCGTAAGATATTGGCATTTGCACCCCAGTTTAAGCCTGATATTTTTTTCAGGATTTTGAGCCTATTTTTGGCTTTGCTTATCATGGTGTCAATATGTTTTTTAAAAGTGAGCGCAGGGTCGAGTGTGACACCAAGATATCTTGGGGAATCTGAATATTGAAGTTTTGAATTATTTAAGAAAATATTTGGGGTCCAGTGGCGAAGGTGGTTGTTGATGGTGAAGAGGCCGATTTCAGATTTGCTGATGTTAATGGATAATTTCAGTTTCTTAGTTACCTTTTGTAGATTTTTCATGGCTTTATTCAGAGATTGTTCTGCATCGGAGAGGTTATTTTTGGAGACCCAGATGATTATGTCATCTGCGTAAAGGGCAATTTCAGCTGGCGGTTTGATAGAAGTGTGTACATCATTTAGGTAAATATTGAAGAGAATAGGGCTTAGGATTGATCCTGGGATAGACCTTGGTAAATACGAGTGGTTTTTGATTTGATGTTGTTGAAGTTAACCTGTATGGTACGTTTGGATAGAAAATTGCTGATCCAACTCAGCATACTTCCCTCTATTCCAAGTTCGTCGAGTTTGAGAATTAGCTTTTCCTTCCAGACTCTGTCGAAGGCTTGGGAAAGATCGATGAAGGCTGCTATAGTGGATTCTGTAGGTTTATGATGGAAGCTGTCCTGGGTTTGTTGAACGAAGTAAAAGATTGAATCTTCTGTGCTTTGATATTTTTTAAAAGCTATTTAATGAGGGTCTAGTAGGTTGTTGAGGTTAAGATAAAAAGTTAACCTATTGAGAATCATGTGTTCCATGATTTTGCAGGGAATAGAGGTCAGAGAGATAGGTCTGTAGTTGGTTGGGTGGTTCTCAAGCTTGCCTGGTTTGTGGATGGGGATAATTGTGGCATGTTTCCACTCTTTAGGGAGGGTAGACGAGCTCCAACTGTAATTGAAAATGCTTAAGAGTTCTAGTTTGGCATGGGAACTGAGGTTTTTCAACATGGGTCCAGTGATGTTGTCTGGACCAGGAGCTTTTGTAGGGTCAAGATGACTTAAAGCTTCGTCCAGTTCATGCTCTTGAAAAGGTTTACTAAAAATGTTGTGGCTGGGTTTGGATTTTGCAAGGTTTCTGGTGAGCCTAGATTTTCTACCTATTATTTTATCCTGTAAATTAAAATTAAGTTTTGCGGTGGAGCTGTAATGGTGGGCAAAATGATTTGCTATGCTGTATTTGTCTGTGAGGGGATTTCCAGAATTATCCTTGAAGGTATTTGAGCTGCTGTGAGATGGAGTGTCCTGATTGAGGGCATGTAGTAGTTTCCATAGTTTCGTGTCGCTGGTTTTTGGGTCAATTGAAGAGCAGATTTCAATCCACTTATTCTGCTTGATTTGCAGCAAGGTGATTGTAATCTCTGATGAGGAGGGTGTTGTTGTTCTCAATGAGGTCTTGGTAAACTTGGTTCCTATCTTCTATTTCATCTTTCAAAAGATCAAGTACCTCTCTATATCCAGGAATGTAGAATTTTCTGTTCCCTCTGGGGATGTTTTGTTTGGCAGAAATTAGGACTGCAGACTTCCAGTTCTTCCACCTGTCTTCTAAAGAGGAATTTGGTGGGATTTTGCTGAGAAGACTATCTAACAATGTTTTAAATGAATTCCAGGAGGCTTTCTTATAGTGTTAGAAAAGTCTTTGTGAAGATTTTGGGAGGGAAGTGGAGGTGGAGATTTCTGTTAGCAGAGGAAGATGGTCGCTTCCGATGCTTTTCAGGGTGCTGTTTTTTATGAACTGTTGCATAGATGGGGAGGTGATGGTGAGATCTAGTGTTTGCGGAGTTCCATAGGAGTGAGAGATGTAGGTAGGACCATGGGACACAATTGTGAGGTTGTTGTCATCAATGAAGGTGCTGAGGATAGAGCCCTCAGTGTTGTTGAGGGAACAGCCCCAAGATTGATGCTTGCTGTTGAAGTCTCCAAGGATGAGTATATTGGGGTCAAGTAGGTGTGAAACTAAGTCTAGTTCTGGGCCTGGTTTTTGGGGTGGGTGATAAGTATTCACAATTGTTAGGGGTCTCTGATTGGGTAGGTGTATTTTGAAGGCCCGTAGTTCAGTATGGGTTGTTGAAGGAGTGTCAATTTCATCAAAGGAAAGGTCTTTGATGAGGGTCAGGAGCCCTCCTCTTCCATCTGCTGAAGGCCTGTCTTTTCTCAGTATTTTGAAGCCCTTTACCTTAAAAAGGTGGTTGGGCTTAAGCTTGGTTTCTTGCAGACAAATGATATTAGCGCCTTTGGAATCCGCCAGTGATAATATCTCATCCAGTTTAACCTTGCTCTTACTAGTAGATATGCCATTGATGTTGCATTGAAGAACATTTAATTTGGCATTGGGAGACTGTAGGGAATTTTTCGAATGAAGCCCTCTGCCTAAACTCCAGACGCGGCCCTGATTATTCTGCGCGACGGCCGATGCAGCATAGTGGGGAGATTTGACAACCATCATGATTGGGTAAAGTAAAATGCGTCTGCCTTTGTCATTAAGACTGGGAGCACTACTCAGTGGCAGGCCGACTTAGCTCCAAAAGAAATGGCCGCCTCTGACATGAGGAACAGACGCCATGTGCAGCCGCTCCTAACATGGAGCACAAACGCTGCTCATCCTGTATCCCTGGATCAGGAGCCCTTACAGGGTACTGTCAGCCGGGCCAGCTGAGCCCAGGTTTTTTAGCGAGCTTGTTACTGCTCCCCCTCCTCCTTTTTCATCCGGGCTTGGGACCGGCAAAGGCGGATTTATTAATTACGTAAAATTTAATTGATTTGGTTATGTCACCTAATGTGATGGTTAAAAAGGTGTAGCCTATTGTACTTATTTGATCGGTAAGAGAACTAATTAAAATATGATTAGGAAAAATTTGTAATGAATTATTTAAATTATTATTTATATGATTGAAAATATTTGTATTTATGATGTTGATAGTTGCTCCGGTATCTATTAGACATGGTATAAAAAAAATTTCAAATAATAACAGTTTGCACGTTAACTTATGTAGTTGGGGCTCGAAAAGAATGGGTCTCACTGCTCTCCATGGTGTTTGTAGGCGCAAGTGATAGGGATCTTGGTGGTTCTCCTCGCGCGCTGTAGGCCCGGGGTCTGTAGGATCTTCTGGCCGCTTTCGAACACTCGCTGTTCCAGTGGTCGCCACCGCAATGGTAGCACGGCGATGGTGGTAGTCGTGTTGTATTTACGCCACGGGAACTTAGCAATGGGGTGTTCCGTGGAGGGTGTTGTTGGGGCTCTTTGCCTTGGAAGGGGGTCTTGGGAGCCGTTGTGTTGTTGGTCTTGTGCTGCTGGGTAGACGCTTGCGCCTTTCACGCGTGTCATGGTGGTGTACCAGTCCGACTGTGGGGACACTGCGCGGATCAGGCGTTGGTCGTTTAATGACAGGCCTTCGGTGAGGGCTTCCAGGATGATGTGCATGGGGAGGCCCAATTGTATGCCCATGGCCACCTTTGTCTTGTAATACTCCTGGAGGGTCGTCAGGGATGTCAGTCTCAGGCCAGTGAATTTGGTGAATGTCGCTTCGTTGCCTCCGGGGTAGAGGTCCAGCATGACCTGGCAGGTGTGATGGTAGGAATGGGCGGCTAGGCCTAGTTGCCGGTAGAAGTGTAGGGGCTCTCCTATTAAAAGTCCTGGGACCTTTGATCGTCGGGCCTCTGTGCTCAATTGCAGACGGTCTGCGGAGTCGTTGAACTGGTTGATGAATTCTTGAGCACTGTAGGTGCCGTCAAATGGAGGGACGTTGAGTTCGGTTGACTGTGGAGTGGTTAGTTCTCTGATGGCTATGGTGAGTCGCTCCACCAGGTCGTCGAGTGGTGGTGGAGGCATGGTGAGTGTGTCCAGGTAATGTTCGTCAGCCTCACTGATTCTGGATCCCGGTCTTACTTCTTCTTCATCATTCCGGTTCATCCTGTCGACTTTTGTCGAATCCTGTCGACTTTGTGTCGAATCCTGTCGATTTTTGTCTTCCCCCGCTTTAGTAATTTATGCCTCTTCTGGGTTCTTCCTTATGGGGGTGGAGCAAGCCGACACTCGCTGGATGGTATTTTTGTGCAGTCGCGACTGGCGAGTGGTAGGAGGACCGTTGTGTGGGATAAATGGTGATGTTTTTCCCCGCACTAGGCAATGATGAGAATAACTACTCTTTTAAAAGTAAAACCATATCCTGGGTTCCAGAAGTGTCCACAGAAGTCGGGGAAAAATGGTGGATCAATCGAGGTTGTGGCAGAGATTCGATAGGATCTCGGCTCGGTAATCAGACGACGTTAGGGTTGGTCGTCAATCTTTTGATCGTTTAGTTTTTTGATAAAAATTGGTGCCGCGTCGATCCAGGTGTGCTGGTGGATGACTTGAGTGAGCTGGGATAATTATTGCGACTTTTAAAAATTTAAAATAATTGTTCTTTTTCTGTAACTGACCGACCGAGCTCTTTCCTGTTTGATTACCAAGGCCCCACTGCCGAATCTCTGCCGACACCTAAATGGCGTTCTCCTATTGGCTCGCTACGATCACGCCATACTTCAACCCTGCCCTCTGTGGAAACTTCGAGAAGGATCTTTTCTTTATTTCACCATTTGAATACATTGGATTATT
>CP092880.1:19721396-19795016 GCA_030710605.1 Cordylochernes scorpioides
TTAATCAATTAAAAACAATTAAAATATTTATGGTACAATTAAATAAATGGTGGATTGACATAAAATGAAGATTATATTTTTATGTGATACTAGCGGGTGTACCCGGCTCCGCCCGGGTTTTATCCGAGTGAAAGTTTGCCTAACGAATATTATATATTATGAAGTATAATAAACAATGTTAAAGATTAGTTTTAATTATTAATCAAGATTGTGTGTGAATATGTGAGAAAGATGTAATATCGTTGTTGTTTTCTTGGCCGACTGTTTTACATATGGTGTTATCTTAAAATTGCTTGTTTTGAATATTTTTTTAGATTGAGATTATTAGCTAGTATGTAAAAAAATTAACTCTGTTGAATTTTTTTTTTGTATTCATATATAAATAAAATTAACTCTGTTGATTTTTTTGTTTTTAATCGATAACACCGAAATTACGCATGTTAATGTTAGGAAATATATTTTGATGTTAAGCAAAACCTGCTCCATCTCGTTTTACATAAATGTTGAAAATTTGGTTGAAATTGATGCATTGTAACGAAAGTTTTTAGCGAACAACACTTATGAAATTTCCATTTTATTAATATAGATAATTTAAATGATAAAATATAAAGTAAATAATTAATTATAAAAAAAAAATTAAATGCGAAAGTGTTTTGATTTTATTATTATTAATGCTTCAATTGGCTATATGGCTATATATTGTTGGGAATCTCTTATGGTTCAGACAATGAAACAACAAATAACAAATTTACTTACAGCTGAAGTGGTTTTAAAGAATTAGGCGATTTTACCTTTTATGAAAGTATTTTAAATTTATTATTTTCAAAGAGAGATAGAAAAGAACATTTAACAATTTACATTACAATTACTAATTTTGTAAACAAAACCAACACTCCTTTGTTCTAGTTTTTATATTACAGTGTTGTCAGTCTAAAAGTATTTCAAGATCATTGATTTACTATTCTTCTTTTTTTCCAACATTCCCTCTTAAATCAGTGATCTTATCACATTCAACAGTTTCTTCACTTGACTTATGTTTTAAATGGTTGTCATAAGAAGGGATTTGAATTTGTCAAACTTTGGTCTGGCTAGAGGTTTTGTGAGGATGTCTGCAATTTGGTGTTCTGTTGGACAATATATCAGGTTAAACTTTTGAGCTTGATCTTTCACAAAATGATATTTGACATCAATATGTTTAGTTTTAGTGGTGAATTGGCCTGATTTTATAATTTTTATAGTGCTTTGGTTATCAACATAGAGATTTATATCAAAATTATCAGTAATTAATTCTTCTAATAGGGATCTTATGTATGACACTTCTTTGCATGCATCTGCTGCAGCAATGAACTCTGCTTCAGTGCTGGAAAGGGCAATTACAGGTTGCTTTCTGGAGCACCAACTTATAGGACCTCCACATAAGTAAACTACATATCCTGTGGTACTTTTTCTAGTTTTAATATCTCCAGCAAAGTCAGAATCACAATACACATTTAATTCAAATGGCATCTCTCCATCATATGATATGCCTAAATTGGTGGTGTGATTTAAATATCTTAGGGTTCTTTTGATGTTTATAATATCTTGAGTTGTAGGATCATGCATTGACCTGCTTTCAAAATTTGTGGCAAAGGTCATGTCTGGTCTAGTTTTGTTTGTCAAATATAAAAGGCTTCCAATTGCTTGTCTGTAGGGAAATTTGTTATCATTTGATATTTCTAAGTTTTTGTCTACTTCTTTTGCTACATCTGTAATGGGAGTGGGTACTGGTTTTGAGTTTTGCATATTATATCTTTCAAGAACTGATTTTGCATATATTTTCTTGTGAAAGTAAAATTTTATTTTTTTCCTCAAAGCACAAATTTATTCCCAAAAAAGTTCTTGGATCATTGTTTATTTTAACTTCAAACTCTTGGGATAGTTTTTCTAAAATATTGTAACGTGAAAATCAAGCCTTGAAATATCATAAGATGTGAAAGTATTTATTGATGACGTCACAGCGACGAGTCGACAATTATTAACAACTCAACCCAACTATTTCCAGCTAGAGAATCTTAAGCAAGCAAGCAAAGAAATATTTTAAAGATGATTTCACAAATACAGATTAATATATATTTTTATAATCTGTTGAATATATTTTCATTGAATAATATTAAATTAAACAATAAAATATTTCTTCGCCACATAGCCTCCTCCTATAAAGAGCATCGACCCGATGCTCAGCAGGAGACTTACGTCGTCAGTCTTAAGAACTAGTACTATGGCCAGGGATATTTTCAGGTCACTGCGGTGGATGTCTTCTTTCAGTTGAGATATCTTCTTCATGAGGTCTTGGTAGGTCTATGTTTACGTCAATGTAGTTTTTTTATTTCCACTGTGGTCGGCAAGGGAGGATTTTATAAATTTGCGGCCTTACCTCCCATATGGTCTATCATCTAGTTTTAATGGCGGGGCGTCCAGCTAGATCTTCTAGCAGGTGAGAAATGTTGTCTGTTTCGACCGGGATATGAGGTAGGGCTTCGGTAGCGAGTGAAATTTTTCCTCGATGATTCGTCATTGGGGTCCTGAGATTCGGCTCGAAAGTTGTAGAATACCATTGCATCTTGCTTTCTTTGGAAATATTCTTTTCTCCTTTCCTCATTGTGTCTCTTCCTGTCACGGCAATAGCGGACGACGTGACCTGGGCGTCCGCAGTAGAAACAGATTGGCCTTCCCTCAGTTGTCCGCCATTCATTGGTGTCGCGTCTTCTTCCTTGTTTCTGATATTGAGATGTAGGATGGGGATTTCTAGGTTGAGCCTCAAATTTAGGATTTGATACCGGCCTGGGTGCTTGAGGGGGACTTATTGTAGGTTATGATATAGACGCCACGGTCTTTACGATCTCTTCCCTTACTAAATCTTCATTGGCAGCGATTTTAGACTCCTCTTGAGGAGAGTCCAATGCTTGCTGTATCTCTTCGCGGACAAATTTTCGGATCAGCGATGACAGATCTTCTCCGTCATCCTGGTCACAGAGAGAGGCTACATTTGGTAGGCGCTCGTACCTGGTTGGGGTAACTCGCCTACAACGGAGCGCTTCGACACGGCGACATTCTGTAATGAATTGCTCGGTGCTCTGTACATCCCTCGGTAGGAGTGCTTGATAAAGCTCTTCAGCTATCCCCTTCATGAGGTGGGAGATTTTATCTTCTACGCTCATTTGAGGATCAACCTCTTTGCACAAGCACAGGACATCCTGGATGTAAAATTCGGTACTTTCACCTTTTAATTGTGCCCGTGTTTTAAGTTTCTTCTCCGCTTGCAATTTTGAATTTTCTTTTTTTTCCGAACACATTCTCTAATTGAGATGTGAATTCCTTCCAAGTCTGGATGCTTTCTTCGTTGTTCTCAAACCATTTGAGAGCAGTTCCAGACATATAAAAATAAACTTTAGTAAGACAAAGGGTTTCGTCCCAATCGTTGTACCTTGCCACACGTGCATACCCTTTTAACCATTTTTGGAGATCTTCACCATCCTCCCCGGAGAAAATGGAAGGGTTCCTTGGCAGATGTTGAACAACGTAGTTGCTTACCTGAGTACCTTCCTTCTTTACATTCATAGAAGTTTCTTCTGGTTTAACAGAATCAATTTTTCTTTTATTTCTTAATGGGTATCGGTCCAGTCTCTCCACCAGTTGTAACGTAGAAATCAAGTCTTGAAATATCTTAAGATGTAAAAGTATTTATTGATAACGTCACAGCGACGAGTCGACAATTATTAACAACTCAACCCAACTATTTCCAGCTAGAGAATCTTAAGCAAGCAAGCAAAGAAATATTTTAAAGATGATTTCACAAATACAGATTAATATATATTTTTATAATCTGTTGAATATATTTTCATTGAATAATATTAAATTAAACAATAAAATATTTCTTCGCCACAATATTATTTAATTCTTCTTCATTATCTCCCATTAAGATACCATCATCTACATATATTGCAAGGTACATATTTCCTTTGTTGGTTTTAAAAAGACATGGCTCTGATTTTAGTTGTATGAAATCTTGGGATTTGAGAAAGGTTTTTAATCTTTCATTCCATTTTAATGGGGCTTGCTTTAAACCATACAATGCCTTTCTTAACCTACATATATTCCCTTTATAACCTTCTGGCGATTGAACATATATTTCTTCATCCAAAAACCCATATAGAAAAGCTGTTTTTATGTCAAATGTTTTAAAAACAAACCATCTCTTAGCCATTAGAGCAAAGTATATCCTTAAAGAGACAGTGCTTATAACTGGACTGAAAGTCTCATCATAATCAATGCCTGCTTCTTGTTCAAAGCCTCTTACAACTAGTCTTGCTTTGTAGCGACCATCTTCTTTCACTTTAAAGAGCCATTTAGAGGTTAGAATCTTCTTGTTTGACGCTTCATTTTCTTTTACTATTTCCCAAACTTCATTTTTGGCAAGAGACTCTTTTTCTTCTTTTATTGCCTTTTTCCATTTTTCTTGATTTGGACCAGATATAGCTTCAGAGTAAGTTAGAAGAGCTGATTCTGTTGTTCCATCCTGCTCTAAATAGAAGTCTTCATATCTTGATGGTGTTTGTAAACTACTTTTCTTGGTCTAAGATTATATTTTGAAGTACTTGGTTTTGTAGGGATATCTTCTTTGTCTTCAGAGACTTCTGGTAGACTTGGTCTTCATTTAATTCTAGTTGATCTTCAGATTCTTCTTCTGGTTCGACAATAGGTATTTTTTCTTCTTTATTTATACATCCTTTATCTAAAAAAATTACATCTCTAGCTGTAAAGATTCGTTTGCTTTGTTCATCCCAAAGGCGATAACCATTTGGTGCATCTATATATATAAAATTGAATGTCTGTCTGTTTGTTTGTTTGTTTGTGTGTACTCTATAGATTCAAAAACCATACATCCAATCGCCGTGAAATTTTGGGATATTATTAGGTATATCACCGGGAAGGTTTTTGAAAAATAATTTCATGAATATCTTGAATATCCTTAGAGTTACTTGCAGATTTGTAGATTTAACTCGCAAGCACCGCCCCCATTGTGACGATGATAACAAGTTTTCTTATCACTAAGTTTGTTATCTTAAATATTATTTATCAAAAGTAAGATTATCTCAGGATGACACGGCAATGTGACACGGGAAAAAATGTTCACTAGATAAAACTATGATTTTCTATCTACTTATATATTTGCCTTATTCTGTCTGTTTGTCTGTTTGAAGCTCACGGATGGGATTTTTCATAACCATCGGTGGTTCAGTGGTAGAATGCTCGCCTGCCACGCGGGCGGCCCGGGTTCGATTCCCGGCCGATGCATTTTTTTCTTTTTTACAATTTTTAAAACTCATTTATAAATTATACAAGAATGACATCCACGGCGCCAATTTATAATTGTAACGAATAGTATTTGAATAAAAGCATTTAATCGGGTAAAACCCGGGCGTTGCCCGGGTCATTCGTATATAATAATTGTATAAACGAATGCAAGACAAAATCACCGCGAATGTTTCTTTTTTTTAAGGCAATTTCTTTTTAAGGCAATTGTCGTTATTTATCGTTAATTTTTGTTTCGATTTTATTGAAAAAAAAACGATATGGTGCCTTTAAAAATGATCTTTATTACTATGCAGTTTTCTATTTAGTCAATATACCTAAGTTCATGTTGCAAATGTAATTATCTCTATCGATTTAGTAGATGAAATGCAAAAAGAAAATCGACATGATGAAATATTTATGAAAATTCACATTTTTATTTTCATATTTTCAAGACACACACAGTTTGGGGCGGGACGTTTCACAAGAGAGACATCCACGGCGCCAATTTATAATTGTAACGAATAGTATTTTAATTAAAACATTTTAAAAACACACAGTTTGGAACGGGACGTTTCACAAGAGTGACATCCATGGCGCCAATTTATAATTGTAACGAATAATATTTGAATTAAAACGTTTTTAAAATATATGCGCACTCGGGTAAAACCCGGGCGTTGCCCGGGCCATTCGTCTAATGTAATATAAAAAGCCAACAATGAAGAGTGAATGTAATATAAAAAGCCAACAATGAAGAGTAAATGTAATATAAAAAGCCAACAATTAAGAATGAATGTAAGATAAAAAGCCAACAATGAAGAGTAAATATAATATAAAAAGCCAACAATGAAGAGTGAATGTAAGATAAAAAGCCAACAATGAAGAGTAAATGTAATATAAAAGCCAACAGAGTGAATGTAAGATAAAAAGCCAACAATGAAGAGTGAATGTAATATAAAAAGCCAACAATGAAGAATGAATGTAAGATAAAAAGACAACAATGAAGAGTAAATCTATATCTATATTAATAAAATGCAAATTTCATAAGAGGACATCACTAAAAACTTTCGTTACAATGCATCAATTTCGACCAAATTTTCAACATTTATGTAAAACGAGATGGAGCAGGTTTTGCTTAACGTCAAAATATTTTTCCCTAACATTAACATGCGTAACTTCGCTGTTATCGATTAAATACAAAAAAATCAACAGAGTTAATTTTATTTATATATAAATACAAAATTAAATTTCAACAGAGTTAATATTTTTACATACTAGCTAATAATCTCAATCTAAAAATATAATATAAAAAACCAACAATGAAGAGTGAATGTAAGATAAAAAGCCAACAATGAAGAGTAAATCTACTTATATATTTGCCTTATTCTGTCTGTTTGTCTGTTTGAAGCTCACAGATGGGATTTTTCATAACCATCGGTGGTTCAGTGGTAGAATGCTCGCCTGCCACGCGGGCGGCCCGGGTTCGATTCCCGGCCGATGCCTTTTTTTCTTTTTTACAATTTTTAAAACTCATTTATATATTATACAAGAATGACATCCACGGCGCCAATTTATAATTGTAACGAATAGTATTTGAATAAAAGCATTTAATCGGGTAAAACCCGGGCGTTGCCCGGGTCATTCGTATATAATAATTGTATAAACGAATGCAAGACAAAATCACCGCGAATGTTTCTTTTTTTTAAGGCAATTGTCGTTATTTATCGTTAATTTTTGTTTCGATTTTATTGAAAAAAAAAACGATATGGTGCCTTTAAAAAATTATCTTTATTACTATGCAGTTTTCTATTTAGTCAATATACCTAAGTTCATGTTGCAAATGTAATTATCTCTATCGATTTAGTAGGTGAAATGCAAAATGAAAATCGACATGATGAAATATTTATGAAAATTCACATTTTTATTTTTATATTTTCAAGACACACACAGTTTGGGGCGGGACGTTTCACAAGAGAGACATCCACGGCGCCAATTTATAATTGTAACGAATAGTATTTTAATTAAAACATTTTAAAAACACACAGTTTGGAACGGGACGTTTCACAAGAGTGACATCCATGGCGCCAATTTATAATTGTAACGAATAATATTTGAATTAAAACGTTTTTAAAATATATGCGCACTCGGGTAAAACCCGGGCGTTGCCCGGGCCATTCGTCTAGTGTAATATAAAAAGCCAACAATTAAGAATGAATGTAAGATAAAAAGCCAACAATGAAGAGTGAATGTAATATAAAAAGCCAACAATGAAGAATGAATGTAAGATAAAAAGCCAACAATGAAGAGTGAATGTAAGATAAAAGCCAACAATGAATAGTAAATGTAATATAAAAAGCCAACAATGAAGAATGAATGTAAGATAAAAAGCCAACAAAGAAGAGTAAATCTTCTTATATAATTGCCTTATTCTGTCTGTGTGAAGTTCACTGTGTGAAGTTCACAGATAGATTCTGGTCAGAATATAATATAAAAAGCCAACAATGAAGAGTAAATATGATATAAAAAGCCAACAATGAAGAATAAATTTAAGATAAAAAGCCAACAATGAAGAGTAAATATAATATAAAAAGCCAACAATGAAGAATAAAGGCAATGTGACACGGCAATGTGACACGGGAAAAAATGTTCACTAGATAAAACTATGATTTTTTAATGTAGAAAATTAGCAACGACAAAATTCAGGATGACACGGCACACAGGGACCGGGAAAAAAATGTTCACTTTATCGAGAGATTCAAATTTACGAGTTTCAAATTATCAAAATATATCTTTTTTTTTTAAATAAGTTTTTAGAGAATTGTTTTAACAAATGTTCGCTAGACAAACCTTTACTCGGGTAAAACCCCGGGCGAAGCCGAGTACGTTTTATAAGTTTATAGAAAATTGTTTTAACAAATGTTCGTTAGACAAACATTCACTCGGGTGAAACCCGGGCGAAGCCGGGCACATCCGCTAGTAACCTATAAAGGTATATTTTTTACTTCTATCTTCCAATTTCTTTATGTGTTTTAGGGTTTTGACATAAGCTTCACAACCAAAAAGTTGTAAGTTTGACAAATTTGGTCTTTTGTTGAACCAAAGTTCTGCAGGGGGTTTCTCTAATTCTTGAGTAGGGCTTCGGTTCAGCAAATAGGCTGAAACCCTTACAGCTTCTCCCCACATGTATTTTTCTACACCAGAATCAATCAAAAGAGCTCTAGTTTTCTCCATCAGGGTTCTATTTAATCTTTCGGCTTTGCCGTTTAGCTGAGGTGAGTGAGGTATGGTGAGATCCATAATGATTCCTTTAGCTTTGCACCAGGATTTTATATCTTCATTTACATATTCTCCGCCATTGTCACATCTTATTTTTGAAACTTTAAGATTCATTTGGTTTTCTGCTTCTGTAATAAATTCTTTTAGATATCCTTTTACTTCATATTTATTTTGTAACAAATACACATGACAAAAATGTGTGTAGTCATCAAAAAATGTTAGAAAATAGTTTTTGTTGTCATGGGTAGTGGGATCTAAAGGTCCACTTACATCTGTATTGATTATTTCTAAAGGCCTTTTTGATTTTGTTCTAATGAAATTGAATGGCTTTCTTACCTGTTTAGCTTTAATGCATGTTTCACAAATTTCATCTTGACTTATTTTTTCTATGTTTATTCCATTTACCATAGATTTTAATTGTTTTAAGCTTGAAAAACTTATATGACCCATTTTTCTGTGCCATTTTAGCATTTCTTCATTTTGGGTAGCTATTAGGTGAGATTCTTCAATTTCGGGGTTTTCTGTTCAATATTTATTGTATAGAGTCCATTTTCCTGTTTTTCTCCTTCTAAAACTTTTTTTCCATTTTTTACGACAAATACCTTTTCATCTTCAAAGACGACTTTGCCTTTATTTCTGGTAATGGCACTTACCGATAGTAAATTATTTGTCAAGTTTGGTACAAACATCACCTCCTTGAGATAACATTTTTTCCCTTGAATTTTTCCGACTGATTTTGCTATTAGAGTTTCTTCCTTTTTTGCTATTGATATTTTTGAGTTGCAATCTACTTCATCTAGTAAAAACCTTTTACTATTTATCATATGGCTTGTTGAGCCACTGTCTACAATGAATTCTAGCAATTCCTCATTTTTACATTTTAAAGTCTCTCCTGCAAAAAAGGACAATTTTTCTTCATTTTTGTTTCTGAAAAAGCAATCCTTTTCTTTATGATTTGTCTTTTTACAAATTCGGCAAGGAATATATTCCTGGAATTTATTTTGAGATTTCTTAAAGAAGCATTGGTCTTGAGTATGATTTGTCTTTTTACAGATGGTACACCATTTTTTATTTAGTCTACAATATTTTGCTAAGTGCCCGCTCTTTTTGCAGTTAAAGCACTGCTTTACTTTAGTAGCACTCATGGCTATTTCCTCTTCAGGCTTTACTTTTTGTTTAGTTTCTTCAAGTGATAGTCTTGATATTAAGTTTGTTAACGTTTTCTCACTTTTTGGTGTCGAATCCCATGCTGTGCTGAAGTAATTAAAGTAGTCAGGCAAAATGCTCAATATTTTAGAAATTACAAAGCTTTCATCAATTTCTTGTTTTACATTATTTAGTTTGAATACTAAATTTTGCATTCTGCTTATATTTGTTGCCATATCTGTATTTTTGTCAAATTTGAATCCATGAAATTCTTGTAGTAATTTGCATTTTAATTGCTCATCTTCTCTTTGATAAATGGCTACTAGTGTTTCATACATTTCTTTTGAAGTTTTGCAATTTAGAATATGTGTTAAAACATTCTTTTCAATGGTTAACATTATGTATTTTTGTGCTTTGGCGTCTTTTAGGCTCCATTTATCTTTTCCAGTTTCATCTTTCAAATCTTCAAACAACGATTTTTTTCCATTCACAATATCTAGAAGGCCATTTGCTTTGAAAATAATTGTTATCTGAAAATTCCATAGATCAAAATTTTCAGGACTTTTAAGTCTCACAATATTTGCGATATCTTCGCTGACAGCCATTTTGGTTTTTATTTATATTTTATATATATATTTTACCGCGATTCAAAAAGAACCACGCTCTGCTACCATGTTGGGAATCTCTTATGGTTCAGACAATGAAACAACAAATAACAAGTTTACTTACAGCTGAAGTGGTTTTAAAGAATTAGGCGATTTTACCTTTTATGAAAGTATTTTAAATTTATTATTTTCAAAGAGAGATAGAAAAGAACATTTAACAATTTACATTACAATTACTAATTTTGTAAACAAAACCAATACTCCTTTGTTCTAGTTTTTATATTACAGTGTTGTCAGACTAAAAGTATTTCAAGATCATTGATTTACTATTCTTCTTTTTTCCAACATATATAAATGTGGGTTTATTGAATAATAAAGCGATTATTAAATGAAAAACATGTAAACAAATTAGATATTAAAAGTGAATTAGGCGTTTTAAAATAAAGATTTAAAATGATATTCGATTATAATTGAAATTATAAATATTGAATCGTGTGCTTTGGGTTTTTATTTTTTTAGATATAAATATTTTAATATGCGTGTAGTTGTTTATTTAAATACTGATTACTGTATTAGGAAAATATATAAATAAATAAGTTATCAAAATGTAATTATGGCATATTTTAGTGTTTTAAAAACAAAGCTTTATATGATAAACTAATATAAATTAAATTATACATTTTATATCGTTTTTTTTAAATATCAAAATTATTATATTGATATGCATGACGTTATGTTTTGGATTAATGTTTTAAATAAAGATTTTTACTATATCGATAATAACTGAAGTTTTAAAGTATTAAATTGTGTGTGTTATTTAATCTTAATTTTAAAAATTACTATGACACGCGGAAGGTCCCAAGTTCGAGCCCTGGCAGAAACACCTTTTTTTTTTCGCGATCATTTAATAATTATAACAAATATTAAAATATACCAATATATAATAAATTCCATGAAAAAACTCATTTATTATTATATAATCACATAAATTACATAATATTATATACATTATTTAAAAAATAATTCCGTAGAAATCGATCGTAGATTTATGCTCGTCTGTCTAGCATTCCCCATCGCTGGAGTCATATGAATCTTCGCTTCGGTTGAAGGAGTAGGAGGGACTAGAGGGGGTGTATTCTGGAGTGTTGGGGGTGTAGGAGGGGCTAGTGGGAGAATAGCGGGGGCTAGTCGACGAGTACGGGGAGCTAGTCGGCGAGTACGGGGAGCTAGTCGGCGAGTACGAGGGGCTTGTAGCCGAATAGGAGGGGCTAGTGGGAGAATAGCGGGGGCTTGTAGCCGAATAGGAGGGGCTAATGGGAGAATAGCGGGGGCTAGTCGGCGAGTACGAGGGGCTTGTGGGTGAGTATGAGGGGCTTGTGGGTGAGTATGAAGGGCTTGTGGGTGAGTAGGAGGGGCTTGTGGGTGAGTAGGAGGGGCTGGTAGCCGAGTACGAGGGGCTAGTGGGAGAATAGCGGGGGCTTGTAGCCGAGTACGAGGGGCTTGTGGGTGAGTATGAGGGGCTTGTGGGTGAGTATGAGGGGCTTGTGGGTGAGTATGAGGGGCTTGTGGGTGAGTATGAGGGGCTTGTGGGTGAGTATGAGGGGCTTGTGGGTGAGTATGAGGGGCTTGTGGGTGAGTATGAAGGGCTTGTGGGCGAATAGCTTGGACTTTTGGCGGAATATATAGGGCTTGTCATTGAATATCTAGGACTTTCAGGCGCATAGTTCGGGCTATTTGGACTTCTAGGCGAAAAGCATGAGCTATCTGAGAAACGGCTTGGGCTATCCGGACTGAATTGTGGGCTGCCAAAAGAATATTCACTTGAGTACTCAGGTGAAAAGGCACCTTCCGGGGAATAGATGGGGCTGAGGTATTCTGTTCCAAAGTTGGACTGGTTCTTGTTGAGCCATTTCAGATTGGAAGATGAATCTTCGAAGTTTGCATTAGGTACATCTTTGAATATCTTCTCGACGTTATTGCTGAGGAGGCATTGGGATAAACCAGTTCCAATACGGCATTGTTTGCCTACCATGATGCATTCGGACACTCCCTTAAGGTAATCTACTTCTGCGTGGCAGGCAGCTTTCGTAAGGACATCCAC
Organism: Cordylochernes scorpioides; assembly: GCA_030710605.1. Taxonomy (NCBI): domain Eukaryota; kingdom Metazoa; phylum Arthropoda; class Arachnida; order Pseudoscorpiones; family Chernetidae; genus Cordylochernes; species Cordylochernes scorpioides. The sequence continues at coordinate 19,733,856 of CP092880.1, forward strand.
AGATTCTTCGAAAGAGCATCGCATAAGTGGTCCATTGTCACGTCGGTTGATGCCATGACGTGTGATTGCCATCAAATGTCCTTTAGCTGTCATGACATCACAGAGAAGAGCAAGATGACGTGAGTTGACGTAGGATCCATCGAAGGAAATCAAGTTGTTAATTTCCTTCTCAATATTCTTCCGTACAGCTTCAATGCCAAGAACCTCAAAGGTTTCGTAGATGTCATTGGAGTATGTTCTGACAGAATCGACATCTCGGAGGGCCAGGACTTGCTGAAGTCCATTTCCATCGGTTTCCAGTACCCATTCTTGGACTTTCTTCATCTCCCCATTCTCAGCGATAATGGTCCTCTTCTTGCTATCATCGTTAGGTAGTTGCATGTAGACCCTTGAAATTGATGGAATTCCTTGAATGGTCATATCGTTGAGCATTGAATTTTCAATATGTTTCAGAAAGATTTGATCTTCCACTTCATAATTTTCGTCTTCAGCTACAGATCTTAGACGTAAAACCAGTTGTTCACTATTATCATCTGAGAAGACGCAATTCAGGTCATCTCCAAATTCTTTGTTAATTGCTTCTGCTATCATTTCCATTGAAACCTTATAGGCGACCATATTTTTGCGATTCATCACAAAACGCAAAATCCAAGGTGAAAGAGGCCTAGAATTGTCGTCAGGTAATTCGTTGTAGAGATCTACAAGTTCCTGATCTTCTGGAATGACAGTCTTTGTCGTATCAGGATCATACCAGACATTAGAACACTGAACAAATTTTTCCATTGTGACGTGTTCCATGCGGCAAGCTATTTCCTTGGCAATCTCAGCATTCGTAGCTGCTTCTCCAGTCAGGTAGATGGTCAATGAAGGAGTCTTTGGATTCTTGGAAAGGTTGAGAATCTCGTTGAGACGGGGTACACCAAGAGTTACATTCTTAGCTGAAACTCCGGCATAGTGGAAAGTGTTTAGAGTCATCTGGGTAGCTGGTTCACCCAATGACTGAGCAGCTATCATCCCGACCATCTCTCCTGGATTAACCAAACTTCTTTGGTATCGTTCCTCAATTTCTTCAAGAACCCAATTAAATGATTCTCTATTGAGACGATATTCTTCGGTAACCTTCTTGGAGCAAAAGGTCGAGCGGATTAATCCATGGAGAAGAATATTTGGTTTGGTTTCGATACCATTATCTTCTTTCATATTCAGAACACTTATTAGATCTTCTACTTCTTTTGTCACTATTCTAGGAGTCAAGTCTGTGGTGTCCGTTCTGGGATCGATTTTGTATGTGTGCTGAGCTTGTTTGATCAATTTCTGTAGGTTGCATGGAAGAACGACCTTGCTTTCTCCTGAAGGGAAAATGGATCTTAAGGTTTCACGATCTTTCTCCAGCCTTTCCCATTCATTCATCACAGCTGTGACAGTCTCCTCGCTTTTCATCTCTTCCAGTGCCTCATAGGAGAAGATGTTCTTAATTTTATCTTCATTTTTGATATCAAACTTGAAATTATTTTCAAAAGCTTTATCAGAAGGAGTAATAATAGGAATGGTTTGGGATTCCATAAATGCTCCATCCATTCCATCTTCACCATAAGCAAATTGTAAAACTTCATCACTGCTATTACGTACTGTCCCATCGTACTGTACCATTAGATCTTCCATGGCTTTGACCAGACGTCTCTGGATGTAGCCAGTTTCAGCAGTCTTCACTGCCGTGTCTATGATACCCTCACGGCCTGCCATGGTATGAAAGTAAAATTCGATAACATTTAATCCGTCGTGGTAGGAATCTTCAACAAAACCCCTGCTCAAATAACTATAATCACATTTAGTGAAGCATGCTAAAGTTCTTTTATGGTATCCATCTGGGACCCGTTTCCCCCCAATACCTTGCTGTCCTACGCAAGCCATAATTTGTGAAATATTGATCTTGGATCCTTTCGATCCTGAGTCAACCATTTTCTTAAAATTGTTGAAATGCGTTAGAGATTTATCAGCTACGGAGCCCGTCTTATCTCGAACGGTATTCAACGTTTTGCTGACCTGCGATTCGAATGTATTAAACATGCTATTTCCAGGGAGAAGTTCAAGAGTCCCTTTGAGAGATTTATCCCAAAATTCCATAACTTCTACTTTGGCTTCCTCGATCGCATTTTTTATCTTGATTACGGTATCTTCTTCGGCGACTGTGTCTGAATAGCTTAGAGTAAGGCTAACTTCAACAAACCAGTTATTTACAATTACTTGGAGGTTGTTATAAAAGGCTGCTGTTCTACTAGGACCAACTTCCATGAATAATAGATGCATTAATGAACCTTCTGATGTTCCAACAATTTTCTTGCAAATGATGCCTGAGATTAGTACTCCATTTTGGATGATTACTCTTGTATCACCTGGAGTGATCCATTTATATGGGCCAGTATCTTCAGCACTATCATGAGCACTATGTTTACGATCCAAGTTTATATTTTCGTTGAGGAGTATACTGAAAAGTTGTTTTCCAGTCCATAGAGGTTTAGGTTTGATAATGGTTGGCGGAGGAATTACGCCATCCCAATCATTACTTTGAAATAAGATTCTCATCAATTCTCCTTTCTCGATGAAGACGTCTCTTCTGGTCATCATGAAAACAGCAGTGAGTGTGTCCTGGACGATTCCCATACAAGGTTTGTTAGCCTGAGGGGCAACGATTTGAGTGGGAACTAGGGAAAGCTGCTCCACTTCAACCCGAGTGGCTGGGTCTTGGGGAACATGAAGGTTCATCTCATCTCCATCAAAATCGGCGTTGTAGGGCGTGGTGCAACTAAGATTCATCCGGAAGGTTGAAAAGGGAAGAATTCGGACTTTATGAGCCATCATGGACATCTTGTGCAAAGATGGCTGTCGATTGAACACCACCACGTCACCGTTTATCAAACATCTTTCCACGATGTCACCTGTCATCAGGACAAGATCGGAAGAATTCTTATTCATGTGAAGATTTATCCGTTGTCCATTTTCTCTTATAATGGCGCTTGCTCCTGGAAGTTGGAAGGGTCCGTTTTCTACAAGTCGTTGCAACCATTCAATGTTGTACTTGTGAACAGTTTCTGGAATGGTGAGGGTTTTTGCAATTGAAATGGGAACACCAACTTCATCAATTCTCAAATTGGGGTCTGGAGAGATGACTGTACGTGCAGAGTGATTAACACGTTTACCCATGAGATTGGTTCTAATCCTTCCTTCTTTTCCTTTAATACGATCTGCAATGGATTTAATTTTACGTCCATTTTTCGTTATCGCTTCTGGTAGTCCAGGAACATTACTTTGCATCATGGTAGCTACGTGGTATTGAAGGGCATTTATCTTTTCTCTAACAATAAAGTTAGGAATTTGTTGATTAATTACTCGTTCAACTTCTTTGTTAGCCTTTATGATATCACGTAATTTCAAGGTAATATCATCATGGCCTAACTTATTTCCACATTTAACTGCTGGCCTAACTGAATGAGGGGCAACTGGAATTACCTTCAGAATCATCCATTCTGGTCGAGAAAATGTGGTGTTCATGCCAACAGCTTCGATTGCTGTATCTGACATTTTGCTAAAGATTTCCAGTATCATTGATGCTGAAATATACATTTTGTTCATTTCATCTTCACAGTTAGGTTTCTTCCACTCAGCGATGAACTCCATTTGCTTTGTCTTGATGCTTGGTTGATTCTTTCCGCATCCGAGGGAATTCTCAATCAGATTCCCCTTATCATCTATGCTCAATTCGCATTTCTTGACTTTAGAACAGAGTTCATGAAGTTGTTGAAGGCGGTTTTGGCCTTTGAATCTCTCCATGATGGTTTGAATTTTTGCATTCTCCGGTTTAATAAGTAAAGTGGAGCAGTAGAAGCAGATGCATTGGAGGATTTTGTGAACTGTGCCGATACATCCAGGGTGGAAAATAGGCACAGAAAGTTCAATATGGCCGAAATGTCCAGCACATTCTCTATGCTTCTGACGGCAGGTCGAACAAAGCTCTCCAACAGATATTGAACCTTGTCTGGGATCCATTAATCCACCAGGAATTGGTTTTCCATTTTCCATGAATCCTGGATTTGTAATGGCAACCACAGATATGGCTTTTATTTGTTCTGGGCTTAGCAGAGAAAATTGAATACTTGTAACATCGCTTTCTCTCATTTGAATTTTCTTCATAGGTTTTTGCATTTCCATTTTTTATAAGTTTAGATATATTTTTAGTTATTTTCTTAAATAATTATATTTTAAAATATCAAACGAGAGATAGAGAGATAGAATGAGAAACAAATAATGATAATTAAATAATGAATATATTTATATATTCATTTTTTAAATCTGTTTTTTTTAATTACAATAAATATATTTATTTTCAAAATAATTTTAAAGTAAATATACTATTCTAAGAGCGCGCGCAATTAAATGCATTAATTTTCCCCATTATATTACATTTGGCTAATTGATAATTTATAGAAAAAAAATAATATGCATGTTGCACACACAATAATAATTTAAATATAGAATTTCGTGAAATATATTCCAATAGATGGTTCTAGTTCAAATTACCTCATTTTTTTCGTTTAAAATATTTATTTACATTGCATAGATGATAAGGCTTATTTTGTATAATAAAATTATACATATATATTTTAGGTTTAAGTAATTTTTGTGATTAGATATATAGTAATATTTTACAGTAGAAAATTACTTCAAATAAAATATCTAAACTTGATGCAATAGTACGTCATCTGCTATTAAAATGGTAAACTATTTATAACGCATGTTTCTTTTTAAAATAAAGCAATTTTACTACTGTCATTACTACAAAGAAAAAAAATTATAACGAAACCGCTGGGAGGGTTTGCCACTGATGAGCCATGTGCTCTCCTATTAATTCTATCATTACAGTATATCTATATATATATATAAATGAATGCATGTGTGTGTGCGTCTGTCTGTCTGTCCTTTATGCCTGACCAAACCACTCATTGGAACGCCATGAAACTTTGGGAAATTATTTAGTATAGTACTGGGAAGGTTTCTGAAAAAATAATTTCTTGAATATCTTGAATATCCTTAGAGTTATTTGCAGATTTGTAGATTTAACTCGCAAGCAGCGCCACCATTGCGACGATGTTAACAAGTTTTTTATCTATAAGTTTTATTATCACTAAATTTATTATCTTAAAGATTATTTATCAAAAGTAAGATTATCTCATGATGACACGGCAATTTATTTGAGACAAGAATAATGATACAATTCAAGGCGAAAATACTATTCCTTTAACTTCCAATTACCGAGGGAACCAATTAATATTGATTTTATTCAACTTATCGAGTATTTTTAAAGGGACCGGGGAAAAATGTTCACTAGATAAAACGATGATTTTGTAATGTAGAAAATTAGGAAAGACAAAATTCAGGATGATACGGCAATTTATTTGAGGCAAGAATAATGATACAATTCCAAGGCAAAGGTACTATTCCTTTAACTTCCAATTACCGAGGGAACCAATTAATATTGATTTTATTCAACTTATCGAGTATTTTTCAAGGGACCGGGAAAAAATGTTCACTAGATAAAACAATGATTTTGTAACGTAGAAAATTAGGAAAGACAAAATTCAGGATGACACGGCACACAGGGACCGGGAAAAAATGTTCGCTTTATCGAGAGATTCAAATTTACGAGTTTCAAATTATCAAAATATATCTTTTTTTATAAGTTTATAGAGAATTGTTTTAACAAATGTTCGTTAGACAAACCTTTACTCGGGTAAAACCCGGGCGAAGCCGGGTACGTCCATTTCGTAGCTTAACCCGTCTCTCCAAGAGGCAGTCTCTTATTAAAGGTCTATTAGAGATTCTTTAATAGCAATTAGAATCTTCAATGAGAGACCACCTACAGGAGAAACAAGTTGAGTCATGTTTTTAGGTGGTCTTTCTTAAGAGACTCTATTTACATATATTAAAATATGAAAAAATTAAAATATATTAAAATCAACATTTTCTTACTGTTACGTTTAATTACTGTTAATCTATATATATAAAAATGAATGTATGTGTGTGTGTGTGTGTCTGTCTGTCCTTTATGCCTGACCAAACCACTCATTGGAACGCCATGAAACTTTGGGAAATTATTTAGTATAGTACTGGGAAGGTTTCTGAAAAATAATTTCTTGAATATCCTTAGAGTTATTTGCAGATTTGTAGATTTAACTCGCAAGCAGCGCCACCATTGCGACGATGTTAACAAGTTTTTTATCTATAAGTTTTATTATCACTAAATTTATTATCTTAAAGATTATTTATCAAAAGTAAGATTATCTCAGGATGACACGGCAATTTATTTGAGACAAGAATAATGATACAATTCAAGGCGAAGATACTATTCCTTTAACTTCCAATTACCGAGGGAACCAATTAATATTGATTTTATTCAACTTATCGAGTATTTTTCAAGGGACCGGGAAAAAATGTTCACTAGATAAAACGCTTATTTTGTAATGTAGAAAATTATGAAAGACAAAATTCAGGATGACACGGCAATTTATTTGAGACAAGAATAATGATACAATTCCAAGGCAAAGTACTATTCCTTTAACTTCCAATTACCGAGGGAACCAATTAATATTGATTTTATTCAATTTATCGAGTATTTTTCAAGGGACCGGGAAAAAATGTTCACTAGATAAAACGATGATTTTGTAACGTAGAAAATTAGGAAAGACAAAATTCAGGATGACACGGCACACAGGGACCGGGGAAAAATGTTCGCTTTATCGAGAGATTCAAATTTACGAGTTTCAAATTATCAAAATATATCTTTTTTTTATAAGTTTATAGAGAATTGTTATAACAAATGTTCGTTAGACAAACCTTTACTCGGGTAAAACCCGGGCGAAGCCGGGTACGTCCATTTCGTAGCTTAACCCGTCTCTCCAAGAGGCAGTCTCTTATTAAAGGTCTATTAGAGATTCTTTAATAGCAATTAGAATCTCCAATGGTGTGTTATTTAATCATAATTTTAAAAATTACTATGACACGCGGAAGGTCCCAGGTTCGAGCCCTGGCAGTAACACCTTTTTTTTTTTCGTGATCATTTAATAATTATAACAAATATTAAAATATACCAATATATAATAAATTCCATGAAAAAACTAATTTATTATTATATAATCACATAAATTACATAATATTATATACATTATTTAAAAAATAATTCCGTAGAAATCGATCGTAGATTTATGCTCGTCTGTCTAGCATTCCCCATCGCTGGAGTCATATGAATCTTCGCTTTGGTTGAAGGAGTAGGAGGGACTAGAGGGGGTGTATTCTGGAGTGTTGGGGGTGTAGGAGGGGCTAGTGGGAGAATAGCGGGGGCTAGTCGACGAGTACGGGGAGCTAGTCGGCGAGTACGGGGAGCTGGTCGGCGAGTACGAGGGGCTTGTAGCCGAATAGGAGGGGCTAGTGGGAGAATAGCGGGGGCTTGTAGCCGAATAGGAGGGGCTAATGGGAGAATAGCGGGGGCTAGTCGGCGAGTACGAGGGGCTTGTGGGTGAGTATGAGGGGCTTGTGGGTGAGTATGAAGGGCTTGTGGGTGAGTATGAAGGGCTTGTGGGTGAGTAGGAGGGGCTTGTGGGTGAGTAGGAGGGGCTGGTAGCCGAGTACGAGGGGCTAGTGGGAGAATAGCGGGGGCTTGTAGCCGAGTACGAGGGGCTTGTGGGTGAGTATGAGGGGCTTGTGGGTGAGTATGAGGGGCTTGTGGGTGAGTATGAGGGGCTTGTGGGTGAGTATGAGGGGCTTGTGGGTGAGTATGAGGGGCTTGTGGGTGAGTATGAGGGGCTTGTGGGTGAGTATGAAGGGCTTGTGGGCGAATAGCTTGGACTTTTGGCGGAATATATAGGGCTTGTCATTGAATATCTAGGACTTTCAGGCGCATAGTTCGGGCTATTTGGACTTCTAGGCGAAAAGCATGAGCTATCTGAGAAACGGCTTGGGCTATCCGGACTGAATTGTGGGCTGCCAAAAGAATATTCACTTGAGTACTCAGGTGAAAAGGCACCTTCCGGGGAATAGATGGGGCTGAGGTATTCTGTTCCAAAGTTGGACTGGTTCTTGTTGAGCCATTTCAGATTGGAAGATGAATCTTCGAAGTTTGCATTAGGTACATCTTTGAATATCTTCTCGACGTTATTGCTGAGGAGGCATTGGGATAAACCAGTTCCAATACGGCATTGTTTGCCTACCATGATGCATTCGGACACTCCCTTAAGGTAATCTACTTCTGCGTGGCAGGCAGCTTTCGTAAGGACATCCACAGATTCTTCGAAAGAGCATCGCATAAGTGGTCCATTGTCACGTCGGTTGATGCCATGACGTGTGATTGCCATCAAATGTCCTTTAGCTGTCATGACATCACAGAGAAGAGCAAGATGACGTGAGTTGACGTAGGATCCATCGAAGGAAATCAAGTTGTTAATTTCCTTCTCAATATTCTTCCGTACAGCTTCAATGCCAAGAACCTCAAAGGTTTCGTAGATGTCATTGGAGTATGTTCTGACAGAATCGACATCTCGGAGGGCCAGGACTTGCTGAAGTCCATTTCCATCGGTTTCCAGTACCCATTCTTGGACTTTCTTCATCTCCCCATTCTCAGCGATAATGGTCCTCTTCTTGCTATCATCGTTAGGTAGTTGCATGTAGACCCTTGAAATTGATGGAATTCCTTGAATGGTCATATCGTTGAGCATTGAATTTTCAATATGTTTCAGAAAGATTTGATCTTCCACTTCATAATTTTCGTCTTCAGCTACAGATCTTAGACGTAAAACCAGTTGTTCACTATTATCATCTGAGAAGACGCAATTCAGGTCATCTCCAAATTCTTTGTTAATTGCTTCTGCTATCATTTCCATTGAAACCTTATAGGCGACCATATTTTTGCGATTCATCACAAAACGCAAAATCCAAGGTGAAAGAGGCCTAGAATTGTCGTCAGGTAATTCGTTGTAGAGATCTACAAGTTCCTGATCTTCTGGAATGACAGTCTTTGTCGTATCAGGATCATACCAGACATTAGAACACTGAACAAATTTTTCCATTGTGACGTGTTCCATGCGGCAAGCTATTTCCTTGGCAATCTCAGCATTCGTAGCTGCTTCTCCAGTCAGGTAGATGGTCAATGAAGGAGTCTTTGGATTCTTGGAAAGGTTGAGAATCTCGTTGAGACGGGGTACACCAAGAGTTACATTCTTAGCTGAAACTCCGGCATAGTGGAAAGTGTTTAGAGTCATCTGGGTAGCTGGTTCACCCAATGACTGAGCAGCTATCATCCCGACCATCTCTCCTGGATTAACCAAACTTCTTTGGTATCGTTCCTCAATTTCTTCAAGAACCCAATTAAATGATTCTCTATTGAGACGATATTCTTCGGTAACCTTCTTGGAGCAAAAGGTCGAGCGGATTAATCCATGGAGAAGAATATTTGGTTTGGTTTCGATACCATTATCTTCTTTCATATTCAGAACACTTATTAGATCTTCTACTTCTTTTGTCACTATTCTAGGAGTCAAGTCTGTGGTGTCCGTTCTGGGATCGATTTTGTATGTGTGCTGAGCTTGTTTGATCAATTTCTGTAGGTTGCATGGAAGAACGACCTTGCTTTCTCCTGAAGGGAAAATGGATCTTAAGGTTTCACGATCTTTCTCCAGCCTTTCCCATTCATTCATCACAGCTGTGACAGTCTCCTCGCTTTTCATCTCTTCCAGTGCCTCATAGGAGAAGATGTTCTTAATTTTATCTTCATTTTTGATATCAAACTTGAAATTATTTTCAAAAGCTTTATCAGAAGGAGTAATAATAGGAATGGTTTGGGATTCCATAAATGCTCCATCCATTCCATCTTCACCATAAGCAAATTGTAAAACTTCATCACTGCTATTACGTACTGTCCCATCGTACTGTACCATTAGATCTTCCATGGCTTTGACCAGACGTCTCTGGATGTAGCCAGTTTCAGCAGTCTTCACTGCCGTGTCTATGATACCCTCACGGCCTGCCATGGTATGAAAGTAAAATTCGATAACATTTAATCCGTCGTGGTAGGAATCTTCAACAAAACCCCTGCTCAAATAACTATAATCACATTTAGTGAAGCATGCTAAAGTTCTTTTATGGTATCCATCTGGGACCCGTTTCCCCCCAATACCTTGCTGTCCTACGCAAGCCATAATTTGTGAAATATTGATCTTGGATCCTTTCGATCCTGAGTCAACCATTTTCTTAAAATTGTTGAAATGCGTTAGAGATTTATCAGCTACGGAGCCCGTCTTATCTCGAACGGTATTCAACGTTTTGCTGACCTGCGATTCGAATGTATTAAACATGCTATTTCCAGGGAGAAGTTCAAGAGTCCCTTTGAGAGATTTATCCCAAAATTCCATAACTTCTACTTTGGCTTCCTCGATCGCATTTTTTATCTTGATTACGGTATCTTCTTCGGCGACTGTGTCTGAATAGCTTAGAGTAAGGCTAACTTCAACAAACCAGTTATTTACAATTACTTGGAGGTTGTTATAAAAGGCTGCTGTTCTACTAGGACCAACTTCCATGAATAATAGATGCATTAATGAACCTTCTGATGTTCCAACAATTTTCTTGCAAATGATGCCTGAGATTAGTACTCCATTTTGGATGATTACTCTTGTATCACCTGGAGTGATCCATTTATATGGGCCAGTATCTTCAGCACTATCATGAGCACTATGTTTACGATCCAAGTTTATATTTTCGTTGAGGAGTATACTGAAAAGTTGTTTTCCAGTCCATAGAGGTTTAGGTTTGATAATGGTTGGCGGAGGAATTACGCCATCCCAATCATTACTTTGAAATAAGATTCTCATCAATTCTCCTTTCTCGATGAAGACGTCTCTTCTGGTCATCATGAAAACAGCAGTGAGTGTGTCCTGGACGATTCCCATACAAGGTTTGTTAGCCTGAGGGGCAACGATTTGAGTGGGAACTAGGGAAAGCTGCTCCACTTCAACCCGAGTGGCTGGGTCTTGGGGAACATGAAGGTTCATCTCATCTCCATCAAAATCGGCGTTGTAGGGCGTGGTGCAACTAAGATTCATCCGGAAGGTTGAAAAGGGAAGAATTCGGACTTTATGAGCCATCATGGACATCTTGTGCAAAGATGGCTGTCGATTGAACACCACCACGTCACCGTTTATCAAACATCTTTCCACGATGTCACCTGTCATCAGGACAAGATCGGAAGAATTCTTATTCATGTGAAGATTTATCCGTTGTCCATTTTCTCTTATAATGGCGCTTGCTCCTGGAAGTTGGAAGGGTCCGTTTTCTACAAGACGTTGCAACCATTCAATGTTGTACTTGTGAACAGTTTCTGGAATGGTGAGGGTTTTTGCAATTGAAATGGGAACACCAACTTCATCAATTCTCAAATTGGGGTCTGGAGAGATGACTGTACGTGCAGAGTGATTAACACGTTTACCCATGAGATTGGTTCTAATCCTTCCTTCTTTTCCTTTAATACGATCTGCAATGGATTTAATTTTACGTCCATTTTTCGTTATCGCTTCTGGTAGTCCAGGAACATTACTTTGCATCATGGTAGCTACGTGGTATTGAAGGGCATTTATCTTTTCTCTAACAATAAAGTTAGGAATTTGTTGATTAATTACTCGTTCAACTTCTTTGTTAGCCTTTATGATATCACGTAATTTCAAGGTAATATCATCATGGCCTAACTTATTTCCACATTTAACTGCTGGCCTAACTGAATGAGGGGCAACTGGAATTACCTTCAGAATCATCCATTCTGGTCGAGAAAATGTGGTGTTCATGCCAACAGCTTCGATTGCTGTATCTGACATTTTGCTAAAGATTTCCAGTATCATTGATGCTGAAATATACATTTTGTTCATTTCATCTTCACAGTTAGGTTTCTTCCATTCAGCGATGAACTCCATTTGCTTTGTCTTGATGCTTGGTTGATTCTTTCCGCATCCGAGGGAATTCTCAATCAGATTCCCCTTATCATCTATGCTCAATTCGCATTTCTTGACTTTAGAACAGAGTTCATGAAGTTGTTGAAGGCGGTTTTGGCCTTTGAATCTCTCCATGATGGTTTGAATTTTTGCATTCTCCGGTTTAATAAGTAAAGTGGAGCAGTAGAAGCAGATGCATTGGAGGATTTTGTGAACTGTGCCGATACATCCAGGGTGGAAAATAGGCACAGAAAGTTCAATATGGCCGAAATGTCCAGCACATTCTCTATGCTTCTGACGGCAGGTCGAACAAAGCTCTCCAACAGATATTGAACCTTGTCTGGGATCCATTAATCCACCAGGAATTGGTTTTCCATTTTCCATGAATCCTGGATTTGTAATGGCAACCACAGATATGGCTTTTATTTGTTCTGGGCTTAGCAGAGAAAATTGAATACTTGTAACATCGCTTTCTCTCATTTGAATTTTCTTCATAGGTTTTTGCATTTCCATTTTTTATAAGTTTAGATATATTTTTAGTTATTTTCTTAAATAATTATATTTTAAAATATCAAACGAGAGATAGAGAGATAGAATGAGAAACAAATAATGATAATTAAATAATGAATATATTTATATATTCATTTTTTAAATCTGTTTTTTTTTAATTACAATAAATATATTTATTTTCAAAATAATTTTAAAGTAAATATACTATTCTAAGAGCGCGCGCAATTAAATGCATTAATTTTCCCCATTATATTACATTTGGCTAATTGATAATTTATAGAAAAAATAATAATATGCATGTTGCACACACAATAATAATTTAAATATAGAATTTCGTGAAATATATTCCAATAGATGGTTCTAGTTCAAATTACCTCATTTTTTTCGTTTAAAATATTTATTTACATTGCATAGATGATAAGGCTTATTTTGTATAATAAAATTATACATATATATTTTAGGTTTAAGTAATTTTTGTGATTAGATATATAATAATATTTTACAGTAGAAAATTACTTCAAATAAAATATCTAAACTTGATGCAATAGTACGTCATCTGCTATTAAAATGGTAAACTATTTATAACGCATGTTTCTTTTTAAAATAAAGCAATTTTACTACTGTCATTACTACAAAGAAAAAAAATTATAACGAAACCGCTGGGAGGGTTTGCCACTGATGAGCCATGTGCTCTCCTATTAATTCTATCATTACAGTATATCTATATATATATAAATGAATGCATGTGTGTGTGCGTCTGTCTGTCTGTCCTTTATGCCTGACCAAACCACTCATTGGAACGCCATGAAACTTTGGGAAATTATTTAGTATAGTACTGGGAAGGTTTCTGAAAAATAATTTCTTGAATATCTTGAATATCCTTAGAGTTATTTGCAGATTTGTAGATTTAACTCGCAAGCAGCGCCACCATTGCGACGATGTTAACAAGTTTTTATCTATAAGTTTTATTATCACTAAATTTATTATCTTAAAGTTAATTTATCAAAAGTAAGATTATCTCATGATGACACGGCAATTTATTTGAGACAAGAATAATGATACAATTCAAGGCGAAGATACTATTCCTTTAACTTCCAATTACCGAGGGAACCAATTAATATTGATTTTATTCAACTTATCGAGTATTTTTAAAGGGACCGGGGAAAAATGTTCACTAGATAAAACGATGATTTTGTAATGTAGAAAATTAGGAAAGACAAAATTCAGGATGATACGGCAATTTATTTGAGGCAAGAATAATGATACAATTCCAAGGCAAAGGTACTATTCCTTTAACTTCCAATTACCGAGGGAACCAATTAATATTGATTTTATTCAACTTATCGAGTATTTTTCAAGGGACCGGGAAAAAATGTTCACTAAATAAAACGATGATTTTGTAACGTAGAAAATTAGGAAAGACAAAATTCAGGATGACACGGCACACAGGGACCGGGAAAAAAATGTTCGCTTTATCGAGAGATTCAAATTTACGAGTTTCAAATTATCAAAATATATCTTTTTTTATAAGTTTATAGAGAATTGTTTTAACAAATGTTCGTTAGACAAACCTTTACTCGGGTAAAACCCGGGCGAAGCCGGGTACGTCCATTTCGTAGCTTAACCCGTCTCTCCAAGAGGCAGTCTCTTATTAAAGGTCTATTAGAGATTCTTTAATAGCAATTAGAATCTTCAATGAGAGACCACCTACAGGAGAAACAAGTTGAGTCATGTTTTTAGGTGGTCTTTCTTAAGAGACTCTATTTACATATATTAAAATATGAAAAAATTAAAATATATTAAAATCAACATTTTCTTACTGTTACGTTTAATTACTGTTAATCTATATATATAAAAATGAATGTATGTGTGTGTGTGTGTGTCTGTCTGTCCTTTATGCCTGACCAAACCACTCATTGGAACGCCATGAAACTTTGGGAAATTATTTAGTATAGTACTGGGAAGGTTTCTGAAAAATAATTTCTTGAATATCTTGAATATCCTTAGAGTTATTTGCAGATTTGTAGATTTAACTCGCAAGCAGCGCCACCATTGCGACGATGTTAACAAGTTTTTTATCTATAAGTTTTATTATCACTAAATTTATTATCTTAAAGATTATTTATCAAAAGTAAGATTATCTCAGGATGACACGGCAATTTATTTGAGACAAGAATAATGATACAATTCAAGGCGAAGATACTATTCCTTTAACTTCCAATTACCGAGGGAACCAATTAATATTGATTTTATTCAACTTATCGAGTATTTTTCAAGGGACCGGGAAAAAATGTTCACTAGATAAAACGCTGATTTTGTAATGTATAAAATTATGAAAGACAAAATTCAGGATGACACGGCACACAGGGACCGGGGAAAAATGTTCGCTTTATCGAGAGATTCAAATTTACGAGTTTCAAATTATCAAAATATATCTTTTTTTTTATAAGTTTATAGAGAATTGTTATAACAAATGTTCGTTAGACAAACCTTTACTCGGGTAAAACCCGGGCGAAGCCGGGTACGTCCATTTCGTAGCTTAACCCGTCTCTCCAAGAGGTAGTCTCTTATTAAAGGTCTATTAGAGATTCTTTAATAGCAATTAGAATCTCCAATGAGAGACCACCTACAGGAGAAACAAGTTGAGTCATGTTTTTAGGTGGTCTTTCTTAAGAGACTCTATTTACATATATTAAAATATGAAAATTAAAATATATTAAAATCAACATTTTCTTACTGGTACGTTTAATTACTGTTAATCTATATATATAAAAATGAATGTATGTGTGTGTGTGTCTGTCCTTTATGCCTGACCAAACCACTCATTGGAACGCCATGAAACTTTGGGAAATTATTTAGTATAGTACTGGGAAGGTTTCTGCAAAATAATTTCTTGAATATCTTGAATATCCTTAGAGTTATTTGCAGATTTGTAGATTTAACTCGCAAGCAGCGCCACCATTGCGACATTGTTAACAAGTTTTTTATCTATAAGTTTTATTATCACTAAATTTATTATCTTAAAGATTATTTATCAAAAGTAAGATTATCTCAGGATGACACGGCAATTTATTTGAGACAAGAATAAAGATACAATTCAAGGCGAAAATACTATTCCTTTAACTTCCAATTACCGAGGGAACCAATTAATATTGATTTTATTCAACTTATCGAGTATTTTCAAGGGACCGGGAAAAAATGTTCACTAGATAAAACGATGATTTTGTAATGTAGAAAATTAGGAAAGACAAAATTCAGGATGACACAGCAATTTATTTGAGACAAGAATAATGATACAATTCCAAGGCAAAGTACTATTCCTTTAACTTCCAATTACCGAGGGAACCAATTAATATTGATTTTATTCAACTTATCGAGTATTTTTCAAGGGACCGGGAAAAAATGTTCACTAGATAAAACGATGATTTTGTAACGTAGAAAATAAGGAAAGACAAAATTCAGGATGACACGGCACACAGGGACCGGGGAAAAATGTTCGCTTTATCGAGAGATTCAAATTTACGAGTTTCAAATTATCAAAATATATTTTTTTTTATAAGTTTATAGAGAATTGTTATAACAAATGTTCGTTAGACAAACCTTTACTCGGGAAAAACCCGGGCGAAGCCGGGTACGTCCATTTCGTAGCTTAACCCGTCTCTCCAAGAGGCAGTCTCTTATTAAAGGTCTATTAGAGATTCTTTAATAGCAATTAGAATCTTCAATGAGAGACCACCTACAGGAGAAACAAGTTGAGTCATGTTTTTAGGTGGTCTTTCTTAAGAGACTCTATTTACATATATTAAAATATGAAAATTAAAATATATTAAAATCAACATTTTCTTACTGGTACGTTTAATTACTGTTAATCTATATATATAAAAATGAATGTATGTGTGTGTGTGTGTCTGTCTGTCCTTTATGCCTGACCAAACCACTCATTGGAACGCCATGAAACTTTGGGAAATTATTTAGTATAGTACTGGGAAGGTTTCTGCAAAATAATTTCTTGAATATCTTGAATATCCTTAGAGTTATTTGCAGATTTGTAGATTTAACTCGCAAGCAGCGCCACCATTGCGACATTGTTAACAAGTTTTTTTATCTATAAGTTTTATTATCACTAAATTTATTATCTTAAAGATTATTTATAAAAGTAAGATTATCTCAGGATGACACGGCAATTTATTTGAGACAAGAATAAAGATGCAATTCAAGGCGAAAATACTATTCCTTTAACTTCCAATTACCGAGGGAACCAATTAATATTGATTTTATTCAACTTATCGAGTATTTTCAAGGGACCGGGAAAAAATGTTCACTAGATAAAACGATGATTTTGTAATATAGAAAATTAGGAAAGACAAAATTCAGGATGACACGGCTATTTATTTGAGACAAGAATAATGATACAATTCCAAGGCAAAGGTACTATTCCTTTAACTTCCAATTACCGAGGGAGCAAATTAATATTGATTTTATTGAACTTATCGAGTATTTTTCAAGGGACCGGGAAAAAATGTTCACTAGATAAAACGATGATTTTGTAATGTAGAAAATTAGGAAAGACAAAATTCAGGATGACACGGCACACAGGGACCGGGAAAAAATGTTCACTTTATCGAGAGATTCAAATTTACGAGTTTCAAATTATCAAAATATATCTATTAATTTTTTTATAAGTTTATAGAGAATTGTTTTAACAAATGTTCGTTAGACAAACCTTTACTCGGGTAAAACCCGGGCGAAGCCGGGTACATCCATTTCGTAGCTTAACCCGTCTCTCCAAGAGGCAGTCTCTTATTAAAGGTCTATTAGAGATTCTTTAATAGCAATTAGAATCTTCAATGAGAGACCACCTACAGGAGAAACAAGTTGAGTCATGCTTTTAGGTGGTCTTTCTTAAGAGACTCTATTTACATATATTAAAATATGAAAAAATTAAAATATATTAAAATCAACATTTTCTTACTGTTACGTTTAATTACTGTTAATCTATATTTATATAAATGAATGTATGTGTGTGTGTGTCTGTCTGTCTGTCCTTTATGCCTGACCAAACCACTCATTGGAACGCCATGAAAATTTGGGAAATCATTTATTATAGTACTGGGAAGGTTTCTGAAAATAATTTCTTGAATATCCTTAGAGTTATTTGCAGATTTGTAGATTTAACTCGCAAGCAGCGCCACCTTGCGACGGAGATAGGCTTAGGTTTTGGCAGAAAGTCTGCTCCATGCCTGATGACCTTGGGTCTTCCAGGGCTAATATATTAAGTAAAACTAATTCAAATATTAGTGCTTTATAATGGCTATCTCCTTGAGGTTACCGATTTAAAAGTTTATTTTCTAATTTTAGATTGTATAAGAAACATATTTTATTTTAAGTATTGTACTTTATTTTAAAAAGTGTAAACAATTGTGCAAGACGATATATA
Organism: Cordylochernes scorpioides; assembly: GCA_030710605.1. Classification (NCBI taxonomy): domain Eukaryota; kingdom Metazoa; phylum Arthropoda; class Arachnida; order Pseudoscorpiones; family Chernetidae; genus Cordylochernes; species Cordylochernes scorpioides. The sequence goes on from CP092880.1 coordinate 19,751,826, forward strand.
CGATATATAAAAATAAATAAAAATAATGAGTATCGTTTAAATATAAAATTCGAATAAATATAAATGCGATACTAAAAATTAAATAACTTATATAGAAGCTTTTGCATAGTTTCGTCCTGTAAGCATACCAACTTGATAAAAGTTTCCTGTTTTCCCTTTTAATTTGCTTGATACCCGAACCTCTATTCATTTTTGAATTAGTATATAAAAATAAGTCGGTGGATGAGACGGTAAGACGCTCGATTCCCGACAGTCATGAACCGGGATTGAATCCCGCGTTAAAAATTGTTTAATATGTGAATAACCTTCACATATTATTCATTGTTCAATTATCATGAACTAGGTTGCTCTTGCTGAGCGGTACCTATTAATGTGATTTGAACCAGGTGAATTAGTAGAAATCAGACGATAGCCATAGGTCATAGCCATTCAAAAGGTGGTTTAGGTCGTCAATCCTTTGCGAACAAATGGAAATATCCACGCTGGCGCCTTCTCCGCAGATTTTTTAAATGATATCCGGTGTCGTTTTTGTTTTTTTTTTTATAATTTGAGAGCCACCCCTCGCTTGAAGCAAATCTTTTAATCCCAAGAGACTGCGCGAAAGACTTGAACATGAAACCGCCGACGGAACGTTTTGTCCTCTACACTGACGAAACCACTTAACCAAGCTCTGATATCCGCCCGTAGAGTGGGGGAATTTTGCGCACAAGTCAAAGTTAGTTTTATCATTATTCGACACGGCAATTTATTTGAGACAAGAATAATGATACAATTCCAAGGCAAAGATACTATTCCTTTAACTTCCATTTACCGAGGAAACCAATTAATATTGATTTTATTCAACTTATCGAGTATTTTTCAAGGGACCGGGAAAAAATGTTCACTAGATAAAACGATGATTTTGTAATGTAGAAAATTAGGAAAGACAAAATTCAGGAAGACACAGCAATTTTTTGAGACAAGAATAATGATACAATTCCAAGGCAAAGATACTATTCCTTTAACTTCCAATTACCGAGGGAACCAATTAATATTGATTTTATTCTACTTATCGAGTATTTTTCAAGGGACCGGGAAAAAATGTTCACAAGATAAAACAATGATTTTGTAATGTAGAAAATTTGGAAAGACAAAATTCAGGATGACATGGCACACAGGGACCGGGAAAAAATGTTCACTTTATCGAGAGATTCAAATTTACGAGTTTCAAATTATCAAAATATATCTATTATTTTTTAAATAAGTTTCTAGAGAATTGTTTTAACAAATGTTCGTTAGACCAACCTTTACTCGGGTAAAACCCGGGCGAAGCCGGGTACGTCCGCTAGTATAATATATATATACTAGCGGATGTGCCCGGCTTCGCCCGGGTTTTACCCGAGTGAATGTTTGTCTAACAAACATTTGTTAAAACAATTCTCTATAAACTTATACAACGTACTCGGCTTCGCCCGGGGTTTTACCCGAGTAAAGGTTTGTCTAGCGAACATTTGTTAAAACAATTCTCTAAAAATTTATTTAAAAAAAAAGATATATTTTGATAATTTGAAACTCATAAATTTGAATCTCTCGATAAAGTGAACATTTTTTTCCCGGTCCCTGTGTGCCGTGTCATCCTGAATTTTGTCTTTCCTAATTTTCTACATTAGAAAATCATAGTTTTATCTAGTGAACATTTTTTCCCATGTCACATTGCCGTGTCATCCTGAGATAATCTTACTTTTGATAAATAATATTTAAGATAACAAACTTAGTTATAAGAAAACTTGTTATCATCGTCACAATGGGGGCGCTGCTTGCGAGTTAAATCTACAAATCTGCAAATAACTCTAAGGATATTCAAGATATTCATGAAATTATTTTTCAAAAACCTTCCCGGTGATATACCTAATAATATTCTAAAATTTCACGGCGATTGGATGTATGGTTTTTGAATCTATAGAGTACAAACAAACAGACATTCAATTTTATATATATAGATAATTATCTTTTTTTAAATAGTGCAGATTGTCTTAAAACGTTTTTCTTATAACTTGTCGAATAATATTATTACGGCGAATACATAATAATACATAAAACAATTACTTTATACATAATACAAAGACATTATACATAACGGCGAATAATATTGGTATTTCATTTTTTGCAAGTGTTTACGGGGGGGAAGTCTGACCACACCTCCCTGCGGTCCCCCCTGGACCCTTGGAATATTCGACCAAATTCTGGTTCGTTTCCAAGGTGACTAACATGGCAACGGTACCCATTTTCCAATAAAGAGCAAGATAGTGGATATTGCTGCTGCTGTGATGGAGATGCATGGAGACATTTGAGACTCTTCTTTGGACACGACAACAACAAGTGTTTACGAACTTTTGGGATAACCTTGTCAAGAGATAAACAGGTACCCGTAGAAAGACTTGTACGATCTTTCTCTTCTAAACGAAGCTCTTCTCCCAGACTTGTGTTTCTTGTTACATGGTCTCCTTGTTTGTAGGTTTCCTCTTACTATATATCTCTTCCCTTCTGTGTATGTTTTACATTGTGTATGTTATAGGTGCGGGTTTTGGAATCACTTCCTATTGTTAGTTCCATGTAAATTTGCATTTCTTTGATAGCTCCATGGCAACTATCTTCCTATTGCCTGATTTCTGATAACTCTCTTCCCATTGTTAGCTCCATAGCAACCCTCTTCCCATTGTTATTTCCATAGCAACTCTCTTCCTATCGCTAGCTTCATAGAAACTCTCTTCAAATTATTGTCTCCTTAGCAAATCTCTTGCAATTGTTAGCTCCATGGCAATTTTATACCGCGGTTATTTTATTTTTTATTTCGACTTAGAACGCTATGTCCCACTAAAGACCCTTGCACTTTAAAGGTAAGCTAAACATAGAAATAAAAGAAAGATATTTGAAATATGTACAAGAATTAGTAAGTTAGATGAAAAGAAAAAAATATCAACACAATTGGAATATGTATCGTTGTTAAAACGCTGTATTTACCACAGAATGAAACAGCAGATCTCTGTATTAGAACTCTGCGAACTTATTGAAATGAACTCTTTTTCAGGACAAAATTAGAGACAAGGTAAATTGAGATAAAACAGATGGAATTCATATCAATAGACTTAAATCTCCTGACACAAATCAAACAACAGATTTCTGGAGATGATTTTCTTTTATCTTTATTAATTAATTGTTCCTAGGTAGGTTGTGGAATCAAGCATGATTTTAATGTCCTTTTTTTATTATTCAAACTTCTACTCAAACCTTGTAGTTCATCAATTGTTTATGTGAAATTGTTCTCTGAATTTAGTGTTGTTGTTTGACGCCCCTTGTAGGGACATCGCGTCTGATTTGATAGTAAAATAATTTAAAAAAAACGTAGTGGTATTATATTTAATCTGGAATTAAGATGACAAGGTAAAATATTTTTTAAAAACGAAGTTTCAAATATCATCGTTTTTTCATATGAGTTTTAGCTCGACACTTTTTTTTCTGTTTATCATTACTCTTCACAATTCTTCCTTTCATACCTCATCCCTAAAGTTAGAAATAATTGTTATTTCTCCTTGAAGTGAATTTTGATTTTTTGTTGAAAAGAAACACATCGGTATAATTTTCAAATGTCGTTTTACTTATTTTGAATGTTTTATTCCGTTTTACCTTGTCTCGATTATTTTCTTGAAATCTTGACGAGTTCAAATAAAAAATATTTTCGGTAGATAACATCTGTTAACTTGCTGTGGTTAAGTTCAATTCTCAAATGAGGTCCTTGTCGTTTACTTCTGTGTTTTAAAATCTTCTAAGATGGTCGGTGGGAGGATGGTCTAAACCGTTGGTTTTCGACCGCTACGACCAGGGATTGAATCCGGCACATTGGGAACTTTTTTTTTTGTTCTAATTTTTAATAATTAATTATAAAAAACACTTTTAAAAAAATCTTTTATTTAAAATGCGCTAAAAATAACAAAATAAATATTTCTGAAGTATTGCTTTTTTTTCTGAAGGTACCATTTAACAAATAAAATAATAGACTTAGAAATAAAAGCGGTGGGGGATGATAATCATTTATGCAGCAAATAGGTATAAATTTAATGAAAGGCATAATCTTGCTAATCATTTGCTTCATATAAAATCACATTGATCTCAAATTTATTATTATTGTACCCCACCGCTTTTATTTCTAAGTCTATTATTTTATTTGTCAAATGGTACCTTCAGAAAAAAAAGCAATACTTCAGAAATATTTATTTCGTTATTTTTAGTGCATTTTAAATAAAAGCTTTTTTAAAAGTGTTTTTTATAATTAATTATTCACGCTATTTTTAGTCGTATAAATGCCAGTCCAAAAAAAAAAAAGCCTTATCACTGAGACGACGTTGGCCATAAATAGCTGCAAGCCTGCTCGCAGCAGATTGGTCAATTCTTCGTGGGAGGTCGGAAGTGACGTAAGCAAAATCCGTTACTAACAGAACTGCGTCTCTTTGCTTTTGGGAACCCTAAATTTATTGAATTATATTACAAAGTTAGAGACACCCAGTGGATTATTGTTAGGGGTTAATTGGTACACATATAAAATTTGAATTATAATTAAACAATTGATAAGATAGTTAAAAGTAACAACATACTAATTGAAAAAGGGGAACTATTTAAAAAGGTGTCGTGAAATGTATGGTGCTATATTGTTACACACACGCCTATATATATATAATGAACTAGCCGAATGACCCGGGCAACGCCCAGGTTTTACCCGATTAAATGTTTTTATTCAAATACTATTCGTTACAATTATAAATTGGCGCCGTGGATGTCACTCTTGTGAAACGTCCCGCTCCAAACTTTGTGTCTGAGTAGCGATATTTTTATAGAAAGTTGATCTGGCTTTTGTTTTATGCTCGAATGAATGTTTTTCTGTTAGAATTTTGTTCCTGCGTACAAAATAATGAACTGGTTTCTCCCGTGGTCTCTGCTTTTTGGAATTTTTCCCGATATAATTTTGTATCTGATAATCAAACATGATACAGCAATATCGTCATCATCATTTTCTGACTAAAAATATATAGTTTTAATAATTGATTTATATATTTTTTAAAATAGCCTATCGTCTTCCCCGTATTTTTTTACCTATGTATGGAAATTTTGGTTTGAATTAGTGAACTACTGCGAATTTGTATACCGGACATACAGACAGACAAACAAACATACAAACATTCATTTTTATATAGAGAGAGATATAAATATATGCGTGATGATATTGGAATAAGATGACTAAATTATAACAGATAAAATTAATATATTTATTGGCTTTTCTCATTTATTTGCTTGTAATTCAAAGGACGTTTTAGATAGGAATCTGAATATTTGGATTTCTAATTCCTACCATGTCTTGAACATTTATTGAAAAAATCCTTTCGCAACCTCCACCATTGTCGCATTTTTAGCCAAGAAAAATTGAAATTGACAGGTTCTAGGAAAAAATAGTTGTTTTTTAGTCAGAAAATGATAATGAAAATATTGCTGTATCATGTTTGATAATCAGATACAAAATTATATAGGGAAAAAATTCCAAAAGAGCAGAGACCACTGGTGAAGCGAGTTCACTTTTAGTATGCAGAAACAAAATTCTAACAGAAAACATTCATTCGAGTAGAAGACAGAAAGCCAGATCATCTATATATATATTGTTGCACTGGGCTGCGGTTTGGCAGATTCTTCAGTCTTGAGTCTCTCCTCAGAGGTGTCTTGCATCTTACCAGAGCGTGTTTCAACCATCCTACAAATTATATAAGGGAATAATGAGATAAGTCTACTTTAAGTAGCCTCCAGAATAATTTATTTATTTCCTCACATCAAAGAGAGCAGTGAAGTCACACGTGTACCTAAATACAAATGATGATAATCTAAAAAATAATCTGTTTTAAATAAATATCATAGAATATAAAAATAAATAAATATATAATTTAAATTTCAAATATATTAAAAATGATATAAGAAATACGCCATTAATCATGATGTAACACTTCCCCCTCTCCAGAGGTCGTCACGTCCTCGTGAGTTACCTCATCAATTCTCTCAAAATAGGGTTTGAGTCTTGAGACATGGACAATCAATGGGTCTTGGCCAGGATTATCTTTCGGCTCAATTAAGTAATTTACGTTAGACAGCTTCTTTAATATTCGATATGGGCCAAAATATTTTCTCAATAGTTTTTCACATTTTCCGATTTTCCTGACTGGTGTCCAAACTGCCACTAAATGTCCTGGTTCATAGATTCTCTCGTTGTGTTTTTTGTCATAGTTTCTCTTCATTCTTTCCTGAGTCTTCTCTGTGTTGTTAATGACTACCTGTCTCGTCCTTGCTATTTTATCTAAGTAATTTTCTATATATTCGTCATAATTGTTCATGTTACTGTCAATTGGGATATTATCGTCGTCTAAGAGGGACATGGGTTCCCTCCCAAATAACAGGAAAAATGGAGAGTAGCCTGTGGTTTCTTGAATCGTGGTATTGTACGCGTGGGTGACGAAAGGGAGGATTTCGTCCCAGTTTTTCTGGTCTGTATTTACATACATGCTTATCATGTTGATTAGAGTTCTATTTAGCCGTTCCGTTAGTCCGTTAGTCTGGGGATGGTAGCTCGTCGTGAAGCAGTGTTTAACTTTGCACATTTTCATAACCTCCTTCATCAAATTGCTAGTGAACTGTGAACCTCTGTCACTAATAAGAAACCTTGGGGCCCCGTGACGTAAAAAAATTTGTTCGATTAAAAATGTAGAGACTTCTTTCACTGTTGCTTCTGAGACTGCCTTTGTTTCAGCGTACCTGGTATAATAATCTGTCAACACAATTATCCACTTCCTTCTTCTTTTCGTTGATGGCAAGGGACCAACAAAGTCAATCCCGATTCTTTCAAAAGGGTAGTTAGCTGGGGGAATGGGTTGCAAAAGTCCAGAGGGCGACTGATTTGAACCTTTCCGACTTTGGCAAAGATGGCACGTCTTTACAAATTCTGAAACATCTTTCAGCATGGAAGGCCAATGATATTTATTCTTCAAACGGTATGTGGTTCTGGCGACGCCTAGATGGCCATTCAACATATGGTTGTGGAATTCACTCATGATTTCTTTCCTTCTCTTCTTCGGCACTACCAGCAACCATGCTCTGCCTTCAGGGTTTGGGTTCTTCTTATATAGACATCCATTTTCCTCTTTAAAATTCTGTGTGATTGCTCGTTTGCTTCCTTTAAGGCTTTTCTTAACATTTTCTATGAATTCATCCTCTTCATTTATTATCTGATTCAAAAATAGTCGTTCATAATCTTCGATCCAATCCATTTCAGGTAGGGGTCCTCTAGATAAGCCATCAGCATCCATATGTTTTTTACCCGATTTGTGTATTATGTCAAAATCGTATTCCTGAATTTTCAGTGCCCACCTTGCAAGTCTACCTGTTGGATCTTTAAGATTTTTCAGCCAGCACAATGCGTGATGGTCTGTAATTATCTTGAAGTGTCTTCCATATAGGTAGGGTCGTAGTTTTGATATCGCCCACACCACAGCCAAACATTCCTTTTCGGTGGTTGAGTAATTTTGCTCAGCTTTACTTAGAGTTCGACTCAAATATGATATCACCTTCTCTTCCCCACAGATAATTTGGACCAGTGTTGCACCTAAGCCGATGTTAGAGGCGTCTGTGTGAATGTAGGTGGCTGCATTTGGATCAAAGTGACCTAAGATTGGCGGATTTATCAGAGCTTTTTTAAGGTTTTGAAATGCTTCCTCTTGTTTTTCTGTCCAGGTAAATTGCGCATTTTTCCTGATGAGTCCTGTCAATGGGTCAGCAATTAATGAGAAATCTTTAATGAATTTTCTATAATAGGAACACATTCCTAGGAACGATTGTACTTCTTTGACCTTCTTGGGCTGAGGAAAATCCCTAACGGCTTTGATATTATATTCGGCCGGTTTTATACCCTGTTGGTTGGTTATATGACCAAGGATCTCAAGTTCTTCAAAAGCAAATCTGCATTTCTTGTCGTTCAGTTTCAAATTAGATTCACTAAAACATTTTAAGACAGCTTCAAGTCTTTTAAGGTGGGTTGGAAAGTCTGAGCTGTATATAATAACGTCGTCCAGATAACAAAGGCAAATCTGCCATCTTAGATTTCCAAGCACATTGTCCATATTCCTCTCAAAAGTAGCAGGGGCGTTGCATAGTCCAAAGGGCATGACGTTGAATTCATATAAACCGTGGGTCGTAGTGAAAGCTGTCTTCTCCTTGTCTTTCTCTTCAATTTCGACTTGCCAATATCCCGATCTAAGGTCTATTGCTGAGAAGTACTTCGATCCTTGGAGAGTATCCATTACGTCATCAATTCTTGGAATTGGGTAAACATCCTTCACTGTTACATCATTCAATTTTCTGTAGTCAACGCAAAATCTGTACTTACCATCTCGCTTCTTGACCAAGATTACAGGGAAGGACCATGGACTCGAGGATGGTCTAATTATGCCGTCTCTGAGCATTTCATCAATTTGTTCTTTTATGATTTCTCGCTCTTTCGCGCTCACCCTATACGGCTTGTGTTTGATCGGTTTCGCGCCTTCTGTATCGATCCGATGTTTCGCTAAGTTGGATCTTCCTAATCCCGACGAAAACAAATCCTCGTACCTTTCCAAAACTTGTTTCAATTGCTCCTTTTCCTTATATGCTAAATTTTCGTTTATCTGAAATTGGGGTTCTTCATGCTCTTTTTGTTCACTTTCTTCCACAAGATTCACTTCGGCTGGCTGGCTTCCAAAGCACAATGTTTGGTTTTTTAATATTTTTAATGGTCGAGGGTAAGGGTTTGTTATCCAGATATATGTTTCCTTATTCACAACATTTATTAAGCTTCTCGCTAGTCGAAGTCCATTTGTTTGAAACATTTTATGGTTCTCCTCGATGATGTATTCGCCATCCTCTGCTTCTACAAATGCATTAATCAATTTAATAGAAAGTTCTGGTATAATGGCATCCTTTGCACTTTTTATTTTCTTCTGTTGATATTTGATTACGTCACGATTTTCTGTCAAGTCATATTTGATTATTTCACGCTGACAATCAATTTTTGCGTTCATTTTCTTAAGAAAATCACGTCCAAGTATAAATATTCGCAAATGTGTTCTCATTATCACAAATTGATGTGTGATTGTTTTGTCGTCAAATTTTATATTTAAAATAATATTTCCTACGATATCTAATTCTTTGCCATCGGGTCCGGAGCACATTTTATCAGGATTTATTATTTCAAGACCTGTGTTGAGAGCTGTATTAAGGTCGACCACTGAAAGATCGGCGCCTGTATCAATCAAAGCTTCGCAGATACCGATTCTATCCACGTTAATGTTCATTTTATATTTGGGGTCCAACTTTTTAATTCCATTTATGGTCGACTTGCTTTGATTGACGGACTCAGGCGCGATGTTTAGTTTAAATCTTCTAATGCGGCATATCTATTCCTTGTAGGGATACTCGAGTACGGGCTATTACTTACGTCCGCGTAGAGCAGAGGTCTCGACTTCTGAGTTCCATTATCCATTCGGATTTCTTCTTCGACCTTGTCTTGTGTACTTATGGGGTCCTCTTCCACAATTCTTACAAACCTGACTCTGCAATACCGCGCTACGTGTCCTGGCTTGTTACACTTGAAACATATTGGTCTCCCGTCTTCTGTCCTATTCCTATTTGAATTTGGATTCTTATTGTATGTTTTACTTGGGTAGACCGGTTTTGGCTCAGGATTGGGAGGGTAAGATCGTCTAGGGGCAGATACCTGGGGCAGAGGCTTGTTCTGGTAATACCTCGGAGTGGGGGCCTGGGGCTTGGAGGTGTTCTGGTAGTACCTCGGAGCGGGGGCCTGGGGCTTGGAGGTGTTCTGATATGGTCTTCTGAACGACGTAGCATTCTTCCATTGCTCTTGATGATGGGGACGAGGAGAGCGTGGTCCATTATAAAGAGCTTTTGATTTTTCTGCACGTTCTTGGTAATTCTTTTCGAACAAATCCAGCTTTTTACAAATTTCTAGAAGTTCATTGGTATTTTTAGGAGGGTTTAGGTGAAGGGCAAAAGAGTATTCTTTCTTTAACCCTCCAATAACCCAGTTTATTTTAGTCTCTTCTTCCATTTGGGGGTCGACCTTGTTGCACAGTACAAGGATATCCTCTGCGAACCTGATTGCAGGTTCATTCCACTGCTGCATTCTGTTTAGCCTCATCTTCATTTCTTCTTTGTTGGCGTCTGAGGCAAAATCCTGAATTAGGCGGCTCTTGAAATTTTCCCAGCTGGTGAAACTTATCTTGTGTAGGTTCAGCCAGGTTTTGGCGCTACCAATCATATTCATGGCAGCGTAACGAGAGATAATGTAGTCTGCCCAATGGTACAGGAAGCCAATTTCTTCAAGAGATTCAATCCATGGGCGAGGGTCTTCCGTTCCATCAAACTTGGGGATGTCGATGTTGGGATTCAGGACAACTGGGTCGGAACTAGCATCTCTACCAATTGTTGCACTGGGCTGCGGTTTGGCAGATTCTTCAGTCTTGAGTCTCTCCTCAGAGGTGTCTTGCATCTTACCAGAGCGTGTTTCAACCATCCTACAAATTATATAAGGGAATAATGAGATAAGTCTTCTTTAAGTAGCCTCCAGAATAATTTATTTATTTCCTCACATCAAAGAGAGCAGTGAAGTCACACGTGTACCTAAATACAAATGATGATAATCTAAAAAATAATCTGTTTTAAATAAATATCATAGAATATAAAAATAAATAAATATATAATTTAAATTTCAAATATATTAAAAATGATATAAGAAATACGCCATTAATCATGATGTAACAATATATATAAATGAATGTATGTGTGTGTGTGTGTGGTGTGTCTGTCCTTTATGCCTGACCAAACCACTCATTGGAACGCCATGAAACTTTGGGAAGTTATTTAGTATAGTACTGGGAAGGTTTCTAGCAAATAAAATTTTTGAAATAACTTTTTGCCTAAAAATAATCAAGATAAATATTCTAATTTATCTGTTATAATTCAACAATCTGCTCTAAATATTATCATGCATATAGAAAAAATGATTATATGTCTCTTCTTTATGCCGGACCAAACTACTCATTTCATCGCAATTTAACTTTGAGAAATTGTTTAATATACTACCAGAAAGGTTTCTATCTAATTATTAGTTTGAAAAACCTTTTTTTTGAAAAATATAAGGATAAATATTAATTAATATCTGTTATATTTTCAGCACTCTGATTTATTATCTCTGTATTATCTTTATCCCTATATATATAAAAGTCAGTGTATGTATGTATGTATGTATGTGGGTATCTATGTCGGCTATACACGTCCACAATACGTAACTAATCTGACTGAAAATTTAACAGTAGAATATGGAAAAACTTATAGTGAAAATTTCAGGTCTCTATCCCGAATATTCTTCGAGTTATTTGCAAATTGCGTTGCAAATTTGCCTTTTCGCTCGCAAGCAGCGCCTCTAGCGGTGAAGATGGGAGGTAATATCAGCTGACCTAATGTACATGTAAAACGTGTTCTGACAGGACATAGAGAAAAATCTGGAAAATATATTTATCGGATTTTCAGCCAATAAAAAATAAAATTGACAATTTCTGGGCAAAAATAGTTGTTTTTTTAGTCAGAAAATGATTATGACAATATTGCTGTATCATGTTTGATTATAAGATACAAAATTATATCGGGAAAAATTCCAAAAAGCTGAGACCACGGGTGAAGCGAGTTCATTTTTAGTGTGCAGGAACAAAATTCTATCAGAAAAACATTCATTCGAGCAGAAGACACAAAGCCAGATCATCTCTTTATAAAAAATATCGCTTCTCTGACACTAAGTTTGGAGCGGGTCGTTTCACAAGAGTGACATCCACGGCGCCAATTTATAATTGTAACGAATATTATTTGAATAAAAACATTTAATCGGGTAAAACCTGGGCTTTGCCCGGGTCATTCGGCTAGTATATATATAAAAATCAAAATTTGTCTGTCTGTTTATCGATAAACTCAGAAACTACTTAACCAAATGTCACCAAATTTTCCACATAACTACCAATGACCCTGAAGATGAATAATTTACAATGCATTAAAATTAAGTAAAAAAAAATATATTTTAAAATCTATATTTTATCTTTGTGTATAACTTTATTTATATAGCCACTTGCTATTTGACCATTTAGAACTTTGAAGAGAGTTATATAGCTATTTTTTGTCAGATTTCCTTTTTTCGTTTCGTTTTATTTCCCAAATATTCCATCAAAATTTTTAATTTTTAATTTCATCATCATTAAGAAGGTTTTCAATGTGTGTCTGTATTCAAATTATTAATGACATTTTTGAAAGTAAAACAGTGTATACGGTATAAAATATGTATAATGGGGGGGGGGGGGGGGGAACAATGGCTTAAAATATAATAGAAAGTAAGCTGAATGAAGACAAAAAAAAAAGTTAAGAATTCCCTATGAATTGAAATGAAGTGATTTTGCCTATAAAATATCAAAAAATAGACTGGATTAATACACATTCAAAATGGTTAAAATGGCATTTATAAAGCCAAACAGTGAAAAAGTAGATACAGTAGAGCTTCCGTTGAGAGGATGCCTAAAATCGTAGCTTAACCCGTCTCTCCAAGAGGCAGTCTCTTATTAAAGGTCCATTAGAGATTCTTTAATATCAATTAGAATCTCCAATGAGAGACCACTACAAGAGAAACAGGTTGAGTCATGTTTTTAGGTGGTCTCTCTTAAGAGACTCTATTTACATATATTAAAATCAACATTTTCTTACTGTTACGTTTAATTACTGCACGGAGACCCTAGCTTCCAGACGGAAAGGCCCATAGACGTTGGAGTAACCTTCAGTCTTAGGAACAGCTAGTATTACCAGATCTCCTCTGTCGAAACTTCTGGAATAAGGTGGCCTAGGATTCATAAGCTTTTTAGCAGAATTACCTGACATAGACTGTCTGACAGTCTCCTTTGCTTTCCGCATCACCCTTAACCTCTCAGCCCAAGTAGGCTTTCTAAAACTATTAACAGACCCAGCGCTACACTCACAGCTTCTGTTAAACTCAGTTTGTGGCAACTTTACAGCCTCGTTTTCAATGCGTCTCACTGATTTCTCATCTATGGAGCTTGAAACCATTGGTCTATGTTCACTGGCAACGCAGCTAAGGTCTACATAATCATGGTCTTCTGGTTTAAAGAAAATCATGTTGCAACGTTCCCGTACGGGAGGCAACTGGATATCCAATCTCCTTATATCATTGATTCCCAGAATCCCGTCGTAGCCTTTATCTCCGAGTGACATTAACCAGAATCTTATCTCTCCCAGCTGGCTGCCGTTTTCTTTAATAACTCTACAGGTTTTAACACGTGTAAGTGTCTGCTCGTGGCCTGTCACTGAAACTATACGTAAAGTTTTAAGTGCATCGTCCCAATTTTCCTTCAAGACATTACACTTTTCGGAATCAATAATACTGACTTGGCTTCCTGTATCGTATAACAGGTGCCACATATTGCCGTTAATATTGACCTTAACTATTGGCAGATTTCTAAACTGATCTCCTCCATATGAACGTATGTTCACTATCTCAGCATTGTCAAGAGTATTGCGGTTGGCAAACATAGAAGACTGTCTTGAGCAATCACTATCTATATGTCCTAAGCTACACTCAGGTGGCCTCAGCCTGATTTCGCCCAACAATTTAGTCAGTTTTTCTATCTCACCTCTAAGATCTGTAATACACTGCTCGTTTTCGTGCTTCATCCTGTTTACACTGGCACTAAGCATCTTCATCTCACTCTTAATGCTATTTATTTCTTCAACCCCTTCTACTGAACCCTTTCATACCCCTTTCATAAAGCTGCAACGGTGTTCTACACTATCCTCCGTGGCCATGACACTGACTGCTTTGTCTATTGATTTAGCCTCACTGCGAACAATAGCCTCTCTATACTTATCGAGCACATTTTCGAGGAAAATTTCGAACACTAGGCTATCGTCAAAACTGTACTCTACTTTATCTCTAATGGCCAGGAATCTTTCTTTGAAAACCACAGGACTTTCCCCAACTCTCTGCTTAAGACCTTCTATTAATTTAAGGCATTCCCTAATACCAGGGACTTTCTTAGGGTACAATATGTTCAGTTTACTAGCAATACTTTTGAAACTGCTATCGTTACGGATACCCATCTCCTCTAAGCTCAACCTAACTTCAGGGGATAAAGCCTCGAACATGAGCAATGCTTTGACCTCAGGATCCCATTTGTCTATTCGAGCTTTAAGCTCGACTTCCCGAACGAAAGATCCGAGATCAACCCCATTAAACACTGACAAGTTGAGTAAAGAATTCGCGAACATGATGGAGTACAAAAATAATAATAAACCACTCAATCAAAGAAAAAAAACCCGCACGTAAAAATTACAGGAATTTACACGTGCAAAACACCAGTAATCCTGGCAGGGCTCTCCAATGACAAATGTTACTTTGTACGCGTTAACACACAAATACAATATACTAGGGCCTACAGTAAGAGTAACTTAAACACAGAAAAATCGTGGACTCAAAAGTACAACACCAAAAAAAAAAAAAAGTAAATAATAAATCACAATTTGTTAAATAAAATAAAAAAAAACAGTACTTAGCTTTATTGCTGCTTAGGTAGGGATCGGACCGGGGTTACACAGGTATGCGTGGAGATAGCCAGACACGGATAAATCACGCAGAGAACACTTTAAGCGTCTCCACACAATAATCCACCACACTGCTCTCGACTCATACCATATTGATTCAATTGTTGAGCCTTCTACATGCTTCAGGACGAGCATTTTAAGGCATAACTCATCATTGGGTATCGCCATGGGCCCGCTGCGAGGAAGGGCCAGGGAGAGGCGCAGATTGGGCGCGAAGCGCCCCGAGGAGGAGGAGGCTGGTGGCAAGGGATCGACTCATACCATAGCCCCCTTTATATACAAACATGGCCACATTCGTCCAATGAGAAGGCGGGAGAGATTTGTTCACAAACAAACGAAAACACAAATTCTTTCCACTAAAACCTGAGATAAGATATGATAAGATTGCAAATATTTGTCAATATAATTTGACATAATAAAAAAGGAAAGCTTTGCATAATATAAATATATATACAATTAAACCTGTCTATAGCGCCCCCTCTAAATAGCGCCTTCCTCTCTATAGCGACCGATTTTAATTACGTAGTATGATGCGATTTACATTAAAAGTGACCTGTTAATAGCATCCCCTCTCTATAGCACCCTATTTTGGTGAATCCCAAGAGGGGGCGCTATAGACAGGTTTAACTGTGTATGTATAGCTTTGTCATTGACATTTTCAATTAATTACTTGTTTGTCCCTTTTAACACGTAGATGAGATTTACAGTTGAAATATCAGTAATAATAAACCCAAGTGTGTGTGAAGTAATTTCAAATGAAGTGTAACAACTGAGTAAAGTAGAACCGATTGAATACATATTTTTAAAGGTTTGAGGAAAACAGCTCTTCTTATCCTATATACATCTTTTATATATATAAATCAATATATATTTGTTTGTATGTCCTGTATACAAATTCGCAGTAGTTCACTAATTCAAACCAAAATTTCCATACATAGGTAAAAAAAATTAGGGGAAGACAATAGGCTATTTAAAAATATATATAAATCAATTATTAAAACTATATATTCAAATTATTCTACTTGGATATTTTTATTTCAGTACAATTTAGATTAAATTATGCTGAAGCAAACAAATAGATAATGATAATAACAAACGTTAATAAAAAAAATTCTTATCTAAATATATATCACTCGGGTAGATATGCACACGGGTCAATCCCGGGGCGAAGCCAGGGTCACCCGTCTAGTATAATATAAAATTAAATTATTCCCTATCATTGTAACTTATATGGAACCAATAAAATTAAAGGAAGGCTGACGACCCCAGAAATACGTGTGACAACCTGGCCTTATATCACTTTACATAGCGGGTACTTTCAAAGTCTTTACCTTTGACCCTGGTAGGGAAACTTTAGTTATAAGAAGAGCCTGGAGCTTGTTAAAGACAGTTGAGTTCAGGTTTTAGAAAGATGCCGTCGAACTGGACAATCTCATTGGTCGAGCCGCACCAGTACCTTTTTTTCTAGGACCGGAGCCTTCCTTTTGCCACTTCAGAAATTCTATTTATAAATTTACATGTTATTATATTGTAGCGAAGTATTTATTATTTTATTAACAGATTTTCATTTTTATATTTTACTACTCTGTAAACTTACCTCATTACTTATATATTTTTTAATCATTCATCTTTTCTACCGAAAATCCGCCATGGAGAGGCCCCCACCACCATCCTAACGGGCCATGGCCATGTACTGGCAGACATTACACGTGTACATCCCAAAACAGACCCTACCTGCATCCACTGTTCAGAAGAGCCACAGACAGTTGATAATCTCTTTAGCTGTTCAGCATTCTTAAGACATAGGATACAAACAGCTATCCTGCTTAGACTGACCCACCTCAATCCTAGAATAATGGCCAGTATCCCAGACTCAACCTGAGCATGAAAATTTCTGGTCAACTGGTTTAACTCAGCAATCAAAACAGGACGCGAGAAAAAGCGCTCAACACTAGTCCATACTAGTGAGCTGGGCTCCCCGGGTATTTGGTGTTCTGCGCTCCAGGAACCTGGGTTATAAATATATCTATCTCTCATTCATTTTTATTCTTGCCTTAAATAAATTGCTGTGTCATCTTGCTCCAGGATTCCGGGTTACCTCAAAAGAGAGAGAGAGAGCTGTGTCATCCCGAAGTTTGTCTTTTCTATTTTCCAACGTGGCATTTTGGTGGAGATGCTGGGTAAGTTAGGGAAGACAAACTGAAGATCACCGAGAAGATCTTGAGGCCATGGGTGCTGTGAATTCGATGAGGAACATCTAAGGCCCTGTTGAAGGAAGATGGTCGCCAAACAACCCGTGAGTTAGCCTAAAAAATGAAATGTAGTGCTGTGATTATATTCAATCAATAGGTTTTTCTCAAAACCTCGGAGCTTGGGTGCCTCACGAGCTTAATGAAACTAACAAAGAAAATCGCCTTCAAATCGCTGCTCGACATCTCGCACGCCATCAATCAACACGGGGCCATAAACAACGATTTTTATACCGAATCGTTACGGGAGATGAAAAATGGTGTCTATACGTGAAGCAAAGAAAATAGTGGGTGGCTCCAGGAGATACGCCGAAGCCAAGAATAAAGCAAGATCTTCACCCACAAAAGGTTATGATCTGCGTTTTTTGGGACTGCGAAGGTGTGCTGTACCTGGAAATACTCGAAAGGAATGCCACGGTCAACAAGGACCTCTACATTTCCCAATTGCATCGCGTGAATGAGGCTATTCAACATAAATTCTCCTCCACGACAACGCTAGGCCTCAAGTTGCACAAATCGTCAAAGCCGCCCTCAAGAGCTCGAATGGGAAGTTCTACAGCACCCGCCGTACTCTCCGGACCTTGCACCAACCGATTACCACCTATTCAGCTCCATGTCAAACCATATGAGAGGCACTACCTTCGATGATGAAGAAGACCTCAAAACCTGGCTCAACAACTTCTTCAACACCAGACCGGGCGATTTTTGGCGGAACGGCATCAACAAACTAGTCGAACGTTGCGAGGAGGTCGTAAATAAAAACGGAGAATACATAATTGATTAATTAATTGTTATAATTAATGTTTTTTTATCTAAATAAAATTGTCGAATAAACCGAACGAACTTTCTTTACAACCCAATATATAACTAACCATTGCGTCATATACCAACTAATAACCTTATGAAAAATATTTTATATACAAAGCTATGGAAAATTATAGCTGCTAGACATAAAAATTCCATATATAATCAGTAGAAAAAATAATAAAATTACATATATATTCAAAAAAATGTTTTACAAAAAGTTGAAACAAATGAAATAAAGGTCTACATTTTGAAAATTTCTAAAATCTAGTAAGGTTTTTATTAATATTGTAACATAGTATTTAGTAATTTTATTTATGTAAAATAGTATTTATTAATTTTATTATTTTTTATTAACAGAGTGGGCATATATCTTGCGACTCTGAAAATTTCCCTCGTGGCTTATCTTTTGTTTACAATTGATAGTTTGTCCTTCCCTGAAATAAATTGTTGTCTCCTCCTGACGTTTCTGTCTTCCCAAAATTTTCCACGTGGCATTTTGGTGGAGATGCTGGGTAAGTTAGGGAAGACAAACTGAAGATCGCCGAGAAGAATTTGAAGCCATGGGTGCTGTGATCTACATTTTCAGAAACTGGCTCTAGGATTCCACCGCCGTGTCAAAGCCAAGACTTCCTTCCAAGATGACGATGTCCCTATAGACGACGATACGACGACAAAGCCGCTCTTCACGCCGCAAGAAAATGGACGCAAAGGTATTAGGGACAAAGTTCCAAGACTTCGATGGAATCCTTGGCAGATGCACGTCAAATCCACGTCAGTATCTACAATATTTGCTAGCTGTGGGTCACAGCTCCCATAGGGAAGAAGCTATGTAACATAGTATTTAGTAATTTTATTTATGTAACATAGTATTTATTAATTTATTTATTTTTTATTAACAGAGTGGTCATTTTTATGTTTATATCTTGTGACTCTGAAAATTTAGGCTTATCTTTTGTTTACAATTGATAGTTTGTCCTTCCCTGAAATAAATTGTTGTCTCCTCCTGATGTTTTTGTCTTCCCTAATTTTCCACGTGGCAATATGAATCATGCAGGCAAAGCATTGAATAGGCCTCTATCAATACCACTTAGAGAATAGAGAATGCTATAATATTATCGGTTAGCTGTGTTATGATCATTTTTTGCAAGCATCGGTTTGATCTCAACTTTAAATGACGTAATATATTGCGCTTTGCAAAGCATATTAGGTACAGAATTGTTTCCACATAGTGCATACAGTAGAACCTCTCTTTAGCGGACACCGCTAGCGGGCACCTCTCGACAAAGGACAGTTTTTATTTGCAAAATCACCATTTTTACTATTTAGCAACTCTCCGATAAGAGGATACCTCTCCCTAAAATACACTTTGGCTCTGCAATTAGGTGTTGTCCTTTACAGGGAGGTTCTACTGTAATATATAAGTTACAAAAATTAGCTCAGAGCTATCCCAAAGAGACGAATACAATGTAAATGATGCTATTATGCATTTATATATTGATTTGCATACTTAGGTTTCTTTCAGAAGAATGTATAATTTCATGTATGTTTTTTGACGTGACAACGTCTTAAATTAGGTTGCGGCTGGAAGTCACTTATGAAAAAGTGTAACGCCCGGTAACGTTACGATGAGTCATCGAACGAGAGTGCTGCGCGCGCAGCTGCGCGCGCAGCGCTAGAGAATTAGGCGCATTGAATCGGCGCATGCTTGTCTCTGTCTTTGTCTTTCTCGAACGTTTATAGGTTATGTCATACTATTGATAAATGTTGATAGTGTTAAGTAAATTATTAGTTTAAAATTAATTAATTAATTAATTATTATTTTACAAATTTTAAATAGTTTCAAATTTATTTAGCAAAAATTTGAACCTTCGATCTGAATAAATGTTTTGATTTTCGAATTGATTCTTTAAAATTACAAATATTAAGAAAAAGTGGCAGATATAAGAAAACTTTATTTAAACTGTGTTGAGCAAGAATTTTAACATCTAATTTAAGTAAATGTTTTAATTTTCAACTTCATCATTTACAATTACAAATTTTATTTAATTTCAAATTTATTTAGCAAAAATTTGAACCTTCGATCTGAATAAGTGTTTTGATTTTCAAATACCAACGCGGCTGGTGGAGTGGCGATCTATCGTAAATTATCATCGACATCTACGGCGGAAGTGTTCCAAGTTGCGATTACAGACGTAACTCGTGTCATTAAAACCAAGGGTGACATGTGCATGACTGAAGTTACTTGCTTCGCCGCTAATACTAGCTTCAAGTTTATACTCGGTGCTGTATATATTCATCCAGGAGCTAGTATGCAGGATATTGGAATGTTACTATGGCAAGGACTCGGTCCGTACATTCACAACAGCCAGTACGTGCCACCGTTCGTGCAAGGTGATTCTAGTATACCGATTCTTCTGTGTGGTGATTTTAACAAAAACGTAAAGCCTGACAACTCGTTTCTTAAATTCATGAAAAATACGTATAATCTTGATTGCGTATCAAACGTTTCAAAGTCAACTACGTTAAAAGGAACAACTATCGACTTGACTTTCGCAAGACACATTACAGCAGAAACACTTCCTTTCATTTCATATTTCTCCTATCATCGTCCTATCCTCAACAAAATCACTCAAATAGGAATTAGTTAAGTTTAAGTTTACATGTACAATGTTTTAGTAAACAAAATATATTTCTATAGTTAAAATTTGTGCAATTCTTATTTTCATTCAATTCCTTGTTCCTATTGTGCAATTTAATTATATTCATATCAATAAATATTCTACCGTTGTCACGTAAAATCTTCGCCCGTAAAACCGACTTTACAGGCAACCAACTATTTGGAAAAAATAAGGATAAATATTAATTAATATCTGTTATATTTTCAGCACTCTGATTTATTATCTCTGTATTATCTTTATCCCTATATATATAAAAGTCAGTGTATGTATGTGGGTATCTATGTCGGCTATACACGTCCACAATACGTAACTAATCTGACTGAAAATTTAACAGTAGAATCTGGAAAAACTAATAGTGAAAATTTCAGGTCTCTATCCCGAATATTCTTCGAGTTATTTGCAAATTGCGTTGCAAATTTGCCTTTTCGCTCGCAAGCAGCGCCTCTAGCGGTGAAGATGGGAGGTAATATCAGCTGGCCTAATGTACATGTAAAACGTGTTTTGACAGGACATAGATAAAAATCTGGAAAATATATTTATCGGATTTTTAGCCAATAAAAAATAAAATTGACAATTTCTGGGCAAAAATAGTTGTTTTTTTAGTCAGAAAATGATTATGACAATATTGCTGTATCATGTTTGATTATAAGATACAAAATTATATCGGGAAAAATTCCAAAAAGCTGAGACCACGGGTGAAGCGAGTTCATTTTTGTTATAAGTTAGGTTTCTTTAGCGTAAAGCCTGTTTTATGTGTATATATGGTATATAATTTATACCAATTCATATATAATTCGCTCATGTTAGTTGCCAGGATATGACTATTTTGTTTTTAATATATATATATGTCGCAATATCGTTGCGGAATTTTTTGTTGTTGGTTGAGAATGGTGTAGATTGTTGGAAGCGCAGTCGTTTGAGTGGAAAGTGAAACATACAGGGGGAATAACCAGGACACGTGATGGGGTTTGAAAATAAAAGGCAACTAGTCGGAGGAAAGAAAGGCTTGAGAAGGCGAAGCGGTTTTGGTTATTGGCTATCTATTCACATTGCGGTAAGATTGACTTATCTGAGAAGGATGAACGGGAGGGATCTAAGTGATGATTACTCGATGGTGTCCAGCCGATGACTATAGGTCCTAACTCGGTGGGATGCAAGTGAAGACTCTAGGTGCTATCTCTGTGGGATCGAAGTGAATACTCTAGGTCAGTGATTCTCAACCAATGTGCCGCGGTAATTTTGTGTGCCGCGAAATTCTAAAAATGTGCCGCCGAATTTTAGTCATATGATTATGTTCACGTTGGTATTGGTTTTCTTTTTTTCTTTTTCATTTTTTACTTTTTAAAATAACGAAATTAGCAAATTGAATGTTAGAGATGTATATTACTTATATTTTGCATAGAAATATTGATACATAATTTGAATTTTCTTGCATTCAAGTTAGCAAAAGTGTTCCGCGAAATTCTAAAATTGTGCCGCCAAATTTTCAAATCTTTAAAATAATGCCGCAACAAAAAAAAGGTTGAGAATCACTGCTCTAGGTGCTATCTCGGTGGGATCGAAGTGAAGACTCTAGGTGCTATCTCGGTGGGATCGAAGTGAAGACTCTAGGTGCTATCTCGGTGGGATCGAAGTGAAGACTGTAGGTCCTAACTCGGTGGTATCGAAGTGACGACTGACAATTCTTGGTTCTCGATTTAACACGAGAACCCTTCTTACTTCTCATTGGTTGAAAGGTGTGACGTGGAGGTTCCCTATTGGTTCTCCACTAAATGAATTGCTCCCTGATTGGTCTACGTTACGTCTTTGTCTTTAGACGTGTTCCAGCTTGACCAGGAAGTGATAGTTTGTTGAACTCGAACTTTTATTAGTTCCGCGATAATTAAACTGGTAATAACTTTACAAATGATTGTGCTAACTCTTAAGCCTTCTTCCTAGGCCTTTCTTCTAGGCCTTTCTGTCCTCCAATGTTACCTTGTTTCTTTATTGAAACAAATCATACATTTTCATACATATTGGATTGACTATTGGCATCTATGTATGTACAAATTATGACATATATATACTAGCGGATGTGTACCCGGCTTCGCCCGGGTTTTATCCGAGTGAAAGTTTGACTAACGAATATTATTGATAATAATATTCGGGAACACACACAGAATATTATGATAATATAATTCGTTGTGTCATATATTTATATAATATATGAAATTTATTTTTCGAGCAAACATATCCACTCTCTACTGAATAGATTTTAAAAAAGATATACATAAATAAAAATACATTATAAAGGACTGCGGCGTATGATTATAAAACAACACTTAAAGTTTCACCGCATAAGTTTATTTTCTGTGAAAAATCAATATTTATTTCAAAGAGAAATATTTACTATTTCAGACTTTTTTGGATGAAGTATGGAAGGGTGAAAATATGAAGAGTAATGGCGAACGGAAAAGTTAGAAATAGTAAATATTTCTCTTTGAAATAAATATTGATTTTTCACAGAAAAGAAACTTATGCGGTGAAACTTTAAGTGTTGTTTTATAAATAAAAATAATTAGAGATATACTACATGATCTTAGCCAAAAGGCCGAGAAACGATATTTTATATATAGAGATGACCTGGCTTCGTGTGTCTTCTGCTCGAGTGAATGTTTCGCTGGTAGAATTTTGTTCCTGCCTACTATTAATCATTATCTGGCTTTACCCGTGGTCTGCTTTAGTGAATATTCCCCAAAAGAATTTTTTAATGCAATCAAGCATGATACGGAAATATTGTCATCATCATTTCTGACTAAAAAAATATTGTTGCTCAGTACTTGGTTAAATATAATTTTTATTGGTTAAAGTGCGACAAAAAAACTCTTCCAGATTTAACTCTCTGTCCTGTTCAAATTTCAGCGAGATTAGTTACATATTGAGGGCGTGCATAGCCGACAAACATATATATATATATATATATATATATATATATATATGTTCCCGGCTTCGCCCCAAGTAAAAGTTTGCTTAACAAACATTTGTTAAAACGATTCTAGCAAACACCCAATCCCTACTGAATCTATACTTGTCTACCTTCTCGATAATTTTTTCCCGGTTCCTTGAAAAATACTCGATAAGTTGAAAAAAATCAGTATTAATTGGTCCACTCGGTAATTTTAAGTTGAAGGAATAGTATCTTGCCACAAACGAAGATTTGTAAATAATTGTATTTAGCGAATGTACCGGGCTTCGCACAGTTTTTATCCGAGTAAAAGTTTGCCTAACGAACATTTGTTAAAACGATTCTAGAAAACATCCAATCCACCTATATATTGATTTATAAACGTATATAAATATTGTTATATGCGTTTAAATATATTTTTGAAACACATAATTTTTTGAAAACATTTATTATATTTTAAATAAGATATTGTCACTTTTGTGAATTTGATGATTAATTATTTCTTTTTTCTCAATGAATTATATATATTAATTAAAAATTTCATTTTTGTTATCATCATCACATACAATGTAATTTTTTATATAAACAAACGATAATAAACAACAACAATTAGGGGCTCAAAAATCATTTATTATGGTTACAGCTCCGTAAATAAAGATATTTTCACAACAACAATTAAAGTTGCATCATCATTTTTATAAAACAACAACAAACTAAATTAACAATGTAAAAATATTTTTATCATTACATTTTAACATTTAACACAAAATCGTTACAATTTTTTCTTTAAATATATATTAATATTGAAATGCCAAGTATTTTTTACGTCATTGGAATATTATATTACTAAATTTTCAAATTAAATTTATTATACTTGGAAAACATTTTAAGCATTGTTACAATTTATAAATATAATTTCACCAGACACCGCAGGCGCTGCTCGCGAGTGAAAGTAGAAAATTTGCAAATAAAATTGCAAAGAATATTCATTTCAAATCAAATTCAAACCAGAAATCTTCCCAGTAGTATAGTAAATAACTTCCTAAAGTTTCACGGCGATTGGATAATCTTACTTTTTAAAAACATTCATCGTGTGAACAAACTAACATTCATCGTGTAAACAAACCACGTGTTAATTATTAACCAATCAAATTCATTTATCGTCGCGACCAGTGCTGCGCCCAAGCGGTAAAAGACTGGAACTAACCGTTTTTGGTTTTTTATTAAAAAAAAAAAGCACATTAACTTTTTTAGTTTTTTGAATAGCCTATATGTTAAACGAAATCTTCAGCTACCTACATGCGAAATTCCATAATGATTGAGTCAGTAGATTTTGCGTGAAGCGATAACAAACATCGATTTCGCATTTCATTTTTATAGATATAAGGATAAGGAAGGAAGGATGTTGTAATATATTCCAATATATCTATGTCCCCATGTGTTGTATAGTTATAGTGTAATTGCCAAAGTGACAGAAATAAAATTTCGACTGAGTGACAGTCGGCTCCAGTAGAAGAAAAAGGTCCCAAAAACAAGTCGGGTTCCCAGGTGTACCCCTTTCTTACTCAAACAGATCGGTCCGCGTTGAGACACGATTGACATACCCCTCTCAACGGAACTCCCCTGACCGGTGTCGGCTTCACTTGCTCTCACGCCATCTCTGTGGTGAAATTCAACATGCCTCGTCCATTTGTGTAATCTCAATCATGCCTGAAACCACTCTAAACATTGTGGCCACCACGACTGCAACCAACATGCCACACTACAGTCATCCAACAGCATAAACAACACTACATTACTACATACATATGATACATTAGCGCGTTATCTGTTATTAGAATTGGAAAATAAACTGCTGGCCACCGTAAATGCAACACCCTGAAAGAAGTATGCAAATAACATGAATTTACAACATGCATTAGCGGAGGTGAGATATGCAAATGATTAGAATTTCAGCGCAGACGCACATCACGCGCGCCTGTGGCTTCACTTCCAAGCACCGGAGGTTTCGATGATTTCAAATTCGGAAATTATGTTTTTCTTGTGTTTTTTTTTTTTTTCAGAAAAACGATCAATTATTCTTCGTAGACAACAGCGATCATCTTTTGATCAAGTATCCGAGTTCGACAGAGGAAGGATAGTGGCCTACCGAGATTGTGGATTATCTTTCAGGGAAATCGGTAGTCGTGTTGGACGAAACCAAACAACTGTAATGCAGATATGTGATCTTTGGATGCAGGAAGGTACGACGGACCGACGTGTTCGATCGCATCCACCTCAGTGCACCACTCCACGTGCTGACAGGCAAATTGTGCGCATGGCAGTGACAGATCGCTCAGTCACATCACGAACCGTAGCACAGCACATTCAGTCTGTAACTCATCATCCAGTGTCTGCGCGTACCATTCGACGCCGTTTATAGGGAGAGTGGGCTGTCCGCAAGACGTCCAATGCTTCGTCTACCCTTGAGGAGAACCACAGACGTCTCCGCCGCCAATAGTGCGTTGAAAGAAGGATGTGGACGACAGAATGGAATGAAATTGTTCTTTACTGACGAGTCACGCTTCTGTCTGCAACACCACGATAGTTGGATTCGAGTCTGGAGACACCGTGGAGAGAGGATGCTGAACAGCTGCGTTATGCACCGCCACACTGGTCCTGCACCGGGTATTATGGTATGGGACGGTATTGGATATCACTCTCGCACTCCTCTTGTACGCATTGCCGGTACTTTAAACAGCCAACGCTACATCTCCGAGGTGTTGGATCCAGTTGTCCTTCCTTACCTTCAGGGCTTGCACACAGCCATATTTCAACAGGATAATGCGCGACCACACGTGGCACGCATTGTCCAAAGGTTCTTCGTCAATCGCCAGATTGAATTGCTTCCTTGGCCGGCTCGCTCTCCGGATCTTTCGACGATAGAAAACATGTGGTCCATGGCTGCTCAACGATTGACCCAGATTACATCCCCAGCTGCCACACCAGATCAACTTTGGCAACGTGTGGAAGCTGCTTGGTCTGCTGTACCTCAAGAACACATCCAGAGTCTCTTTGAATCAATGCCGAGGCGTGTGGCAGCGGTGATCTCCAACAATGGCGACTACTCTGGCTACTGATTCTGGCAGGAACCACACTTCGCAGAAGTCTATAAATTTAAGAATTTGATACTTAGTCAACATGTTATCTACAAAATAAATTTTGTTGTGATATCTCTTGTCTCTCTTGGTGTGATAATTTGGGTGGCCAGCAGTATATCATAGATGCGTACGGTTCTTTAACAAATTAAAAAAATCCAAATTGCAGTGTGTAAGGGCAATAGAAAATTGTTTAATTTGGAAAATAATCATACGGTCTATAATAGTTTCCAATTATCATAGATATAAATTGTCACGTATAAACACGTATACACTTTTATATTGGCCCTAGGAGGTAACATAATGTAAATACCTGTTGTTTATTATCCCATTTAAATGTAATGTTCAGTAGTAAATGACAATAAAGAGGAGTGTTTGAAGTCTCGGTGCCACTTGCTGTTGTTCCTCTCGCCATCGCCACATTGCTGCTGCTACTCTTCTGGTAAGTCTCTCGTGTCCCCCCACCAGTGGTAAGGCCGAGAGATACTGCCAGAGGAAAGGAGTTCCACTTGAGCGATGGTTCTCGGAGGTCTTTGGGTGCTCTGCATGGTCCAGCTGCAGAGGGAGAGCAACGGGTAGGTGATCCACGAAGGATGAAGCGGCGTCGTCGCGAAGAACCTCGGAGGGTCACGCGCGACAATATAAGTAGAAAATAATGAAGAGTAAAGGATGAACAAAATGAGTAAGATAAGTTTATAAATAATCGTTCTTCCCTGATTTATAATATAAAATAAATGAAGCTTCCAGGGTTAAGTTTCTTGTTCAACTTTTTATTTTCAAGCTTTCGGACTTGTCAGTCCTTCAACAGGATTATCACTTTAACAACTTAATAATAAATACAATATGTAGACAATGTATTTATTATTAAGTTGTTAAAGTGATAATCCTGTTGAAGGACTGACAAGTCCGAAAGCTTGAAAATAAAAAGTCGTACAAGAAACTTAACCCTGGAAGCTTCATTTATTTTATAATAAGATATAATTATTATTTTCGAGATGAAAATTATCAATGTATCAATAAATATTTAAAATGTTTATCGGAAAGATTTAACAAAGAAAACAAGCTTATAAATCGGCTTTCATACATCATGCGTTTGTGCAAAAAACACCTGGGTGACAAACTCGATGTTCATCAATCAAAAAGAATTAACCGTAAAAGAGTATTCTCTCTAAAAGTAAACTTTTTCTATATTTTGCAAAATTTTCATATTTTTATATACATATATATTATATTTATACAGTAGAACCTCCATGAGAGAACACTCACGCTAGAGGATACCTCTCTATAAAGAACAGTTTTCATTTACAAAATTACCATTTTTACTATTTAGCAACTCTCCTGTAAAAAAAAATCTCCCTAAAGGACACTTTATCTTTGCAATTAGATGTCCTTCTACTGTATTAATGTTAGAATTTCAATTTGAAAATATATGTATTTATACTTTTCTAAATGTTGGTCATATAATCAAAGTTATTAAAAACGAGTTATTTGATAAAAAAAAAAGGAATTATCTCTACATAAATGTGTAAATATTTGTTTGTTTGTTTTGCCCCTGATCAGTTGGCATTCTGCGCTTCAGAAAATTCGAGTTTATAAATATATTTTATTTTGCAAAAAAAAAAAAACTTGAAAAATGGATAACGCAACGGTTATTAATAAATTAGAAAATGAATCCAAAGAAGATGTTCCCAAGATTGAAGATATTCAAAATGAAGTAAAAGAAACGGCGGAAGAAGAGCCCAAGAAAAAAGAAAATGAATCCAGAGAAGATGTTCCCAAGATTGAGGATATTCAAAATGAGGTAAAAGAAACGGCGGAAGAAGAGCCCAAGAAAAAAGAAAATGAATCCAAAGAAGATGTTCCCAAGATTGAGGATATTCAAAATGAAGTAAAAGAAACTGCGGAAGAAGAGCCCAAGAAAAAAGGCAGTTTAGCCGACGATGCCGAAAAGGTAGTGGAAGACCTTGAGACTCTGGTGATTGATATTGTGCATGTTGAGAAAGATGTTGAAAAACTCTACGACGACATAAAGAAAGTCAAAGATGACATCGGATGGCTTCGTAGGTTTGTCAACTTTATATGCTGCGCATTCTCATGCTGGAAGGTCGCTTCCCTTGTATAATACTTAGTAATATACCTACCTATGTATTATCATGCTTATAGTGCAGACTAATAAATGACTAATAAATAAAATAATTGTGTTTATTGGGATTGATAAATATAGTGATTTTATACATTTTATAATATTTATGATAAAGCGATAAAACACAATTTGGATTATAAATTATTATAGAAGAAAATAAGACCTAATTCAAATAATTTATTTGTGTGTGACGTTTCGGCAACAACATTGTCACCATTATCAGACAAAAGAATAAATGATGTATTTATCATGACAATGACAATAATTTATTTGGATTAGGTCTTATTTTCTTTTATTTTTTAGTATAATATTTAGTAATATACCTAGCTATGTCTTGTCATGATTGCCTTCTTATACGACAAACTAATAAATAACTGGCAAACCAAAAAATTGTGTTTATTGGTATGTATAAATATACTAAAACTTCTCCTGCTGGAAGATTGCTTCCATTGTATAATACTTAGTAATATGCCTACCTATGCATTGTCACGATGGCCTGCTTATAAATGACTGATAACTAATTTGTATGTATAAATATACTAAAACTTCTCATGAAACACCAGCTTTGTAAAATTTGCCAATAGTGACGAGGTTTCTACCATACTGAAAATCAATGATCGTGAGGTTTGCAGGTTTGGATAATTAGAAAAAGGAGAATTGTGGAAGCCGCAACTTTTATAATAAGATTTAGCGTCACTTACTCCTTTTTCTATACTGTATGGCAAAATCAAGCAAAGGCCAATAATGACATTGAGGCTTCTACTATACCGTAAATCATTGATTGTGAGGTTTGCCGGTTTTGATAATTAGAAAAAGGAGAATTGATGAAGCCGCAACTTTTATAAACTAATAGGATTTAGCGTCACTTTTCTATCCTTTTTCTATACTGTATGTCTCTGTGCTATATTTGACATACGCGTTATAGATGTTTACATACCTAATAACAGATTGTACGCAAATTTATCACATATACATTATGTCTAAAAGGTTTTCTTTGTTGCTTACGGATGATCAATACATGAAACATGTATTCATATGTATTTCTATCTTTTTTATTTAAAAAACGCTAGCTTTCAAGCGTTAATCGCTCTTCAACGGGATAACTATAATTTCGACTTTATCTCACCAGAAATATTTACAAAAACAAACGCGCGCAGCGTGGATATTTATAACGCTGCGCGTGTTTGTTTTTGTAAATATTTCTGGTGGGATAAAGTCGATATTATAATAAGCCCGTTGAAGAGCGATAAACGCTTGAAAGCTAGCGTTTTTTAAATAAAAAAGATACTTATTGTGAGAATATATTTGTAATTTTAATACTTTTTTCACAATTTTATCATGAATGTATTTCTATTGTCCTTAATGATTGTCTATAGCGTGTTTACCTTTTCCTAAGGTTTCAGTAGTGGATATCATGACAAAACAGCTCAATACAAGATTAAAGCGGTAGATTATGCTGGTAGGATTCGTCACTGTGTGTGATGAGTCAGGCTCTACCAATTTATTTTTTTATCATTCCAGTCCAGGGTAGCCTAGTGGACATGGCATCTGCCCGGTAAGCGGAACATTGTGGGTTCGATTCCCATCCCTGGACACTTTTATTTTTCCGTTCATCATTACTCTTCATAATTCACCCTTTCATACCTCATCCAAAAAGGTTAGAAATAGTCAATATTTCACCTTGAAATAAATTTTGATTTTTCATTGATAAGAAACTCATGCGGTGTAACTTCAAGAGTTGTTTTTACAATCACAAGCCGCAATGTATTATATTGCAATAGAATTTTGTTTTAAGAACAACGGTAATCTTCATATTTGTTATAGAATAAAAACAAGTCAGGGAGAAATGCTTCTTTTATAAAAGGATGATCGTACAGGCTACGGGCAAGATGTCCTTCCACAGGTAATATCGTCCTCTTATAAAATGAGATCTTCCCACTAACTTGTGTTTCTTCTATGGCAATTTTCTTAATTTTTAAAAGGAATTTATAGTTGCTTGTGCGTACTTTTTTGAAATATCAATCAATCATTTTATTTCCAAAGCTTGGCCTTGTCTTTATTATTTGCGGAAGAGCATTGCTCGATGCAAATATTTGAATGTAATTCTACTGCCCTATAAGCTTATGTCCATAGTTTTCTTGAAAATCATTTCTGAGATTCCATCCTTCAGTGCTTCGTATATAAGCAGAATCGTCCAATACAGTATTAGAGCTCCAAGAAGCGGTCTGGTGGATTATATTGGCGAAACCGCTGGGAGGGTTCACCACTGATGAGCCATGCCCTCCCAATATATTTTTCATCGCAGTAAGGGCAGAATAAAAATTCGGCTCAATCACAGACTGAGCCAGGGATGATATAGGCTTCTATGGCCCTTGCATCCCAGGCTTTCGCTGAAATCTAGATCCACACAGCCAGAAGGAATGATGCATTCTCCATGCACCGAGCGGCCATTGGTAGGCCCCTCGCGCCCGCCATTATGGTCTGGCTCCATGGGGTTGACCATTCACCCACAGGCGTCTCCGAGAGTTCATTGGCAAGGTTGCTGACCGAGCCCTCCCGTTCGGACTTAGTAAAACCCGTCCTACGCTCCAATAGGACTCCCCCCCCTTTTGCCCTCGAACCCTTATCCAGTACTCCCTGAATCTGCCGTCGAATCAAGGACCTCTGAGGTTGACGCGGGGAAACCAACGCGGAGGCGGGGGGGTGGTACTACTGTGTGCACCCCTTGGTTTTTCAACACCAGGCCTAGCCCTGGTGCAATTTTCGCGCACGGCAAGGACGCTCCCAATGACGCACACACAGAGCGAAGACCCAAGAGTTTCAAGACACGTGCGCCTCGCCTCAGACAACCAAGGGCAGACGGCCAGCTTACAGCTTCACTGGACATCAGCCAGTGGCACCCCTACGGAGGACAACACGCAGAGACGCCTCTCCACTCACTCCCCTCTAGAGTGATTGTAGAGGGCGGGAAAAATTTGTATTATGTATAAAAGAAACATTTGTGCTTTTAAATCCTTTCATTTTATATGTATCTCCAAAGCGCTATATCCCGCAAAGGATACTTGCGCCAAACAAGGAGAAAAGTTTATTTACATAAGTTATTTACATTATTCAACACATGAAAACATTAGAGATCCAGATTTTGTAGAAAGTTTAGAATGTATTTACAAAATGAATTAAACTTTAAATATGATTTTTTATCGAAAATCAAATCGTTAAGTTCACAAACAACTAGTTCATTCTTCCTCCTATAATCTTGAATTAATTTTTTTATACGAGTGTAACTTTTTTTTTTACAGAAGTATTGAGTATTTAGAGAGAAATTTATATTACTAAGTTACGGTAAGTGCACACAATGCAATTTAAAAAAAACCTTTACAAAATTAGCGTTACTCTTTATGTAAATAATGGCTTTCGTATTATTTTTTTTTTTTGGCCTTTTTTTAATCTCTTTAAAATAAAATCGTTTAAAATGCAGTCACAGTCATCAGCAAATACATATGTTAGCTACATTCCATGTTCCCTTTTGTTTTTTTAATAAAATTTATTTTGACTTGTCTGTATTCTGGCTGAGATGGGCAATTTTTGTGGTACTTTTATTATGCGGCTTACTTTTTGTATGCTCAGATATTAAGCCGGTTCAAAATCACTTTATTAGGTACCGCTCAACAAGAGCAACCTAGTTTATGATAGTTGAAACAGTGAATAATATATGAAGTTCACATATTAAACAAAATTTTTACGCGGGATTCAATCCCGGTTCATGACTGTCGGGAATCGAGGGTGTTACCCACTCGTCCACCGACTTTTTATTTTTTCTGTAAGCTAGTACGCTCAATACATCTATCACATTTCCTATAAATTGCTTTCTACGGTTTTAGATCTTCCCTTTAGTCAACCAAGACCTGATATGGAATACGCATGGTACAGTTAAAGAAACGTCCTAAACACGAATGCAAACTCGCGGTGTAATGGAAATAGTTTCATTGGATATTCTAAGGCAATTAAGAGATTTGTGATCCACCGATGTACTGCACAAATCCAATCTAGATGTATTTGCAGTCAGTTTTTTTTTTAAGATTAAGCATAAATAGTAAAGATAAACGATAAGGAACTTCCTTATCGTTTATACAATCTATGGAGAAAGTTTTCAAGTAATTTTATAGTAAAGATAACTTTTAATCAATGCTATTTCTATTTACACTATTTAAATTGAAGATATATATACAATTAATATAACAATTATATCATTTCAGATATTAAGCTAGTACGCTCTATAAATCAATCACATTTCCTATAAATTGCTTTCTACGGTTTTAAATCTTCCCTTTAGTCAGCCAAGACCTGATATGGAACACGCACGGTACAGTTAAATAATAGTAAATTAAATTTTATTGCCCTCTCTATCGTTAAAATTTTACTACTGATGAGCCAAGCCCTCTCATTCATTAAATCATATCATTGCAGTAAGGTCTGTAGAGATTTAAAAAGAAACGCATTGCCAGTAAATTTATTTGGGTAACATTTTAACGATAGAGGGCAATAAAATTTAATTTACTAATATATAATGGTTATGAAAACATGTTTTGCGCGGAAGAGCTTTGCTCGATGCAATACCTTGAAATTTATATGTATGTACCTCTACAGACCTATAAGCTTATGTCCATAGTTCACTAAACACCATTTAGCTGCCTTCCATAGAAAATGCAGGGTATATAACAAAACCAGTCCAATACAACAGTAGAGCGGTCTAGAGATTAATTTGGCGAAACCGCTGAGAGGGTTCACTACTGATGAGCCAAGCCCTCTCATTCATTAAATCATATCATTGCAGTAAGGTCTGTAGAGATTTAAAAAGAAACGCATTGCCAGTAAATTTATTTGGGTAAAATTTTAACAGTTAAATAAACGTCCTAAACATGAATGCAAACTCATGGTGTCTCATGCAAATAGTTTCATTGGATATTCAAAGGCAATTGATTCTATATCGATATGCTCCACCGATGTACTACATAAATCCAATCTAGATGTATTTGCAGTCAGTTTTTTTTTAACAGTGAGCATAAATAGTAAAGATAAGATAACTTCTAATCAATGCAATTTCTATTCACACTATTTAAATTGAAGATATATAAACAATTAATATAACACAATTATATCATTTCTCTTTCTCTCATATGTTTTAGAGAGTTTTATATTTATAATAAATCTCTGTAGTTCAATGTGAACAGACGGTTATCCTTCATAAAATTCTCTAACTTAAATATGGTTATTTCTTTACTTTTAATTTAGCAACAAAATAAAGTGAAGCGCCGGTTCCAAAATCACTTTATTAGGTACCGCTCAACAAGAGCAACCTAGTTTATGATAATTGAAACAATGAATAATATGTGAAGGTTATTCATATATTAAACAAAAGGTTGACGCGGGATTCAATCCCGGTTCATGACTGTCGGGAATCGAGGGTGTCATCCACTCGTCAACAGACTTTTATGCGTTGTGTGTTTGTGAAGCGGATATTCGGTTATGTTGGTTCAAGTAAATTCAATTTACATAAACAGTGTCTTAGGAATATTTTATTTTCCAAACTTTTTAATGTTCTCCAAGGTTACTTGGAAGGCACTGACCGATACTGGAGCTGCTCGAGCATCAGGACTCTTGTCCGGGAGGCCTTCAACATCGTCGGCAGACCCTCTGATCTCCAGGCTTGGATCTTCGGGACAGGCCTGGAGGATGACGAACTGGCCATCCTTGAATCGGCGAAGTCAAGAATTCACCTTCGTCCAGGTTGGACTGGGTGAGGACATCGAGGACCCCGTCATCTCTTGGAGAGGGACACTATGACTACATGGCTGACTGCAAATAATTTTATAGATTTAATTTTCTTCTGTAAATATTTGACTAAGAAGTCTGTCTTTCTTTCCGGGTTAATTGGCCATTTAAAGCATGGTCTTCTAACCCCAAAGACTAAGAGGTCAATAAGAATTTGTTAATGTCTACTTGGAAGACACAATAAATTCACACAAGCAATCGCAATACGCCAAATTCACACAAGCAATTGCAATTCGCCAAATTCACACCAGCAATCGAAATTCGCCAAATTCACACCAGCAATCGTAATTCGCCAAATACACACAAGCAATCGTAATTCGCCAAATTCACACAAGCATTCGCAATTCGCCAAATTCACACAAACAATCGTAAATCACCAAAACAAGATCCTCCTTTATTATTAGCATCAAGTAGAATAGCTTCTATTATTTATAGCTATATGCTTACATGAATATTATGAAGAATATTCTAAGACCAAAAATGTTGCTAATTCAATAATCATACGTTCAATTAAGTTTGTATATTGTATATAAATCACAGTATATTTTATATATACTGAAATATTTTATTGTTTGTTTTCTATGTAGTGATATTTGCCTCAAGCAGACACTGGGAGAACAAAGACAAAAAACTAGCTGGATAGCATAGTTCTATCGACTATTTATCACCGTATATTTATATACACTGACATTTTTAGTGTTTTTTTTATATACAGTAGAACCTCCCTGTATAAGACACCTAATTTGCAGAGCCAAAGTGTCCTTTAGGAAGAGGTGTTCTCTTACCGGAGAGTTGCTAAATTGTAAAAATTGTAATTTTGCAAATGGAAACTGTCCTTTGTAGAGAGGTGTCCGCTAAAGGGAGATTCTACTGTACTGAAATTTGCATCAAGCAAACATTGTGAGAACAGAGGCAAAAAAACTAGCTTAATAACATAGTTCTATTAAGTTTGTATGTTATTTATCACCGTATATTTTATATACACTGAAATATATTTTTATTTATTTATTTCGTCTTAATTTACAGGTGTTACATTCGAGCACAGCTCGCGAGTCACCTTGTCCTGGCTATTTACACATGGCGAGTTGGTGGAGTAGAAGTGGTCCCCCTAGGCCTTGCAGGAGGGCAGCTGTTGGACGATGAGCTCTTGACTAGGTGTCAGGGCCGGGTCGTCGGAATCGGGGATTGATATCTCCTTTATTTTGTAGAATATCTTGTATGGTTGGATTATTTGAATTTTGCATTTGAAGGTATAATTTCTTAACGGAAGTTTGGTACACATCTTCTAGATCGGGTCCTCCTTCAGTATCTTGTTTGATAGGTTGAATGGAGCTCCTATACTTGTCCGAAGGCAGATTCTCATAAATGCGTTTATCCTGTTTTTGTTTGTGGTTGTAATATATTTACACCAAATTGGGAGTGCGTATGTTACTATCGGGAGGATACAAATTCTATATAGAGTAAACTTTTGTTTTGTAGTCAATTTGCTTCTATAGTTGAACAGGCTTGATAATGTTATTTTTGCGATTTTTGCTTTCTTTATGACATTTTTGACATGCATGTTGAATTTCAACTTGGAGTCTAAGGTAACTCCAAGATATTTAACGCTGTCAGTCCAGTTAATAGGGCTCTGGTTTACCTTTAGGATGGATTGTGGCTTGAATTTTTTATTGTCTAGTGGAGGAAAAATTATTGCCTGAGACTTTTTTGGGTTGATGTCTAATTTTCAATCATTGCACCATTTGGTTATACTGTTTATGTAATTTTGGAGTTGTGTAGCTATTATTCCTATTGATTTGGAGTTTGATAAAATTTCTGCGTCATCTGCGAAAAGTTTTATTTGACATTTTGGATGTGGAGGGAAATCGTTGATGTAGATGTTGAATAGGTAGGGTCCAAGGATAGAGCCTTGAGGGACTCCAATCTGGGTTGGTTTTGCCGTGGTTATATAATTACCTTGCTTAATTGAAAAGGTTCTGTCCTGGAGATAGTTTTTCAAGAATTTGATAAAATCCCTTGGAAATTGATTTTTTGTTATTTTTGTTATCAAGCCATATATCATGCCATACTCTATCAAAGGCTTTGGCAAAGTCTAGAAAAACAGCACCTACTGCCTCCTTGTGGGACTTTCTTATTTGGATGTAGTCTATTACTGTGATTAGCTGGTGGGTTGTGGAGTGTCCTTTTCTGAATCCAAATTGTTGAGGAATGATAAAGTTAATAGAATCCATGTATGACTGCAATCTGCGAAGAACGATTCTCTCGTATACCTTACCGATGGTAGAGAGAAGGCTGATTGGTCTGAGATCTTCAGGTGATTTGACAGGTGATTTTTTTGGGATGGTTATGATAATGGCATGTTTCCATGTCTTCGGGAAGTAGCACAGGTGTAATGCAGCATTGAAGATCCCAGCGAGGAAAACTATCCATTTGATGGGGAGGTTTTTAGTCATTTGCGGCGTAATATTGTCGTGGCCTGGAGCTTTGTGATTACCCCTAGGTTTTTAATTACTTCCTTGACTTCATTTGGCGTTGTCATTGATAGTATATTCTCTTGGGGATGATGGCAAGTGTTATCTGTTAGGTAAGACGGAACTTCATCCTCCGCCTTGGAAAAGTGTTTGGAAAAATGCTCTGAAAGATCATTTCCAATTTCTTTGTCGGTCAGCAAGGTTATTCCATTTGCATTTAAACTAGTGATTTTGTCAGTTTTTTTACTAATGGGTTTTGTTTTTTTCCAGAAGTCTGTAGGGCTCGATTCAAGTTTGCTTAAAAAACTATTCCAATTTTCAGATTTCTCTGCTTCAAGGGCTTGATTTACCTTTCCTTGAAGATTGAGGTAAGTAGCTCTATGAGCTGGATCCCAGGTTGATTGCCATCTTTTCCTAGCTTTATTTTTCTCTCTTATTAAGGCTTTGGTTTTTGGGTTCTCTATTAATTTGGAAGATGAAACTATGGTGTTTTTCGAGTAGCTATTATTAATTTTCTCGTTTAAAATTCCAACTGCTAAATCAATGTCTACTTCAGTTTTCAAGGGGAGTCTGGGGGGCGTGTTGGAGATTAGATCTTGTTGAAAATGAACCCAATTAGTTACTCGGCTGAGCTGGGTTGTGAATTCATCCTTTGGACAATTCAATTCAAAGATTACAGGGAGATGGTCAGATGATAAATCGTCGGTGCTTCTGGCCTTTGGGGTCCAGGGAATGTTTTTAAGTACAGCGAAGTCTAGGAAATCGGGATTGCCGAGTGGACTGTAATGCGTGGGTGACGAAGGTGCGACAATGTCGAGGCTTTCTCTTTCAGAGAAATTGTGCAGCACGATTCCACTGTTATTTGAAGTCCTTGGGCCCCAAAGAGGATGTTTGGAGTTCCAGTCTCCTGCAACGATTATTGAGTGGTTGTGTTTTATCTGGTTTTATCAAAATTGAAGTATTTTTCAAGTTCAAAGTATGAATCAGCATATTTTTATATTTAAAAAAGGATTTTATAATGATGGCTGTTCCCCCACCTTTTCCTGTAATTCGATCAGTTCTAATGGTTTGATAGTTCCTGAACTTTAGATCAATTGAGGGTTTAAGGTGAGTTTCACTGAGCAGAGCAATGTCAATTGAGTTATCTTCTAAAAAGTGCAATAATTCTTCTTTCTTTGATCTGATTCCGTTACAATTCCAAGCAATAATTTTAAAGGTAATTTGCAATTCATTGTAGGTATGTTTTGATTACTTGCATCAATTTTTCACACAGGTCCTTAGTTTCAGAACGAGAAGTTTTTCTTGTCACAACCTCAGCATTGCTTTGGTTTTGTTGTTCTACAATTTTCGGCAGTGTTTCAGATCTTTTTTAAATCGGAAGTGGGTTGTTAGGTTTGTACTGACCAGGGTATCTTGGCTGTTGCTGATGTACTCTTGGAAACTTAGGGCATCCGCGGTAATTGGCTGTGTGCGCTTCTTCGCAGCTTGCACACTTTGGGGGAAGTTGTCTTGACTTTCTTGGGCAGTCCTTCGAATGGTGCTCCTCGGCACACTTAACGTATTTTGGTTTCAGGAAGCAGTTAAGTTGACCGTGCCTGAAACCCTGGCAGTTGAAGCATTGAGTCACACGGTTTGTTGTTCTGAAAGATTCTACTGCAATTTTCTGATAGAGAATTTCAGTTATTCCGTAAATTTTCTTGTTTCGTTCATTTTTCGGTAATTCTACCAGTACTAAATTCATTGGCCTTTTAGTTGATTGTCTATGAAGTCTCTTCACAGAGGTCTCAGTAAAGCCCATTGTTGAAAGTTCTATTGCTATATCTTCAGTCTTGTAGGCTGTTGTCACGCCCTTTAATACCACTTTGAGCGGGTTTTCTTCTTGGAGTCTATAAGAGTAGCCGCCATTGTTTTTTTTTTTTGAACATATTCCCTGATTTTTTTTAAGTCTGAAATATTTTTGGCCTTGATAATGTGCTTATTTCCTGAGATCGTGCATTGGAATTTATCTGTGCTCAGGTCTTTCAGCTCTTGGCAGAGCAACTTCCAGTCTGTTACATTTTCTGCTATTACAGGTGGTATTCTTGGCTTTTTTGCATGTGTGACTTTTGTCCAAGGACCATCTTCATCAATGTTTTCTTCGTTAACCTGAGGAGGGGTAGCTGCGGACGTTTCTTGAGGGACTTCAGTTACCTCGTTCATGGAGACATCGTTTTCATTATGCTGTGAGACAACTTCCATTCTCGGTGTCTTATGGCTACGTGGTGTTGAATCTGATGGGGATTCGCGAGTTCGTTTCTTTGTTGAAGGAGTTTCTTCTACTTTGTACTCGATGCCACATCTTTCAAGAATTTTCAAAAGTATGTTGGTTTCGATTATACTGACCTTTTCGCCAGCTGGGCTGATCGTTGATTTGATTACAATAGGCTGCATCTTTTTTAGCTCAGCTCTTGTTCCTGAAATATTTGTCTTGTTTGTTTTCTATATACTGAAATTTGCATCAATCAGACACTGGGGAGAACAGAGACACAAAACTATCTGGATAGCATAGGTTCTAGGAATATTTAACTTTTTTTGTTGCTTATCCCTAGCACACGTGATACAGGCCCAGATATGGTGGGTAGAAGAAGGCGACTGCTTTTACTGTAAGTGCACCACATGTCTACACATTTGAAAAGCAGTTCAACTTTTCACTTACAAATGTGTCAGAGTCCCGTTTAGTTACTTGTACTCGCTGGTGGGGTTGGACTTTTTCAAGAATCTCGGACCATTTGAGCATTTTTTTTTTATCATCAGAAAAAAGTGCCCAATGCGGGAATCGAACCCGGGTCGTAGCGGTCGAAAACCAACGGTTTAGACCATCCTTCTACCGACCCCTTAAGATAAAAACTGGCGCCACGTGCTGTTTGGCTTTTTCGATAGTGTTGTGGATATATTTGCATACTTGGGATATTTGCAGAAATGCAAATATCCTCTTTGCATACTCATTTCTGACTTCATGTATAAATGGCGCTACAAGTTGTTAGCAGGCAGTCAGTCAATTTATGTAATAAAAGAGATTACTGGAGTCCGTTTGCCTCAGCAAAGCGACACCTCACTCTAGGCTACCTCCCAACCTTTAAGGATAGAACAGATAGTATTCAGCTTAAGAAACAGAGGGTGTTCCACTTAAGACAGATTTCTCGTCAGCATTTTGTTGTGTCAATATGTAACAGTGTATCAGTACGAGGTGTGTTCAAAAAGTATCGCGAATTTTCGCGGGTTATATATATTCGAATTTCGATCTTTTTGTGGCTTTATGTTGGTACTCATGTCTCTCACTTATGCCTACAAGCTCGGCCATTTTGAATGTTCACTTAATTGTTGACAGCTGCTTTGCTTGCAGGTGTTTTGGATCGTCTTCGATTTTTACCTATTAAAAAAAAAAATGGATCAAAGAACCTGTATCAAATTTTGTGTGAAAAACGAAATTAAGTGCGCGGATGCATTCCTGTGGCATGTTGACTGTGGCATACGGAGAAGCTACCTTGGACCGAAGCAACGTTTATCGGTGGTACAAAATGTTCTCAGAAGGCCGAGAAGATGTGAACGACGAAGAGCGTGCAGGACGCCCGAGCACTTCAACAACAGACGAAAAAATTAATCAAGTGGAGAAAATGATATTGGCCAATCGTCGAATCACCGTTAGAGAAGTTGCTGAGGACCTAAACATATCGATTGGCTCGTGCCATTCGATTTTTATCAATGATTTGGGCATGAGACGGGTCGCCGCGAAATTCGTACCAAAATTGCTCAATTGCGACCAAAAATAGCATCGCATGAACATTGCTAATGAGATGTTGGACTCTGTCCGCGACGACCCAAATTTGCTCCAGAGGGTCATAACTGGTGACAAAGCGTGGGTTTATGGTTATGACGTGAAAACCAAAACTCAATCATCTCAATGAAAGCTGCCGCACGAACCAAGACCGAAAAAAGCGCGCCAAGTCGGTCGAATGTGAAAGTTTTGCTGACAGTTTTCTTCGATTGCAGAAGCGTAGGGATCATGAGTTCTTGCCACAGGGTAGAACAGTCAATAAGGAATATTACCTGCAAGTTATGCGCAATTTGCGCGAAGCAATCCGCCAGAAACGCCCGGATTTGTGGAAGAACAAAAATTGGCTTTTGCACCACGATAACGCCCCTGCTCACACATCGTTGCTTGTGCGCGACTTTTTTTGCCAAAAACAACACACTAATGATGCCGCAGCCACCGTATTCCCCAGATCTGGCCCCCTGTGACTTTTTCCTGTTCCCTAAACTGAAGAGGCCCATGAAAGGACGACGTTACGCTACGCTTGACGAGATAAAGACGGCATCGAAGGAGGAGCTGAAAAAGATTTTAAAAAATGTTTTTTTGAAGTGCTTCGAAGATTGGAAAAACCGTTTGCACAAGTGTATAATATCTCATGGGGATTACTTTGAAGGGGACAAAATAGGTATTCATGAATAAATAATAAATTTTTGAAAAAACACAAAGGTCGCGATACCTTTTGGGACACACCTCGTATATATTTATAAAAGAAACCCGTCGCCGTAAACTTTAATTCCTTCTTCAAGATGATGTCTGGCGATTCTTCCTTCTCTTGTAATTTATATCTTATATTTCAGCCTTTAGTAACTCCGTATATCAGAAATAATTCAACATGTAAGCACCATGTTTTATGATCATTTCAACCTTTAATATACAGTAGAACTTACAGTCGAACGTATTCAATTCGAAAACGTCTTCAATTTGAATATTTATTGACACAAAATTTGTTTTTTTTTTAAATAGATAATAGCATTTATTTGAATTAAAATCAAAATAGGGAGGTCAGTGGAAGGATGGTCTAAACCGTTAGTTTTTTACCGATAAAACCTGGGTTCGATTCCCGCATTGGGCACTTTTTTTCTGATAAAAAAATGCTTTAGTGACCCCCGATTTTTGCAAAAGTCCAACCCCACCAGCGAGTGCAAGTAACCAAACGGGGCTCTGGCACATTTGTAAGTGCAATAAATTAAAT
Source organism: Cordylochernes scorpioides (assembly GCA_030710605.1). Classification (NCBI taxonomy): domain Eukaryota; kingdom Metazoa; phylum Arthropoda; class Arachnida; order Pseudoscorpiones; family Chernetidae; genus Cordylochernes; species Cordylochernes scorpioides. Next base: position 19,793,895 of record CP092880.1, read on the forward strand.
TCTGTTTTTAATTCGAATTTTTGGATAATTCGATTTTTTTTTGGTTCCTAGAGCTTCAAGTTATCCAAGTTCAACTGCATTTGTTTTTAACATTTGTAACATATATTCCTGGCAATGTGTTTCGTTCCATACATATTATCAATTATTATCTTTAACATTGTTTCAGCTTATCTTAGATATGTGCTTTATGTTGTATGGACAACTCTAGAATTTCTGTGTATTTAATTTTCGCTCTAGTATGTGTTAAGTTTTCAATAAAATGCATGTGCAATCTAAATTATATTGCATTGGAAATTCTGACTAGGATCTTTTGGTTTATTCTTAAAACAAAAATGACAATATATATATGTTAATAATTGTGTTGTGATTTTGATTTTTTTTTTTTGCTTATCCCTACACCTGGAACAGGCCATGATAATCATGGTGGTTAGAAGTAGGCGACTGCTTTTACTGTAAGTACACCACATGTCTACACATGTGAAAAGCAGTTCGACTTTGCACTTACAAATACTCCAGAGCCCCGTTTGGTTACTTGTACTCGCTGGTGGGGTTGAACTTTTGAAAGAATCAGGGGGAATTGGAGCATTTTTTTTTTAATCAGAAAAAAAGTGCCCAATGCGGGAATCGAACCCGGGTCTTAGCGGTCGAAAACCAACGGTCACACAAAATTTGATACATGTTCTTTGATCCATTTTTTTTAATAGGTAAAAATCGAAGACGATCCAAAACACCTGCAAGCAAAGCAGCTGTCAACAATTAAGTGAACATTCAAAATGGCCAAGCTTGTCGGCATAAGTGAGAGACATGAGTACCAACATAAAGCCACAAAAAGATCGAAATTCGAATATACGTAACCCGCGAAAATTCAAAATTCGCGATACTTTTTGAACACACCTCGTACGTTGTTACACCTTGAGAAAGGTTGGCGTTCAGCTAACTGAAATATTGGTAACTAAATTATTTTTTTACCAACCCACTCCCATCTCAGGGCACGATGCAGATTTGGTGTCCGTCTGGCCTAACCCCACCTTGCTCATCCGAATTCTGCCCGGGAATCCTGCAAGACCTGTTGGTCCAGTGGTCAGTGGCTGATCCACCGGTACTGGTCATACTGCTGCCCCG
>CP092880.1:19795116-19847681 GCA_030710605.1 Cordylochernes scorpioides
TTGACGCCCTTGTAGGGACATCGCGTCTGATTTGATGATAGTAAAAATAATAAAAAAAAACGTAGTGGTATTATATTTAATCTGGAATTAAGATGACAAGGTAAAATATTTTTTAAAAACGAAGTTTCAAATATCATCGTTTTTTCATATGAGTTTTAGCTCGACACTTTTTTTTCTGTTTATCATTACTCTTCACAATTCTTCCTTTCATACCTCATCCCTAAGGTTAGAAATAATTGTTATTTCTCCTTGAAGTGAATTTTGATTTTTTGTTGAAAAGAAACACATCGGTATAATTTTCAAATGTTTTACTTAATTTGAATGTTTTATTCCGTTTTACCTTGTCTCGATTATTTTCTTGAAATCTTGACGAGTTCAAATAAAAAATATTTTCGGTAGATAACATCTGTTAACTTGCTGTGGTTAAGTTCAATTCTCAAATGAGGTCCTTGTCGTTTACTTCTGTGTTTTAAAATCTTCTAAGATGGTCGGTGGGAGGATGGTCTAAACCGTTGGTTTTCGACCGCTACGACCAGGGATTGAATCCGGCACATTGGGAACTTTTTTTTTTGTTCTAATTTTTAATAATTAATTATAAAAAACACTTTTAAAAAAAGCTTTTATTTAAAATGCGCTAAAAATAACAAAATAAATATTTCTGAAGTATTGCTTTTTTTTCTGAAGGTACCATTTAACAAATAAAATAATAGACTTAGAAATAAAAGCGGTGGGGGATGATAATCATTTATGCAGCAAATAGGTATAAATTTAATGAAAGGCATAATCTTGCTAATCATTTGCTTCATATAAAATCACATTGATCTCAAATTTATTATTATTGTACCCCACCGCTTTTATTTCTAAGTCTATTATTTTATTTGTCAAATGGTACCTTCAGAAAAAAAAGCAATACTTCAGAAATATTTATTTCGTTATTTTTAGTGCATTTTAAAAAAAAGCTTTTTTTAAAAGTGTTTTTTATAATTAATTATTCACGCTATTTTTAGTCGTATAAATGCCAGTCCAAAAAAAAAAAAGCCTTATCACTGAGACGACGTTGGCCATAAATAGCTGCAAGCCTGCTCGCAGCAGATTGGTCAATTCTTCGTGGGAGGTCGGAAGTGACGTAAGCAAAATCCGTTACTAACAGAACTGCGTCTCTTTGCTTTTGGGAACCCTAAATTTATTGAATTATATTACAAAGTTAGAGACACCCAGTGGATTATTGTTAGGGGTTAATTGGTACACATATAAAATTTGAATTATAATTAAACAATTGATAAGATAGTTAAAAGTAACAACATACTAATTGAAAAAGGGGAACTATTTAAAAAGGTGTCGTGAAATGTATGGTGCTATATTGTTACACACACCTATATATATATAATGAACTAGCCGAATGACCCGGGCAACGCCCAGGTTTTACCCGATTAAATGTTTTTATTCAAATACTATTCGTTACAATTATAAATTGGCGCCGTGGATGTCACTCTTGTGAAACGTCCCGCTCCAAACTTTGTGTCTGAGTAGCGATATTTTTATAGAAAGTTGATCTGGCTTTTGTTTTCTGCTCGAATGAATGTTTTTCTGTTAGAATTTTGTTCCTGCGTACAAAATAATGAACTGGTTTCTCCCGTGGTCTCTGCTTTTTGGAATTTTTCCCGATATAATTTTGTATCTGATAATCAAACATGATACAGCAATATCGTCATCATCATTTTCTGACTAAAAATATATAGTTTTAATAATTGATTTATATATTTTTTAAAATAGCCTATCGTCTTCCCCGTATTTTTTTACCTATGTATGGAAATTTTGTTTGAATTAGTGAACTACTGCGAATTTGTATACCGGACATACAGACAGACAAACAAACATACAAACATTCATTTTTTATATAGAGAGAGATATAAATATATGCGTGATGATATTGGAATAAGATGACTAAATTATAACAGATAAAATTAATATATTTATTGGCTTTTCTCATTTATTTGCTTGTAATTCAAAGGACGTTTTAGATAGGAATCTGAATATTTGGATTTCTAATTCCTTCCATGTCTTGAACATTTATTGAAAAAATCCTTTCGCAACCTCCAGCATTTTCGCATTTTTAGCCAAGAAAAATTGAAATTGACAGGTTCTAGGAAAAAAATAGTTGTTTTTTAGTCAGAAAATGAATAATGAAAATATTGCTGTATCATGTTTGATAATCAGATACAAAATTATATAGGGAAAAAATTCCAAAAGAGCAGAGACCACTGGTGAAGCGAGTTCACTTTTAGTATGCAGAAACAAAATTCTAACAGAAAACATTCATTCGAGTAGAAGACAGAAAGCCAGATCATCTATATATATATAAATGAATGTATGTGTGTGTGTGGTGTGTCTGTCCTTTATGCCTGACCAAACACTCATTGGAACGCCATGAAACTTTGGGAAGTTATTTAGTATAGTACTGGGAAGGTTTCTAGCAAATAAAATTTTTGAAATAACTTTTCGCCTAAAAATAATCAAGATAATATTCTAATTTATCTGTTATAATTCAACAATCTGCTCTAAATATTATCATGCATATAGAAAAAATGATTATATGCCTCTTCTTTATGCCGACCAAACTACTCATTTCATCGCAATTTAACTTTGAGAAATTGTTTAATATACTACCAAAAAGGTTTCTATCTAATTATTAGTTTGAAAAACCTTTTTTTTGAAAAAAATAAGGATAATATTAATTAATATCTGTTATATTTTCAGCACTCTGATTTATTATCTCTGTATTATCTTTATCCCTATATATATAAAAGTCAGTGTATGTATGTATGTATGTGGGTATCTATGTCGGCTATACACGTCCACAATACGTAACTAATCTGACTGAAAATTTAACAGTATATAGAGTAGAATCTGGAAAAACTTATAGTGAAAATATCAGTTCTCTATCCCGAATTTTCTTCGAGTTATTTGCAAATTGCGTTGCAAATTTGCCTTTTCGCTCGCAAGCAGCGCCTCTAGCGGTGAAGATGGGAGGTAATATCAGCTGACCTAATGTACATGTAAAACGTGTTCTGACAGGACATAGAGAAAAATCTGGAAATAAATTTATCGGATTTTCAGCCAATAAAAAATAAAATTGACAATTTCGGGGCAAAAATAGTTGTTTTTTTAGTCAGAAAATGATTATGACAATATTTGCTGTATCATGTTTGATTATAAGATACAAAATTATATCGGGAAATATTCCAAAAAGCTGAGACCACGGGTGAAGCGAGTTCATTTTTAGTGAGCAGGAACAAAATTCTAACAGAAAACATTCATTCGAGCAGAAGACACAAAGCCAGATCATCTCTTTATAAAAATATCGCTTCTCTGACACAAAGTTTGGAGCGGGTCGTTTCACAAGTAGTGACATCCACGGCGCCAATTTATAATTGTAACGAATATTATTTGAATAAAACATTTAATCGGGTTAAAACCTGGGCGTTGCCCGGGTCATTCGGCTAGTATATATATAAAAATCAAAATTTGTCTGTCTGTTTATCGATATAACTCAGAAACTACTTAACCAAATGTCACCAAATTTTCCACATAAACTACCAATGACCCTGAAGATGAATAATTTACAATGCATTAAAATTAAGTAAAAAAAAATTATTTTAAAATCTATATTTTATCTTTGTGTATAACTTTATTTATATAGCCACTTGCTATTTGACCATTTAGAACTTTGAAGAGAGTTATATAGCTATTTTTTGTCAGATTTCCTTTTTTCGTTTCGTTTTATTTCCCAAATATTCCATCAAAAATTTTTAATTTTTAATTTCATCATCATTAAGAAGGTTTTCAATGATGTGTCTGGTATTCAAATTATTAATGACAATTTTTGAAAGTAAAACAGTGTATACGTATATAAAAATGTAATAATAGGGGGGGGGGGGGGGGGAACAATGGCTTAAAATATAATAGGAAAGTAAGCTGAATGAAGACAAAAAAAAAAGTTAAGAATTCCCTATTAATTGAAATGAAGTGATTTTGCCTATAAAATATCAAAAAATAGACTGGATTAAATACACATTCAAAGATGGTTACAATGGCATTTATAAAGCCAAACAGTGAAAAGTAGATACTGTAGAGCTTCCGTGAGAGGATGCCTAAAATCGTAGCTTAAACCGTCTCTAAAGAGGCGCAGTCTCTTATTAAAGGTCCATTAGAAGGATTCATTAATATCAATTTAGAATCTCCAATGAGAGACCACTACAAGAGAAACAGGTTGAGTCATGTTTTAGGTGGTCTCTCCTTAAGAGAACTCTATTTACATATATTAAAATCAACATTTTCTTACTGTTACGTTTAATTACTGCACGGAGACCCTAGCTTCCAGACGGAAAGGCCCATAGACGTTGGAGTAACCTTCAGTCTTAGGAACAGCTAGCATTACCAGATCTCCTCTGTCGAAACTTCTGGAATAAGGTGGCCTAGGAATTCATAAGCTTTTTAGCATGAATTACCTGACATAGACTGTCTGACAGTCTCCTTTGCTTTCCGCATCACCCTTAACCTCTCAGCCCAAGTAGGCTTGTCTAAAACTATTAACAGACCCAGCGTCTACACTCACAGCTTCTGTTAAACTCAGTTTGTGGCAACTTTACAGCCTCGTTTTCCAATGCGTCTCACTGATTTCTCATCTATGGAGCTTGAAACCATTGGTCTATGTTCACTGGCAACGCAGCTAAGGTCTACATAATCATGGTCTTCTGGTTTAAAGAAAATCATGTTGCAACGTTCCCGTACGGGAGGCAACTGGATATCCAATCTCCTTATATCATTGATTCCCAGAATCCCCGTCGTAGCCTTTATCTCCGAGTGACATTAACCAGAATCTTATCTCTCCCCAGCTGGCTGCCGTTTTCTTTAATAACTCTACAGGTTTTAACACGTGTAAGTGTCTGCTCGTGGCCTGTCACTGAAACTATACGTAAAGTTTTAGTGCATCGTCCAATTTTCCTTCAAGACATTACACTTTTCGGAATCAATAATACTGACTTGGCTTCCTGTATCGTATAACAGGTGCCACATATTGCCGTTAATATTGACCTTAACTATTGGCAGATTTCTAAACTGATCTCCACCATATGAACGTATGTTCACTATCTCAGCATTGTCAAGAGTATTGCGGTTGGCAAACATAGAAGACTGTCTTGAGCAATCACTATCTATATGTCCTAAGCTACACTCAGGTGGCCTCAGCTGATTTCGCCCAACAATTTAGTCAGTTTTTCTATCTCACCTCTAAGATCTGTAATACACTGCTCGTTTTCGTGCTTCATCCTGTTTACACTGGCACTAAGCATCTTCATCTCACTCTTAATGCTATTTATTTCTTCAACCCCTTCTACTGAACCCTTTCATACCCCTTTCATAAAGCTGCAACGGTGTTCTACACTATCCTCCGTGGCCATGACACTGACTGCTTTGTCTAATGATTTAGCCTCACTGCGAACAATAGCCTCTCTATACTTATCGAGCACATTTTCGAGGAAAATTTCGAACACTAGGCTATCGTCAAAACTGTACTCTACTTTATCTTCTAATGGCCAGGAATCTTTTCTTTGAAAACCACAGGACTTTCCCCCAACTCTCTGCTTAAGACCTTCTATTAATTTAAGGCATTCCCTAATACCAGGGGCTTTCTTAGGGTACAATATGTTCAGTTTACTAGCAATACTTTTGAAACTGCTATCGTTACGGATACCCATCTCCTCTAAGCTCAACCTAACTTCAGGGGATAAAGCCTCGAACATGAGCAATGCTTTGACCTCAGGATCCCATTTGCCTATTCGAGCTTTAAGCTCGACTTCCCGAACGAAAGATCCGAGATCAACCCCATTAAACACTGACAAGTTGAGTAAAGAATTCGCGAACATGATGGAGTACAAAAATAATAATAAACCACTCAATCAAAGAAAAAAAAACCCGCACGTAAAAATTACAGGAATTTACACGTGCAAAACACCAGTAATCCTGGCAGGGCTCGCCAATGACAAATGTTACTTTGTACGCGTTAACACACAAATACAATATACTAGGGCCTACAGTAAGAGTAACTTAAACACAGAAAAATCGTGGACTCAAAAGTACAACACCAAAAAAAAAAAAAAGAAAATAATAAATCACAATTTGTTAAATAAAATAAAAAAAACAGTACTTAGCTTTATTGCTGCTTAGGTAGGGATCGGACCGGGGTTACACAGGTATGCGTGGAGATAGCCAGACACGGATAAATCACGCAGAGAACACTTTAAGCGTCTCCACACAATAATCCACCACACTGCTCTCGACTCATACCATATTGATTCAATTGTTGAGCCTTCTACATGCTTCAGGACGAGCATTTTAAGGCATAACTCATCATTGGGTATCGCCATGGGCCCGCTGCGAGGAAGGGCCAGGGAGAGGCGCAGATTGGGCGCGAAGCGCCCCGAGGAGGAGGAGGCTGGTGGCAAGGGATCGACTCATACCATAGCCCCCCTTTATATACAAACATGGCCACATTCGTCCAATGAGAAGGCGGGAGAGATTTGTTCACAAACAAACGAAAACACAAATTCTTTCCACTAAAACCTGAGATAAGATATGATAAGATTGCAAATATTTGTCAATATAATTTGACATAATAAAAAAGGAAAGCTTTGCATAATATAAATATATATACAATTAAACCTGTCTATAGCGCCCCCTCTAAATAGCGCCTTCCTCTCTATAGCGAACCGATTTTAATTACGTAGTATGATGCGATTTACATTAAAAGTGACCTGTAATAGCATCCCCTCTCTATAGCACCCTATTTTGGTGAATCCCAAGAGGGGCGCTATAGACAGGTTTAACTGTGTATGTATAGCTTTGTCATTGACATTTTCAATTAATTATTTGTTTGTCCCTTTTAACACGTAGATGAGATTTACAGTTGAAATATCAGTAATAATAAACCAAGTGTGTGTGAAGTAATTTCAAATGAAGTGTAACAACTGAGTAAAGTAGAACCGATTGAATACATATTTTTAAAGGTTTGAGGAAAACAGCTCTTCTTATTCCTATATACATCTTTTATATATATAAATCAATGTATATTTGTTTGTATGTCCTGTATACAAATTCGCAGTAGTTCACTAATTCAAACTAAAATTTCCATACATAGGTAAAAAAATTAGGGGAAGACAATAGGCTATTTAAAAATATATATAAATCAATTATTAAAACTATATATTCAAATTATTCTACTTGGATATTTTTATTTCAGTACAATTTAGATTAAATTATGCTGAAGCAAACAAATAGATAATGATAATAACAAACGTTATAAAAAAAAATCTTATCTAAATATATATCACTCGGGTAGATATGCACACGGGTCAATCCCGGGGCGAAGCAGGGTCCACCCGTCTAGTATAATATAAAATTAAATTATTCCCTATCATTGTAACTTATATGGAACCAATAAAATTAAAGGAAGGCTGACGACCCCAGAAATACGTGTGACAACCTGGCCTTATATCACTTTACATAGCGGGTACTTTCAAAGTCTTTACCTTTGACCCTGGTAGGGAAACTTTAGTTATAAGAAGAGCCTGGAGCTTGTTAAAGACAGTTGAGTTCAGGTTTTAGAAAGATGCCGTCGAACTGGACAATCTCATTGGTCGAGCCGCACCAGTACCTTTTTTTCTAGGACCGGAGCCTTCCTTTTGCCACTTCAGAAATTCTATTTATAAATTTATATGTTATTATATTGTAGCGAAGTATTTATTATTTTATTAATATAATTTTATGCTTATATTTTACTACTCTGTAAACTTACCTCATTACTTATATATTTTTTAATCATTCATCTTTTCTACCGAAAATCCGCCATGGAGAGGCCCCCACCACCATCCTAACGGGCCATGGCCATGTACTGGCAGACATTACACGTGTGCATCCCGAAACAGACCCTACCTACATCCACTGTTCAGAAGAGCCACAGACAGTTGATAATCTCTTTAGCTGTTCAGCATTCCTAAGACATAGGATACAAACAGCTAATCCTGCTTAGACTGACCCACCTCAATCCTAGAATAATGGCCAGTATCCCAGACTCAACCTGAGCATGAAAATTTCTGGTCAACTGGTTTTAACTCAGCAATCAAAACAGGACGCGAGAAAAAGCGCTCAACACTAGTTCATACTAGTGAGCTGGACTCCCCGGGTAGTTGGTGGTTCTGTGCTCCAGGAACCTGGGTTATAAATATATCTATCTCTCATTCATAGTTTGTTCTTACCTTAAATAAATTGCTGTGTCATCTTGCTCCAGGAATCCGAGTTACCTCAAAAGAGAGAGAGGAGAGAGCTGTGTCATCCCGAAGTTTGTCTTTCCTATTTTCCAACGTGGCATTTTGGTGGAGATGCTGGGTAATTTAGGGAAGACAAACTGAAGATCACCGAGAAGATCTAGAGGCCATGGGTGCTGTGAATTCGATGAGGGAACATCTAAAGGCCCTGTTGAAGGAAGATGGTCGCCAAACTACCCGTGAGTTTGCCTAAAAAATAAAATGTAGTGCTGTGATTATCTTCAATCAATAGGTTTTTCTCAAAGCCTCGGAGCTTGGGTGCCTCACGAGCTTAATGAAACTAACAAAGAAAATCGCCTTCAAATCGCTGCTCAACATGTCGCACGCCATCAATCAACACGGGGCCATAAACAACGATTTTTATACCGAATCGTTACGGGAGATGAAAAAATGGAGTCTATACGTGAAGCAAAGAAAATAGTGGGTGGCTCCAGGAGATACGCCGAAGCCAAGAATAAAGCAATATCTTCACCCACAAAAGGTTATGATCTGCGTTTTTTGGTACTGCGAAGGTGTGCTGTACCTGAAAATGCTCGAAAGGAATGCCACGGTCAACAAGGACCTATACATTGTCCAATTGCATCGCGTGAATGAGGCTATTCAACAGAAATTCTCCTCCACGACAACGCTAGACCTCATGTTGCACAAATCGTCAAAGCCGCCCTTCAAGAGCTCGAATGGGAAGTTATACAGCACCCGCCGTACTCTCCGGACCTTGCACCAACCGATTACCACCTATTCAGCTCCATGTCAAACCATATGAGAGGCACTACCTTCGATGATGAAGAAGACCTCAAAACCTGGCTCAACAACTTCTTCAACACCAGACCGGGCGAATTTTGGCGGAACGGCATCAACAAACTAGTCGAACGTTGGGAGGAGATCGTAAATAATAACGAAGAATACATAATTGATTAATTAATTGTTATAATTAATGTTTTTTTTATCTAAATAAAATTGTCGAATAAACCGAACGAACTTTCTTTACAACCCAATATATAACTAACCATTGCGTCATATACCAACTAATTACCTTATGAAAAATATTTTATATACAAAGATATGGAAAATTATAGCTGCTAGACATAAAAATCCCATATATAATCAGTGAAAAAAAAAAATTACATATATATTCAAAAAAATGTTTTCCAAAAAGTTGAAACAAATGAAAAAAAGGTCTACATTTTGAAAGTTTCTAAATCTAGTAAGGTTTTTATTAATATTGTAACATAGTATTTAGTAATTTTATTTATGTAACATAGTAATTTATTAATTTTATTATTTTTTATTAACAGAGTGGTCATATATCTTGCGACTCTGAAAATTTCCCTCGTGGCTTATCTTTTGTTTACAATTGATAGTTTGTCCTTCCCTGAAATAAATTGTTTTCTCCTCCTGACGTTTCTGTCATCCCAAAATTTTTCCACGTGGCATTTTGGTGGAGATGCTGGGTAAGTTAGGGAAGACAAACTGAAGATCGCCGAGAAGAATTTGAAGCCATGGGTGCTGTGATCTACATTTTCAGAAACTGGCTCTAGGATTCCACCGCCGTGTCAAAGCCAAGACTTCCTTCCAAGATGACGATGTCCCTATAGACGACGATACGACGACAAAGCCGCTCTTCTCGCCGCAAGAAAATGGACGCAAAGGTACTAGGGACAAAGTTCCAAGACTTCGATGGAATCCTTGGCAGAAGCACGTCAAATCCACGTCAGTATCTACAATATTTGCTAGCTGTGGGTCACAGCTCCCATAGGGAAGAAGCTATGTAACATAGTATTTAGTAATTTTATTTATGTAACATAGTATTTATTAATTTTATTATTTTTTATTAACAGAGTGGTCATTTTTATGTTTATATCTTGCGACTCTGAAAATTTAGGCTTATCTTTTGTTTACAATTGATAGTTTGTCCTTCCCTGAAATAAATTGTTGTCTCCTTCTGACGTTTTTGTCTTCCCTAATTTTCCACGTGGCAATATGAATCATGCAGGCAAAGACCTTGAATAGGCCTCTATCAATACCACTTAGATAATAGAGAATGCTATAATATTATCGGTTAGCTTTGTTATGATCATTTTTTGCAAGCATCGGTTTGATCTCAACTTTGAATGACGAAATATATTGCGCTTTGAAAAGCCTATTAGGTACAGAATTGTTTCCACATAGTGCATACAGTAGAACCTCTCTTTAGCGGACACCGCTAGCAGGCACCTCTCGACAAAGGACAGTTTTTATTTGCAATATTACCATTTTTACTATTTAGCAACTCTCTGATAAGAGGATACCTCTCCCTAAAATACACTTTGGTTCTGCAATTAGGTGTTGTCCTTTACAGGGAGGTTCTACTGTAATATATAAATTCCAAAAATTAGCTCAGAGCTATCCCAAAGAGACGAATACAATGAAGATGATGCAATTAAACATTTATATATTGATTTGCATACTTAGGTTTCTTTTAGAAGAATGTATAATTTCATGTATGTTTTTGGTTATAAGTTAGGTTTATGTAGCTTACAGAAGTCGCCAATTGCCTGTTTTATGTATATAAGGTATATAATTTATACCAATTCATATATAAAACGCTCGTGTTAGTTGCCAGGATATGACTATTTTGTTTTTAATATAAATATACTAGACGAATGGCCCGGGCAACGCCCGGGTTTTACCCGAGTGCGTATATATTTTAAAAATGTTTTAATTAAAAATACTATTCGTTACAATTATAAATTGGCGCCGTGGATGTCTCTTTTGTGAAACGTCCCGCCCCAAACTGTGTGTGTCTTGAAAATATAAAAATAAAAATGTGAACGGAAAAATATGTCCAGGGTAGCCTAGTGGTCATGGCATCTGCCCGGTAAGCGGAAGGTCGTGGGTTCGATTCCCATCCCTTGACACTTTTTTATTTTATCCATTCTGACCAAAATCTATCCGTGAACTTCACACAGTGAACTTCACACAGACAGAATAAGGCAATTATATAAGTAGATAATCCAAATTGTGCCTTATCACACACTATTTTTTTATTTGGCCTTATTACCTTGTGTTTATAATCTATGACGTAATGCCGGCGGCGCGCACCCGTTGGCTGCCGGCGAGCACGTGACCTCCCTGTGCGCGCGCATCCGTGACAGAGGCGGCCGATGAGGAATGAGGAAAGACGGTCTCGTGACTATATATATATAATAATATTAATATAATAATAATTATTATCATTAGATAATGATAATGATCATAATGATGATGCGCGCGCATCCGTGACTGAGGCCGATGAGGAAAGACGGTCGTGACTATATATATTAATGTTGTAATATATTCCAATATATCTATGTCCCCGTGTGTTGTATAGTTATAGTGTAATTGCCAAAGTTGTTGAAATGAAATTTCGAGTGAGTGACAGCCGGCGCCTGTAGAGGAAAAAGGTCGGAAAAACAAGTCGGCTTCCCAGGTGTGCCCCCTTCTTACTCAAACAGATTAGTCCGCTTTGAGACACGAGGTTGACAGACCCCTCTCTACAGATCTCCCTTGACCGGTATCGGCTTCACTTACTCTCACGCCATCTCTGTGGTGAAATCCAACATGCCTCGTCCTTTTGTGCAATCCCAATCATGCCTGAACCCACTCTAAGCATTGTGGCCACCACGACTGCAACCAACATGCCACACTACAGTCATCCAACAGCATAAACAACACTACATTACTACATACATATGATACATTAGCGCGCTATCTGTTATTAGAATTGGAAAATAAACTGCTGGCCACCGTAAATGCAACACCCTGAAAGAAGCATGCAAATAACATGAAATTTACAACATGCATTAGTGAAGGTGAGATATGCAAATGATTAGAATTTCAGCGCAGACACACATCACACGCGCCTGTGGCTCCACTTCAAAGCACTATTTAAGGCTTAGAGATTTCGATGATTTCAAATTCCGAAATTGTGTTTTTATTGTGTTTTTTTTTATTTCAGAAAAACGATCAATTATGTCTCGTAGAAAACAGCGATCATCTTTTGATCAAGTATCCGAGTTCGACAGAGGAAGGATAGTGGCCTACCGATATTGTGGATTATCTTTCAGGGAAATCGGTAGTCGTATTGGACGAAACCAGACAACTGTAATGCGGATGTGTGATCGCTGGATGCAGTAAGGTACGACAGACCGACGTGTTCGATCGCATCCACCTAAGTGCACCACTTCACGTGCTGACAGGTAAATTGTGCGCATGGCAGTGACAGATCGCTCAGTCACATAACGAACCGTAGCACAGTACATTCAGTCTGTAACGCATCATCCAGTGTCTGCGCGTACCATTCGACGCCGTTTACAGCAGAGTGGTCTGTCCGCAAGACGTCCATTGCTTCGTCTACCCTTGACGCAAAACCCACAGACGTCTCCGCCGCCAATGGTGCGATGAAAGAAGGATGTGGATGGCAGAATGGAATGAAATTATTTTTTACTGACGAGTCACGCTTCTGTCTGCAATACCACGATGGTCGGATTCGAGTCTGGAGACACCGTGGAGAGAAGATGCTGAACAGCTGCGTTATGCACCGCCACACTGGTCCTGCACCGGGTATTATGGTATGGGGCGGTATTGGATATCACTCTCTCACTTCTCTAGTACGCATTGCCGGTACTTTAAACAGCCAACGCTACATCTCCGAGGTGTTAGAACCAGTTGTCCTTCCTTACCTTCAGGGCTTGCCACAGCCATATTTCAACAGGATAATGCGCGACCACACGTGGCACGCATTGTCCAAAGGTTCTTCGTCAATCGCCAGATTGAATTGCTTCCCTGGCCGGCTCGCTCTCCAGATCTTTCGCCGATAGAAAACATGTGGTCCGTGGTTGCTCAACGATTGACCCAGATTACATCCCCAGCTGCCACACCAGATCAACTTTGGCAACGTGTAGAAGCTGCTTGGTCTGCTGTACCCCAAGAACACAACCAGAGTCTCTTTGAATCAATGCCGAGGCGTGTGGCAGCGGTGATCTCCAACAATGGCGACTACTCTGGCTACTGATTCTGGCAGGAACCACACTTCGCAGAAGTCTATAAATTTAAGAATTTGATACTTGGTCAACATGTTATCTACAGAATAAATTTTGTTGTGATATCTCTTGTCTTTCTTGGTGTGATAATTTGGGTGGCCAGCAGTATATTATAGATGCGTACGGTATATAATATATATAATAAAAAAATCCAAATTGCAGTGTGTAAGGGCAATAGAAAATTGTTTAATTTGGAAAATAATCATACGGTCTATAATAGTTTCCAATTATCATAAATATAAATTGTCACGTATAAACACGTATACACTTTTATATTGGCCCTAGGAGGTAACATAATGTAAATACCTGTTGTTTATTATCCCATTTAAATGTAATGTTCAGTAGTAAATGACAATAAAGAGTAGTGTTTGAAGTCTTGGTGCCGCTTGCTGTTGTTCCTCTCGCCATCGCCACATTGCTGCTGCTACTCTTCTGGTAAGTCTCTCGTGTCCCCCCACCAGTGGTAAGGCCGAGAGATACTGCCAGAGGAAAGGAGTTCCACTTGAGCGATGGTTCTCGGAGGTCTTTGGGTGCTCTGCAGGGTCCAGCTGCAGAGGGAGAGCAACGGGTAGGTGATCCACGAAGGATGAAGCGGCGTCGTCGCGAAGAACCTCGGAGAGTCACGCGCGACAATATAAGTAGAAAATAATGAAGAGTAAAGGATGAACAAAATGAGTAAGATAAGTTTATAAATAATCGTTCTTCCCTGATTTATAATATAAAATAAATGAAGCTTCCAGGGTTAAGTTTCTTGTTCAACTTTTTATTTTCAAGCTTTCGACTTGTCAGTCCTTCAACAGGATTATCACTTTAACAACTTAATAATAAATACAATATGTAGACAATATATTTATTATTAAGTTGTTAAAGTGATAATCCTGTTGAAGGACTGACAAGTCCGAAAACTTGAAAATAAAAAGTCGTACAAGAAACTTAACCCTGGAAGCTTCATTTATTTTATAATAAGATATAATTATTATTTTTGAGATGAAAATTATCAATGTATCAATAAATATTTAAAATGTTTATCGGAAAGATTTTTAACAAAGAAAACAAGCTTATAAATCGGCTTTTCATACATCATGCGTTTGTGCAAAACACACCTGGGTGACAAACTCGATGTTCATCAATCAAAAAGAATTAAGCGTAAAAGAGTATTCTCTCTAAAAGTAAACTTTTTCTATATTTTGCAAAATTTTCATATTTTTATATACATACATGTATTAGTTACGAACGGAAAAATACGTCCAGGGTAGCCGAGTGGACAAGGCACCTGCCCGGTAAGCAGAAGGGTGTGGGTTCGATTCCCGCCCCTGGACACTTTTTATTTTTCCGTTCGCCATTACTCTTCATGTTTCACCTTTCCATACCTCATCCTCAAAGTTAGAAATGTCGCTATTTCTCTTTGAAAATAAATTTCGATTTTTATCAAAGAAACATTCGCGGTATAATTTCAATTTTCGTTTTATATATTATATTTATACAGTAGAACCTCCATGAGAGAACACTCACGCTAGAGGATACCTCTCTATAAAGAACAGTTTTCATTTACAAAATTACCATTTTTACTATTTAGCAACTCTCCTGTAAAAAAAATCTCCCTAAAGGACACTTTATCTTTGCAATTAGATGTCCTTCTACTGTATTAATGTTAGAATTTCAATTTGAAAATATATGTATTTATACTTTTCTAAATGTTGGTCATATAATCAAAGTGATTAAAAACGAGTTATTTGATAAAAAAAAAAAGGAATTATCTCTACATAAATGTGTAAATATTTGTTTGTTTGTTTTGCCCCTGATCAGTTGGCATTCTGCGCTTCAGAAAAATCGAGTTTATAAATATATTTTATTTTGCAAAAAAAAAACTTGAAAAATGGATAACGCAACGGTTATTAATAAATTAGAAAATGAATCCAAAGAAGATGTTCCCAAGATTGAAGATATTCAAAATGAAGTAAAAGAAACGGCGGAAGAAGAGCCCAAGAAAAAAGAAAATGAATCCAGAGAAGATGTTCCCAAGATTGAGGATATTCAAAATGAGGTAAAAGAAACGGCGGAAGAAGAGCCCAAGAAAAAAGAAAATGAATCCAGAGAAGATGTTCCCAAGATTGAGGATATTCAAAATGAGGTAAAAGAAACGGCGGAAGAAGAGCCCAGAGAAAAAAGAAAATGAATCCAAAGAAGATGTTCCCAAGATTGAGGATATTCAAAATGAAGTAAAAGAAACTGCGGAAGAAGAGCCCAAGAAAAAAGGCAGTTTAGCCGACGATGCCGAAAAGGTAGTGGAAGACCTTGAGAATCTTGTGATTGATATTGTGCATGTTGAGAAAGATGTTGAAAAACTCTACGACGACATAAAGAAAGTCAAAGATGACATCGGATGGCTTCGTAGGTTTGTCAACTTTATATGCTGCGCATTCTCATGCTGGAAGGTCGCTTCCCTTGTATAATACTTAGTAATATACCTACCTATGTATTAGCATGCTTATAGTGCAGACTAATAAATGACTGATAACTAAAATAATTGTGTTTATTGGGATTAATAAATATACTGATTTTATACATTGTATAATACTTATGATAAAGCGATAAAACACAAATTTGGATTATAAATTATTATAGAAGAAAATAAGACCTAATTCAAATAATTTATTTGTGTGTGACGTTTCGGCAACAACATTGTCACCATTATCAGACAAAAGAATAAATGATGTATTTATCATGACAATGACAATAAATTATTTGGATTAGGTCTTATTTTCTTTTATTTTTTAGTATAATATTTAGTAATATACCTATGTCTTGTCATGATTGCCTTCTTATACGACAAACTAATAAATGACTGGCAAACCAAAAAATTGTGTGTTTATTGGTATGTATAAATATACTAAAACTTCTCCTGCTGGAAGATTGCTTCCATTGTATAATACTTAGTAATATGCCTACCTATGCATTGTCACGATGGCCTGCTTATAAATGACTGATAACTAATTTGTATGTATAAATATAACTAAAACTTCTCATGAAACACCAGCTTTGTAAAATTTGCCAATAGTGACGAGGTTTCTACCATACTGAAAATCAATGATCGTGAGGTTTGCAGGTTTGGATAATTAGAAAAAGGAGAATTGTGGAAGCCGCAACTTTTATAATAAGATTTAGCGTCACTTACTCCTTTTTCTATACTGTATGGCAAAATCAAGCAAAGGCCAATAATGACATTGAGGCTTCTACTATACCGTAAATCATTGATTGTGAGGTTTGCCGGTTTTGATAATTAGAAAAAGGAGAATTGATGAAGCCGCAACTTTTATAAACTAATAGGATTTAGCGTCACTTTTCTATCCTTTTTCTATACTGTATGTCTCTGTGCTATATTTGACATACGCGTTATAGATGTTTACATACCTAATAACAGATTGTACGCAAATTTATCACATATACATTATGTCTAAAAGGTTTTCTTTGTTGCTTACGGATGATCAATACATGAAACATGTATTCATATGTATTTCTATCTTTTTTATTTAAAAAACGCTAGCTTTCAAGCGTTAATCGCTCTTCAACGGGATAACTATAATTTCGACTTTATCTCACCAGAAATATTTACAAAAACAAACGCGCGCAGCGTGGATATTTATAACGCTGCGCGTGTTTGTTTTTGTAAATATTTCTGGTGGGATAAAGTCGATATTATAATAAGCCCGTTGAAGAGCGATAAACGCTTGAAAGCTAGCGTTTTTTAAATAAAAAAGATACTTATTGTGAGAATATATTTGTAATTTTAATACTTTTTTCACAATTTTATCATGAATATGTATTTCTATTGTCCTTAATGATTGTCTATAGCGTGTTTACCTTTTCCTAAGGTTTCAGTAGTGGATATCATGACAAAACAGCTCAATACAAGATTAAAGCGGTAGATTATGCTGGTAGGATTCGTCACTGTGTGTGATGAGTCAGGCTCTACCAATTTATTTTTTTATCATTCCAGTCCAGGGTAGCCTAGTGGACATGGCATCTGCCCGGTAAGCGGAACATTGTGGGTTCGATTCCCATCCCTGGACACTTTATTTTTCCGTTCATCATTACTCTTCATAATTCACCCTTTCATACCTCATCCAAAAAGGTTAGAAATAGTCAATATTTCACCTTGAAATAAATTTTGATTTTTCATTGATAAGAAACTCATGCGGTGTAACTTCAAGAGTTGTTTTTACAATCACAAGCCGCAATGTATTATATTGCAATAGAATTTTGTTTTAAGAACAACGGTAATCTTCATATTTGTTATAGAATAAAAACAAGTCAGGGAGAAATGCTTCTTTTATAAAAGGATGATCGTACAGGCTACGGGCAAGATGTCCTTCCACAGGTAATATCGTCCTCTTATAAAATGAGATCTTCCCACTAACTTGTGTTTCTTCTATGGCAATTTTCTTAATTTTTAAAAGGAATTTATAGTTGCTTGTGCGTACTTTTTTGAAATATCAATCAATCATTTTATTTCCAAAGCTTGGCCTTGTCTTTATTATTTGCGGAAGAGCATTGCTCGATGCAAATATTTGAATGTAATTCTACTGTCCTATAAGCTTATGTCCATAGTTTTCTTGAAAATCATTTCTGAGATTCCATCCTTCAGTGCTTCGTATATAAGCAGAATCGTCCAATACAGTATTAGAGCTCCAAGAAGCGGTCTGGTGGATTATATTGGCGAAACCGCTGGGAGGGTTCACCACTGATGAGCCATGCCCTCCCAATATATTTTCATCGCAGTAAGGGCAGAATAAAAATTCGGCTCAATCACAGACTGAGCCAGGGATGATATAGGCTTCTATGGCCCTTGCATCCCAGGCTTTCGCTGAAATCTAGATCCACACAACCAGAAGGAATGATGCATTCTCCATGCACCGAGCGGCCATTGGTAGGCCCCTCGCGCCCGCCATTATGGTCTGGCTCCATGGGGTTGACCATTCACCCACAGGCGTCTCCGAGAGTTCATTGGCAAGGTTGCTGACCGAGCCCTCCCGTTCGGACTTAGTAAAACCCGTCCTACGCTCCAATAGGACTCCCCCCCCCTTTTGCCCTCGAACCCTTATCCAGTACTCCCTGAATCTGCCGTCGAATCAAGGACCTCTGAGGTTGACGCGGGGAAACCAACGCGGAGGCGGGGGGGTGGTACTACTGTGTGCACCCCTTGGTTTTTCAACACCAGGCCTAGCCCTGGTGCAATTTTCGCGCACGGCAAGGACGCTCCCAATGACGCACACACAGAGCGAAGACCCAAGAGTTTCAAGACACGTGCGCCTCGCCTCAGACAACCAAGGGCAGACGGCCAGCTTACAGCTTCACTGGACATCAGCCAGTGGCACCCCTACGGAGGACAACACGCAGAGACGCCTCTCCACTCACTCCCCTCTAGAGTGATTGTAGAGGGCGGGAAAAATTTGTATTATGTATAAAAGAAACATTTGTGCTTTTAAATCCTTTCATTTTATATGTATCTCCAAAGCGCTATATCCCGCAAAGGATACTTGCGCCAAACAAGGAGAAAAGTTTATTTACATAAGTTATTTACATTATTCAACACATGAAAACATTAGAGATCCAGATTTTGTAGAAAGTTTAGAATGTATTTACAAAATGAATTAAACTTTAAATATGATTTTTTATCGAAAATCAAATCGTTAAGTTCACAAACAACTAGTTCATTCTTCCTCCTATAATCTTGAATTAATTTTTTTATACGAGTGTAACTTTTTTTTTTTACAGAAGTATTGAGTATTTAGAGAGAAATTTATATTACTAAGTTACGGTAAGTGCACACAATGCAATTAAAAAAAAAACCTTTACAAAATTAGCGTTACTCTTTATGTAAATAATGGCTTTCGTATTATTATTTTTTTTTGTTTTGGCCTTTTTTTTAAATCTCTTTAAAATAAAATCGTTTAAAATGCAGTCACAGTCATCAGCAAATACATATGTTAGCTACATTCCATGTTCCCTTTTGTTTTTTTAATAAAATTTATTTTGACTTGTCTGTATTCTGGCTGAGATGGGCAATTTTTGTGGTACTTTTATTATGCGGCTTACTTTTTGTATGCTCAGATATTAAGCCGGTTCAAAATCACTTTATTAGGTACCGCTCAACAAGAGCAACCTAGTTTATGATAGTTGAAACAGTGAATAATATATGAAGTTCACATATTAAACAAAATTTTTACGCGGGATTCAATCCCGGTTCATGACTGTCGGGAATCGAGGGTGTTACCCACTCGTCCACCGACTTTTTAATTTTTCTGTAAGCTAGTACGCTCAATACATCTATCACATTTCCTATAAATTGCTTTCTACGGTTTTAGATCTTCCCTTTAGTCAACCAAGACCTGATATGGAATACGCATGGTACAGTTAAAGAAACGTCCTAAACACGAATGCAAACTCACGGTGTAATGGAAATAGTTTCATTGGATATTCTAAGGCAATTAAGAGATTTGTGATCCACCGATGTACTGCACAAATCCAATCTAGATGTATTTGCAGTCAGTTTTTTTTTTTAAGATTAAGCATAAATAGTAAAGATAAACGATAAGGAACTTCCTTATCGTTTATACAATCTATGGAGAAAGTTTTCAAGTAATTTTATAGTAAAGATAACTTTTAATCAATGCTATTTCTATTTACACTATTTAAATTGAAGATATATATACAATTAATATAACAATTATATCATTTCAGATATTAAGCTAGTACGCTCTATAATCACATTTCCTATAAATTGCTTTCTACGGTTTTAAATCTTCCCTTTAGTCAGCCAAGACCTGATATGGAACACGCACGGTACAGTTAAATAATAGTAAATTAAATTTTATTGCCCTCTCTATCGTTAAAATTTTACTACTGATGAGCCAAGCCCTCTCATTCATTAAATCATATCATTGCAGTAAGGTCTGTAGAGATTTAAAAAGAAACGCATTGCCGGTAAATTTATTTGGGTAACATTTTAACGATAGAGGGCAATAAAATTTAATTTACTAATATATAATGGTTATGAAAACATGTTTTGCGCGGAAGAGCTTTGCTCGATGCAATACCTTGAAATTTATATGTATGTACCTCTACAGACCTATAAGCTTATGTCCATAGTTCACTAAACACCATTTAGCTGCCTTCCATAGAAAATGCAGGGTATATAACAAAACCAGTCCAATACAACAGTAGAGCGGTCTAGAGATTAATTTTGGCGAAACCGCTGAGAGGGTTCACTACTGATGAGCCAAGCCCTCTCATTCATTAAATCATATCATTGCAGTAAGGTCTGTAGAGATTAAAAAGAAACGCATTGCCAGTAAATTTATTTGGGTAAAATTTTAACAGTTAAATAAACGTCCTAAACATGAATGCAAACTCATGGTGTCTCATGCAAATAGTTTCATTGGATATTCAAAGGCAATTGATTCTATATCGATATGCTCCACCGATGTATAACATAAATCCATCTAGATGTATTTGCAGTCAGTTTTTTTTTTTAACAGTGAGCATAAATAGTAAAGATAAGATAACTTCTAATCAATGCAATTTCTATTCACACTATTTAAATTGAAGATATATAAACAATTAATATAACACAATTATATCATTTCTCTTTCTCTCATATGTTTTAGAGAGTTTTATATTTATAATAAATCTCTGTAGTTCAATGTGAACAGACGGTTATCCTTCATAAAATTCTCTAACTTAAATATGGTTATTTCTTTACTTTTAATTTAGCAACAAAATAAAGTGAAGCGCCGGTTCCAAAATCACTTTATTAGGTACCGCTCAACAAGAGCAACCTAGTTTATGATAATTGAAACAATGAATAATATGTGAAGGTTATTCATATATTAAACAAAAGGTTGACGCGGGATTCAATCCCGGTTCATGACTGTTGGGAATCGAGGGTGTCATCCACTCGTCAACCGACTTTTATGCGTTGTGTGTTTGTGAAGCGGATATTCGGTTATGTTGGTTCAAGTAAATTCAATTTACATAACAGTGTCTTAGGAATATTTTATTTTCCAAACTTTTTAATGTTCTCCAAGGTTACTTGGAAGGGATACAACCGATACTGGAGCTGCTCGAGCATCAGGCCCCTCGTCCTGGAGGCCTTTAACATCGTCGGAAGACCCCCTGATCTCCAGGCTTGGATCTTCGGAACAGACCTGGAGGATGACAAAATGGCCATCCTTGAATCGGCGAAGTCAAGAATCTACCTTCGTCCAGGTTGGACTGGGTGAGGACATCGAGGACCCCGTCATCTCTTGGAGAGGGACACTATCGCGGTTGACTACATCGCTGACTGCAAATAATTTTATAGATTTAATTTTCTTCTGTAAATATTTGACAAAGAGATCTTTCTTTCTTTCCGGGTTATATTGGCCATTTAGAGCAGGGTCTTCTAACCCCAAACTCTAAGAGGTCGATAAGGATGTTTTAATTGTCTACTTGGAAGGCACAACAAATTCACACAAGCAATCGCAATTCGCCAAATTCACACAACCAATCGAAATTCGCCAAATTCACACAAACAATCGTAAATTACCAAAACAGGATTCTTTATCATTATTAGCATCAAGTAGAATTGCTTCTATTTTTTATAAGTCAATGCTTACATGAATATTGTGATGAATATTCTAAGACCAAAAATGTTGCTAATTCAATAATCATTACGTTCAATTAGTTTGTATATTGTTCATATACACTGAAATATTTGTCTTGTTTGTTTTCTATATATACTGATATTTGCCTCAAGCAGACACTGGGAGAACAAAGACAAAAAACTAGCTGGATAGCATAGTTCTAATCGACTATTTATCACCGTATATTTATATACACTGACATTTTTAGTGTTTTTTTTATATACAGTAGAACCTCCCTGTATAAGACACCTAATTTGCAGAGCCAAAGTGTCCTTTAGGAAGAGGGTGTTCTCTTACCGGAGAGTTGCTAAATTGTAAAAATTGTAATTTTGCAAATGGAAACTGTCCTTTGTAGAGAGGTTCCGCTAAAGGGAGATTCTACTGTACTGAAATTTGCATCAAGCAAACATTGTGAGAACAGAGGCAAAAAAAAACTAGCTTAATAACATAGTTCTATTAAGTTTGTATGTTATTTATCACCGTATATTTTATATACACTGAAATATATTTTTATTTATTTATTCGTCTTAATTTACAGGTGTTACATTCGAGCACAGCTCGCGAGTCACCTTGTCCTGGCTATTTACACATGGCGAGTTGGTGGGGTAGAAGTGGTCCCCTAGGCCTTGCAGGAGGGCAGCTGTTGGACGATGAGCTCTTGACTAGGTGTCAGGGCCGGGTCGTCGGAATCGGGGATTGATATCTCCTTTATTTTGTAGAATATCTTGTATGGTTGGATTATTTGAATTTTGCATTTGAAGGTATAATTTCTTAACGGAAGTTTGGTACACATCTTCTAGATCGGGTCCTCCTTCAGTATCTTGTTTGATAGGTTGAATGGAGCTCCTATACTTGTCCGAAGGCAGATTCTCATAAATGCGTTTATCCTGTTTTTGTTTGTGGTTGTAATATATTTACACCAAATTTGGAGTGCGTATGTTACTATCGGGAGGATACAAATTTCTATATAGAGTAAACTTTTGTTTTGTAGTCAATTTGCTTCTATAGTTGAAACAGGCTTGATAATGTTATTTTTGCGATTTTTGCTTTCTTTATGACATTTTGACATGCATGTTGAATTTCAACTTGGAGTCTAAGGTAACTCCAAGATATTTAACGCTGTCAGTCCAGTTAATAGGCTCTGGTTTACCTTTTAGGATGGATTGTGGCTTGAATTTTTTATTGTCTAGTGGAGGAAAAATTATTGCCTGAGACTTTTTTGGGTTGATGTCTAATTTTCAATCATTGCACCATTTGGTTATACTGTTTATGTAATTTTGGAGTTGTGTAGCTATTATTCCTATTGATTTGGAGTTTGATAAAATTTCTGCGTCATCTGCGAAAAGTTTTATTTGACATTTTGGATGTGGAGGGAAATCGTTGATGTAGATGTTGAATAGGTAGGGTCCCAAGAATAGAGCCTTGAGGGACTCCAATCTGGGTTGGTTTTGCCGTGGTTATATAATTACCTTGCTTAATAGAAAAGGTTCTGTCCTGGAGATAGTTTTTCAAGAATTTGATAAAATCCCTTGGAAATTGATTTTTTGTTATTTTTGTTATCAAGCCATATATCATGCCATACTCTATCAAAGGCTTTGGCAAAGTCTAGAAAAACAGCACCTACTGCCTCCTTGTGGGACTTTCTTATTTGGATGTAGTCTATTACTGTGATTAGCTGTGGGTTGTGGAGTGTCCTTTTCTGAATCCAAATTGTTGAGGAATGATAAAGTTAATAGAATCCATGTATGACTGCAATCTGCGAAGAACGATTCTCTCGTATACCTTACCGATGGTAGAGAGAAGGCTGATTGGTCTGAGATCTTCAGGTGATTTGACAGGTGATTTTTTTGGGATGGTTATGATAATGGCATGTTTTCCATGTCTTCGGGAAGTAGCACAGGTGTAATGCAGCATTGAAGATCCCAGCGAGGAAAACTATCCATTTGATGGGGGAGGTTTTTAGTCATTTGCGGCGTAATATTGTCGTGGCCTGGAGCTTTGTGATATTACCCCTAGGTTTTTAATTACTTCCTTGACTTCATTTGGCGTTGTCATTGATAGTATATTCTCTTGGGGATGATGGCAAAGTGTTATCTGTTAGGTAAGACGGAACTTAATCCTCCGCCTTGGAAAAGTGTTTGGGGAAAATGCTCTGAAAGATCATTTCCAATTTCTTTGTCGGTCAGCAAGGTTATTCCATTTGCATTTAAACTAGTGATTTTGTCAGTTTTTTTACTAATGGGTTTTTGTTTTTTTTCCAGAAGTCTGTAGGGCTCGATTCAAGTTTGCTTAAAAAACTATTCCAATTTCAGATTTCTCTGCTTCAAGGGCTTGATTTACCTTTCCTTGAAGATTGAGGTAAGTAGCTCTATGAGCTGGATCCCAGGTTGATTGCCATCTTTTCCTAGCTTTATTTTTCTCTCTTATTAAGGCTTTGGTTTTTGGGTTCTTTATTAATTTGGAAGATGAGACTATGGTGTTTTTCGAGTAGCTATTATTAATTTTTTCGTTTAAAATTCCAACTGCTGAATCAATGTCTACTTCAGTTTTCAAGGGGAGTCTGGGGGGCGTGTTGGAGATTAGATCTTGTTGAAAATGAACCCAATTAGTTACTCGGCTGAGCTGGGTTGTGAATTCATCCTTTGGACAATTCAATTCAAAGATTACAGGGAGATGGTCAGATGATAAATCGTCGGTGCTTCTGGCCTTTGGGGTCCAGGGAATGTTTTTAAGTACAGCGAAGTCTAGGAAATCGGGATTGCCGAGTGGACTGTAATGCGTGGGTGACGAAGGTGCGACAATGTCGAGGCTTTCTCTTTCAGAGAAATTGTGCAGCACGATTCCACTGTTATTTGAAGTCCTTGGGCCCCAAAGAGGGTGTTTGGAGTTTCCAGTCTCCTGCAACGATTATTGAGTGGTTGTGTTTTATCTGGTTTTATCAAAATTGAAGTATTTTTCAAGTTCAAAGTATGAATCAGCATATTTTTATATTTAAAAAAGGATTTTATAATGATGGCTGTTCCCCCACCTTTTCCTGTAATTCGATCAGTTCTAATGGTTTGATAGTTCCTGAACTTTAGATCAATTGAGGGTTTAAGGTGAGTTTCACTGAGCAGAGCAATGTCAATTGAGTTATCTTCTAAAAAGTGCAATAATTCTTCTTTCTTTGATCTGATTCCGTTACAATTCCAAGCAATAATTTTAAAGGTAATTTGCAATTCATTGTAGGTATGTTTTGATTACTTGCATCAATTTTTCACACAGGTCCTTAGTTTCAGAACGAGAAGTTTTTCTTGTCACAACCTCAGCATTGCTTTGGTTTTGTTGTTCTACAATTTTCGGCAGTGTTTCAGATCTTTTTTAAATCGGAAGTGGGTTGTTAGGTTTGTACTGACCAGGGTATCTTGGCTGTTGCTGATGTACTCTTGGAAACTTAGGGCATCCGCGGTAATTGGCTGTGTGCGCTTCTTCGCAGCTTGCACACTTTGGGGGAAGTTGTCTTGACTTTCTTGGGCAGTCCTTCGAATGGTGCTCCTCGGCACACTTAACGTATTTTGGTTTCAGGAAGCAGTTAAGTTGACCGTGCCTGAAACCCTGGCAGTTGAAGCATTGAGTCACACGGTTTGTTGTTCTGAAAGATTCTACTGCAATTTTCTGATAGAGAATTTCAGTTATTCCGTAAATTTTCTTGTTTCGTTCATTTTTCGGTAATTCTACCAGTACTAAATTCATTGGCCTTTTAGTTGATTGTCTATGAAGTCTCTTCACAGAGGTCTCAGTAAAGCCCATTGTTGAAAGTTCTATTGCTATATCTTCAGTCTTGTAGGCTGTTGTCACGCCCTTTAATACCACTTTGAGCGGTTTTTTCTTCTTGGAGTCTATAAGAGTAGCCGCCATTGTTTTTTTTTGAACATATTCCCTGATTTTTTTTAAGTCTGATATATTTTTGGCCTTGATAATGTGCTTATTTCCTGAGATCGTGCATTGGAATTTATCTGTGCTCAGGTCTTTCAGCTCTTGGCAGAGCAACTTCCAGTCTGTTACATTTTCTGCTATTACAGGTGGTATTCTTGGCTTTTTTGCATGTGTGACTTTTGTCCAAGGACCATCTTCATCAATGTTTTCTTCGTTAACCTAAGGAGGGGTAGCTGCGGACGTTTCTTGAGGGACTTCAGTTACCTCGTTCATGGAGACATCGTTTTCATTATGCTGTGAGACAACTTCCATTCTCGGTGTCTTATGGCTACGTGGTGTTGAATCTGATGGGGATTCGCGAGTTCGTTTCTTTGTTGAAGGAGTTTCTTCTACTTTGTACTCGATGCCACATCTTTCAAGAATTTTCAAAAGTATGTTGGTTTCGATTATACTGACCTTTTCGCCAGCTGGGCTGATCGTTGATTTGATTACAATAGGCTGCATCTTTTTTAGCTCAGCTCTTGTTCCTGAAATATTTGTCTTGTTTGTTTTCTATATACTGAAATTTGCATCAATCAGACACTGGGGAGAACAGAGACACAAAACTATCTGGATAGCATAGGTTCTAGGAATATTTAACTTTTTTTTGTTGCTTATCCCTAGCACACGTGATACAGGCCCAGATATGGTGGGTAGAAGAAGGCGACTGCTTTTACTGTAAGTGCACCACATGTCTACACATTTGAAAAGCAGTTCAACTTTTCACTTACAAATGTGTCAGAGTCCCGTTTAGTTACTTGTACTCGCTGGTGGGGTTGGACTTTTTCAAGAATCTCGGACCATTTGAGCATTTTTTTTTTTATCATCAGAAAAAAGTGCCCAATGCGGGAATCGAACCCGGGTCGTAGCGGTCGAAAAACCAACGGTTTAGACCATCCTTCTACCGACCCCTTAAGATAAAAACTGGCGCCACGTGCTGTTTGCCTTTTTCGATAGTGTTGTGGATATATTTGCATACTTGGGATATTTGCAGAAATGCAAATATCCTCTTTGCATACTCATTTCTGACTTCATGTATAAATGGCGCTACAAGTTGTTAGCAGGCAGTCAGTCAATTTATGTAATAAAAGAGATTACTGGAGTCCGTTTGCCTCAGCAAAGCGACACCTCACTCTAGGCTACCTCCCAACCTTTAAGGATAGAACAGATAGTATTCAGCTTAAGAAACAGAGGGTGTTCCACTTAAGACAGATTTCTCGTCAGCATTTTGTTGTGTCAATATGTAACAGTGTATCAGTACAAGGTGTGTTCAAAAAGTATCGCGAATTTTCGCGGGTTATATATATTCGAATTTCGATCTTTTTGTGGCTTTATGTTGGTACTCATGTCTCTCACTTATGCCTACAAGCTCGGCCATTTTGAATGTTCACTTAATTGTTGACAGCTGCTTTGCTTGCAGGTGTTTTGGATCGTCTTCGATTTTTACCTATTAAAAAAAAATGGATCAAAGAACCTGTATCAAATTTTGTGTGAAAAACGAAATTAAGTGCGCGGATGCATTCCTGTGGCATGTTGACTGTGGCATACGGAGAAGCTACCTTGGACCGAAGCAACGTTTATCGGTGGTACAAAATGTTCTCAGAAGGCCGAGAAGATGTGAACGACGAAGAGCGTGCCGGACGCCCGAGCACTTCAACAACAGACGAAAAAATTAATCAAGTGGAGAAAATGATATTGGCCAATCGTCGAATCACCGTTAGAGAAGTTGCTGAGGACCTAAACATATCGATTGGCTCGTGCCATTCGATTTTTTATCAATGATTTGGGCATGAGACGGGTCGCCGCGAAATTCGTACCAAAATTGCTCAATTGCGACCAAAAATAGCATCGCATGAACATTGCTAATGAGATGTTGGGACTCTGTCCGCGACGACCCAAATTTGCTCCAGAGGGTCATAACTGGTGACAAAGCGTGGGGTTTATGGTTATGACGTGAAAACCAAAACTCAATCATCTCAATGAAAGCTGCCGCACGAACCAAGACCGAAAAAAGCGCGCCAAGTCGGTCGAATGTGAAAGTTTTGCTGACAGTTTTCTTCGATTGCAGAAGCGTAGGGATCATGAGTTCTTGCCACAGGGTAGAACAGTCAATAAGGAATATTACCTGCAAAGTTATGCGCAATTTGCGCGAAGCAATCCGCCAGAAACGCCCGGATTTGTGGAAGAACAAAAATTGGCTTTTGCACCACGATAACGCCCCTGCTCACACATCGTTGCTTGTGCGCGACTTTTTTTTTGCCAAAAACAACACACTAATGATGCCGCAGCCACCGTATTCCCCAGATCTGGCCCCCTGTGACTTTTTCCCTGTTCCCCTAAACTGAAGAGGCCCATGAAAGGACGACGTTACGCTACGCTTGACGAGATAAAGACGGCATCGAAGGAGGAGCTGAAAAAGATTTTAAAAATGTTTTTTTGAAGTGCTTCGAAGATTGGAAAAAACCGTTGGCACAAGTGTATAATATCTCATGGGGATTACTTTGAAGGGGACAAAATAGGTATTCATGAATAAATAATAAATTTTTGAAAAAACACAGAGGTCGCGATACCTTTTGGGACACACCTCGTATATATTTATAAAAGAAACCCGTCGCCGTAAACTTCAATTCCTTCTTCAAGATGATGTCTGGCGATTCTTCCTTCTCTTGTAATTTATATCTTATATTTCAGCCTTTAGTAACTCCGTATATCAGAAATAATTCAACATGTAAGCACCATGTTTTATGATCATTTCAACCTTTAAATATACAGTAGAACTTACAGTCGAACGTATTCAATTCGAAAACGTCTTCAATTTGAATATTTATTGACACAAAATTTGTTTTTTTTTTTTAAATAGGTATAAGCATTTATTTGAATTAAAATCAAAATAGAGAGGTCAGTGGAAGGATGGTCTAAACCGTTAGTTTTTTACCGATAAAACCTGGGTTCGATTCCCGCATTGGGCACTTTTTTTTCTGATAAAAAATGCTTTAGTGACCCCCCGATTTTTGCAAAAGTCCAACCCCACCAGCGAGTGCAAGTAACCAAACGGGGCTCTGGCACATTTGTAAGTGCAATAAATTAAATTCTGTTTTAATTCGAATTTTTGGATAATTCGATTTTTTTGGTTCCTAGAGCTTCAAGTTATCCAAGTTCAACTGCATTTGTTTTAACATTTGTAACATATATTCCTGGCAATGTGTTTCGTTCCATACATATTATCAATTATTATCTTTAACATTGTTTCAGCTTATCTTAGATATGTGCTTTATGTTGTATGGACAACTCTAGAATTTCTGTGTATTTAATTTTTGCTCTAGTATGTGTTAAGTTTTCAATAAAATGCATGTGCAATCTAAATTATATTGCATTGGAAATTCTGACTAGGATCTTTTGGTTTATTCTTAAAACAAAAATGACAATATATATATGTTAATAATTGTGTTGTGATTTTGATTTTTTTTTTTTTGCTTATCCCTACACCTGGAACAGGCCATGATAATCATGGTGGTTAGAAGTAGGCGACTGCTTTTACTGTAAGTACACCACATGTCTACACATGTGAAAAGCAGTTCGACTTTGCACTTACAAATACTCCAGAGCCCCCGTTTGGTTACTTGTACTCGCTGGTGGGGTTGAACTTTTGAAAGAATCAGGGGGAATTGGAGCATTTTTTTTTAATCAGAAAAAAAAAAGTGCCCAATGCGGGAATCGAACCCGG
Organism: Cordylochernes scorpioides; assembly: GCA_030710605.1. Lineage (NCBI taxonomy): Eukaryota > Metazoa > Arthropoda > Arachnida > Pseudoscorpiones > Chernetidae > Cordylochernes > Cordylochernes scorpioides. The sequence goes on from CP092880.1 coordinate 19,824,920, forward strand.
GTCTTAGCGGTCGAAAACCAACGGTCACACAAAATTTGATACATGTTCTTTGATCCATTTTTTTTAATAGGTAAAAATCGAAGACGATCCAAAACACCTGCAAGCAAAGCAGCTGTCAACAATTAAGTGAACATTCAAAATGGCCAAGCTTGTCGGCATAAGTGAGAGACATGAGTACCAACATAAAGCCACAAAAAGATCGAAATTCGAATATACGTAACCCGCGAAAATTCAAAATTCGCGATACTTTTTGAACACACCTCGTACGTTGTTACACCTTGAGAAAGGTTGGCGTTCAGCTAACTGAAATATTGGTAACTAAATTATTTTTTTACCAACCCACTCCCATCTCAGGGCACAATGCAGATTTGGTGTCCGTCTGGCCTAACCCCACCTTGCTCATCCGAATTCTGCCCGGGAATCCTGCAAGACCTGTTGGTCCAGTGGTCAGTGGCTGATCCACCGGTACTGGGTCATACTGCTGCCCCCGGATCTCTGTTCAGCATCATCCAAAGACCGCACTGATGGAGAATTCCTGAATACCTGGAGGAGGACTCATCGTCGTTGTGGGAGCCTCCATAACTGTACATATTATCTATATAAAGGGGAAGGGGGGTCGTTGGAAGGCTGGTTAAAACCGTTTGGTTTTCGACCACTACGACCCGGGCACGATTCCCGCATTGTACATTTTTTTTCTGATAAAAAAAAAAATGCTCCAAAGGCCCCCGATTCTTGCAAAAGTTCAACCCCACCAGCGAGTGCAAGTAACCAAATAGGGCTCTGGCACATTTGTAAGTGCAAAGTCGAACTGCTTTTCACATGTGTAGACATGTGGTGCGCTTACAGTAAAAAGCGGTCGCTAACTACCCACCATGATTATCATGGCCTGTACCACGTGTACTAGGGATAATAAAAAAAAATGTCTATATAATTTAAGTTATAAAGTTTCGATTGCGTCGAGTTTTTCGTTTTTATCATCATTTTCATTATTAACACAAAGCAATAACGCGCCATCTATACATATAAAATAAAAGGGATTTAAAAGCGCGAATGTTTCTTTTATACATAAAACGAACTTCTACAGTCTTTACTGCGATGAAAAAATATATTGGGAGGGCTTGGCTCATCACTGGTGAACCCTCCCAGCGGTTTCGCTAATTTAATTCACCAGACCGCTTCTCAGAGCTCTAATAATGTATTGGATCATTCTGCATTTATATGCTACACTGAAGGATGGAATCTTAGAAATGGTTTTCAAGTAAACTATGGGCATAAGCTTATAGGACAGTAGAATTACATTCAAATATTTGCCTTCGAGCAATGCTCTTCAGCAAACTATAAAGACTAGGCCAGTTAGGAATAAATTAACACAAAGCAATAACGCGCCATATATACATATAAAATAAAAGGATTTAAAAGCGTTTTATACATAAAACGAACTTCTACTGTCCTTACTGCGACAAGCTTATGTCCATAGTTTACTTGAAAACCATTTCTAAGATTCAATCCTTCAGTGTAGCATATAAAAGCAGAATGATCCAATACAGCATTAGAGCTCTGAGAAGCGGTCTGGTGGATTAAATTGGCGAAACCGCTGGGAGGGTTCACCACTGATGAGCCAAGCCTTCCCAATATATTTTTTCATCGCAGTAAGGACAGTAGAAGTTTGTATTATGTATAAAAGAAACATTCGCGCTTTTAAATTCTTTTATTTTCATTATTGTTAATTTCTCATAATTAGTGCGGACTGTGCATTTTCCTGTATTGACAAGATGTCAATAAAAATATGTTGATTGAAGGCTGGTTAAACCGTTTGGTTTTCGACCACTACGACCCGGGTTCGATTCCCGCATTGGACACTTTTTTTTTTATTTAAAAATAAAATGCTCCAATGGCCCCCGATTCTTGCAAAAGTTCAACCCCACTAGCGAGTGCAAGTAACCAGACGGGGCTCTGGCATATTTGTAAGTGCAAAGTCGAACTGCTTTTCACATGTGTAGACAATGTGGTGCGCTTACAGTAAAAAGCAGTCGCTGACTACCACCATGATTATCATGGCCTGTACCACGTGTACTAGGGATAATTAAATAAAAGTCTATATAATTTAAGATATAAAGTTTCGATTACGTCGAATTATTTTATTTATTTTGACACTGAGAGACGAGCTTTCCGTGAATATCCTTAATCTACGCCTCTATCTCTCTCTAAAAGTTCTTCGGCGGTGGATGAGGCGGCATGTACAATGTCATTCTACATCTTATATATATAAAAATCAATGTTTGTATGTTTGTTTGTTTGTTTGTATGTCCGGTATACAAATTCGCAGTAGTTCACTAATTCAAACCAAAATTTCCATACAATAGGTAAAAAAATACGGGGAAGACGATAGGCTATTTTAAAAAATATATAAATCAATTATTAAAACTATATATTCAAATTATTCTACTTAGCTCACGAACAGCGCCCTCTATCAAAGATTAGATTAAAATTATGCTGATGCAAACAAATAGATAATGCTAATAACAAACAATTATAAAAAAAATATTATCTAAATATATATCACTCGGGTATATATGCACACGGGTCAATCCCGGGGCGAAGCCCGGGTCACCCGTCTAGTAGTATATATTTGATATCAATTTTTCGTTTTTATTATAATTTTCATCATTGTTAATTTCTCATAATTAGTACGGACTGTGTATTTTCCTGTATTGACAAGATGTCAATAAAAATATGTGAATTGTCAATTGTCTCTGTCTCAACAAGTACCATCTTGGTCTTGAGGTGGGTAATGCCATCCATCTTATCGACCTGCCCACTCTGTGGGAAAGAACTCTCGCAGTCCATCGGTGGCGGAGTTCTTTCCTTGCGGTGGGCCCCCACCAATGAAGACTGTATATGTATATTTATCAATTTTATATATTTATATTTATTCATCTATACATATTCTTATTTATATATATTATTTTCAATAATTTTATATTCATCCTTATGTAATCTTATATGGACATTGTAATAAAGTAGATTCAATCTCAATCTCTCTCTCTTTTGAAGTAGTGGTCCTATACCGCCATGTGAGGGAAGTACTCTCCAAGACACTCTCTACAAGATCATTCTGTGCGAATTCCTCAACATGGCAATTAAACATGTTGGGGACAAAAAATCCATTATAACCAAAGGTCTATCTAAATTCAAGAAAGCTTGTAGCCCTTGATTTAAACTTGACGTCCTTTCTGAGAAAGGTTCGAGTTTGATGTAAATATATATATATATATATATTTGTATAAATTCTATTGTTATCTCTCTCTCACTCAATACTTTTGATATTCGGGTATGAAGAAAGAGGTGTCAAAAAATTACCAAAGGGATAACTGGCTTGTGGCGGCCAAGCGTTCATATCGACGTCGTTTTTAATCTTTCGATGTCGTCTCTTGCTATCATTGCGAAGCAGAATTCGCCCAAGCGTTGGATTGTTCATCACCAACAGGTAACGTGAGCTGGGTTTAGACCGTCGTGTGGCAGGTTAGTTTTACCCTACTGATGCGGGTCGTAGTATTCCTGCTCAGTACGAGAGGAACCGCAGGTACGGACATTTGGTACGTGGTCAAACGGCCAATAGCGTGAAGCTACCATCCGAGGGATTACGACTGAACACTAAGTCGGAATCCCGCCTATGGATTGCCAACGATACTGTCGTGTCCCCGTTATTTCACGATGCGAATAGCGGACTCCTTAGTGGGTTCCGTGATCAGACCTTCCCGAGTCTCTATCTCTTGAGGTAACCCGGATTCCTGAAGCCACCACTTACTAAAGTCGTCAACTATCCAGGCTGGTCTTTATACTTCACGTCAGTAATCAACACCATTACACACAAGATATTCTGATTAACGTTTTAAAAATGACTTGCTTAAAGTTTGATTCAAAATTTGCGGTGTCAACACACACACATTTTATATTGCTATTACTAACTGTGCCATAACCAGGACTTCTGGAGCACACGTAAGTTATTTATATAATTCCATCCCTATTGCATATCCTGTAATTGCCAAAATTTCAAACACAAGAAATATTTATTTATATAAACTATTAGTTGATTGGTATATGCATCTATAATATACAAATATATCATCGAATTCGAATTACTTACATTTCTAAAAAATCTCTATATATGGCAATTTTTAAAATTTAAACTCAGGCTGTATTGGATGAAAATTACACTAAATAATAAATAGACACTCATAGACAAAACTTAAGGAAGTTGTACCTTTCAGCATGTATATCGGTATTCAGACAATAACTCTGAAAGATATTACAATGACCTTTATTGAAGACATACGAGATAACCAAGTGTGATAAAAATTGCCCCTGTCTTCTTTAAAAAAAAAAAAATAATAATGATAAAAACAGACGACCGGAGACAAAGACTTTCCACTTCCTTAAGTTTTGTCCATGATTATATATATATAACTCTTTCTAATAAATATCAACATAAAGAAACTGATGGAGATTTTGCCGGGAGGTAATTGATCTATAGAAGCCCACAAAGACGTCTAGTTTTGACGTTTATTTAAACGGGAGAGGCAACCTTTACTTTTTATAAAGAAGTGTATTGGTAAATTGTTAGTTTTCATTACGTTTGTTATCTCTTCTCTCAATATATCTATAAAGATGGCAGCTACCCTAACATCTTTACCCATATATCTAGCGACATAAAGCGCTTTAACACGCCATCTGTTATTTACAAATTTATACTATTTTTGACGTGTACGATTTTTTTTAATATAAAACGATTTCTACTCTCTCTCTCTCGTTCGCGCGGCACGCGAGCTCCGCGTTCTTATGGGATAGAGATTGCAAAAATGGAGGTTTGTTAACCCTATGGAGTATTGGATGAAGCCAAACGAATATGCTGCAAGCTCATATAAAAATTATCCAAAACGGCCAAGTCTTTGCCGAAAAATCGCCAAAATATTCTGAAATGACTGAAAGTCATTCAGAATTAACTAATGGCAAAGATGCAAATACCAAGCCGGCGGCGGACATGTCAATTTTGCCGAAATAGGGCTGATTGCCCGGAACAAGAAGACCAGCTTATCGAAAGACAAGATGTGATCTTCACCAAAGTGGGGCGGCTCCAAGAAGAGGCCGCATGATCCTGACCACGCCAAGTCGGGGACCAAAAAGGGCTGTGTTCAGGCACCGGGAATGCCTCTGAACAGCAGCAGGCCACGAGCCACACCAAGACCCAGCAAGGTGCAAGAGTGCCAGACCACCAGGCAGAAGCAGGCTACCTTTCGAACAAGGTCGGCAGCGGGGCAGGCGGATCAGTGTGTCTACCTGGAATTCTGCCCAGACTTCACACAAGAACAATACTTCCGGGCGTTGGAAGCGAAGCTGGGCAAGGGAACCCTCTACCAGCTGACAAAGATGGAGGGACACATCCTGTCCGGCCTCTCAGCGTGCAACTCGCCGACAAGCTGATAGAGGAAGGCCTCGACATCGAGGACGCCACCCTGAGGGCCTTCCCTCTAAGAAAAAGGGCTGAGTGAATAGTGCTCGGCAATGTGCTATTTTTCGTGGAGGACGCCAACCTCGTCGCTGCGCTGCGGCCATACGGACAGGTCACGTCCATGATCCAAAAAATGATGCAGCTCGAGGACTCCTGCTGGGCTGATGCTCGTCGGGAGGCCTTCTTCACTCTGAGAGACGGGGGTGAAGCTCTCCCAGATACCTGCCCGACTGGATGTCAAATCCAAGAGAGTGGCCACACACGTATATGTGACTTACGGCATCAAGTGCTCCCTGTGCCATAAGCAGGGGCACAAACGTGCAAATTGTCCTCGCAATACTGGTCTCCAGGAGGACAAGCTGGTGCTCCCTGTAGATGCTCCTGCTGCACGCACGCAAGGCTGGACCAAGCCGCCCTCCACCTCGAACACCATGCCGGCTGCAGCACCAACTCCAGCTGAACAGACCCCACCTACTGCTACTGTGGAACCAGCCCCACCTCCAACACCCTCCAGCGCTGCCGCGCCTTCGCCCGAGGCGAACATCCCTGTCCATCCGCAGGAGACTACAACTCCTGAACTTCCTGTTCCGGCGCCGAGCACCAGCCAGTTGCAGTCACGACCAGAGCCCTCCTGGACCAATACTGAGCCATCTGCGGCTCCTGAAGAGGAGAACCAAGACATGACTGATCAGGTAGAGGATATGTTCATAGAGCTAAACACTGACTTTATTTTGGCCCCTCTCTATGATGAGGTTGATGATGATGAAGTAGTGGCCGCGGTTCTACACCGCTCTGACAGAGAAGCACTCCTCGATGCACTCTCCTATAAAAACAGGAAAATTCTGTACGAATTCCTCGGCGATGCAATTGAGGACGTTGGGGACAAAAACCCCTCCATAAGCACGGGCCTTTCCGAACTCAGGGCGGCCTTGAACATGTGACATAGTCTAGACATCCCTTCAGAGAAGGTTGATGTAAATATTTTATTAATTTTTATATATATTTTACTTTCTTTTATAAATATGTAATATAATTTTTTTCTCTGGTAATATATAATTTTATATGGGCGATCAATAAAAGTTGTTTAAATCTCAATCTATCTCTCTTCATCTCTCTGTGTCCATACTGCAAGGATTAATTATTGGGAGAGCGTGGCCCATCAGTGGTATATTAAACTGGTGAAACTGCTGTGATGATGAGCCTGGCCCTCTCTTAATTTATCATTGCAGTAAGGAAAGTAGATAATTGTTTTATTTTAAAAAGAATCATGCGCATCAAAATAGTTTTAATTCATCATAAAATGCTTTCTTCAAACGTTTTTGTATACATTTAATCGTTTCAGTTTGTTTCCAATTTCTCACTCACGATGATAATGATATATTATTTGGAAGTTTTTTTTTTTATACACTTTAAATAATGAAACGACGACTCAATTCGCTTTAAAATACTTATAGTTATTCAATGTTGATAATACCTCATTTTAAAACAATGGTTTATATTTTTAAAGAAATCATAATACACCAATACCCTCGCTTTGCGTCGTTCGTTTTTGCGTTTTTTTCGAAGTTGCTTCGCTGCTTAATTTTTACTGATTTTCACTGTGCGTCGTTAGATTTTCGAAGTTGCGTTGTTTTGGATTCGAGTCTTTAATTTTTCTTAATTTTTTTTCCTAAAATATGGCAACACCTTTGTTTTTGATTGCGCCTTCACATATTTTCACTTTGCGTCGTGTTTTTTTTGGAACGTAACCCCGACGCAAAGCTAGGTATGGGTGTATATACGAGGTGTGTTCAAAAGTATCGCGACTTTTATGTTTTCAAAAATTATTTATTATTCATGAATACTATTTTGTCTCCTTCAAAGTAATCTCCATGAGATATTATACACTTGTGCCCAACGGTTTTTCCAATCTTCGAAGCACTTCAAAAAATCATTTTTAAAAATCTTTTTCAGCTCCTCCTTCGATGCCGTCTTTATCTCGTCAAGCGTAGCGTAACGTCGTCCTTTCATGGGCCTCTTCGGTTTAGGGAAAAAGAAAAAGTCACAGGGGGCCAGTTCTGGGGAATACGGTGGCTGCGGCATCATTAGTGTGTTGTTTTTTGGCCAAAAAGTCGCGCACAAGCAACGATGTGTGAGCAGAGGCGTTATCGTGGTGCAAAAGCCAATTTTTGTTCTTCCACAAATCCGGGCGTTTCTGGCGGATTGCTTCGCGCAAATTGCGCATAACTTGCAGGTAATATTCCTTATTGACCGTTCTACCCTGTGGCAAGAACTCATGATCCCTACGCTTCTGCAATCGAAGAAAACTGTCAGCAAAACTTTCACATTCGACCGACTTGGCGCGCTCTTTTCTGTCTTGGTTCGTGCGGCAGCTTCCTTTGAGATGATTGAGCTTTGGTTTCCACGTCATAACCATAAACCCACGCTTCGTCACCATTTATGACCCTCTGGAGCAAATTTGGGTCGTCGCGGACAGAGTCCAACATCTCATTAGCAATGTTCATGCGATGCTGCTTTTGGTCGCAATTGAGCAAAGTTTTGGTACGAATTTCGCGGCGACCCGCCTCATGCCCCAAATCATTGATTAAAATCGAATCCCCACGAGCCAATCGATATGTTTAGGGTCCTCAGCAACTTCTCTAACGGTGATTCGACGATTGGCCAATATCATTTTCTCCACTTGATTAATTTTTTCGTCTGTTGTTGAAGTGCTCGGGCGTCCGGCACGCTCTTCGTCGTTCACATCTTCTCGGCCTTCTGAGAACATTTTGTACCACCGATAAACGTTGCTTCGGTCCAAGGTAGCTTCTCCGTATGCCACAGTCAACATTCGGAATGCATCCGCGCACTCAATTTCGTTTTTCACACAAATTTGATACAGGTTCTTTGATCCATTTTTTTAATAGGTAAAAATCGAAGACGATCCAAAACACCTGCAAGCAAAGCAGCTGTCAACAATTAAGTGAACATTCAAAATGGCCGAGCTTGTCGGCATAAGTGAGAGACATGAGTACAACATAAAGCCACAAAAGATCGAAATTCGAATATACATAACCCGCGAAAATTCAAAGTTCGCGATACTTTTTGAACACACCTCGTATGCATATACTGATTGTAAGAAATATTAAAATATATAGCCATATAATTATATTTGAAACATTTTTTTATCTATTCTGATAGGTTTTAGCTCAAAACTTTGAGGGGGTTCGAAATTGACATCACAGAAATTTGAATATCTTTCAAAACTTAAGTTTCTATTCCCAATGGGAGATCTCAATTGAAATTATACATCACAGACATGTTATTTATATAAATATAAAATATGCTCTAAGAAAATTTAAATGGTTAAGTGTTTGTACATATTTTTAAATGAATGAGAGTCAACGTTCTATTATTTGTTAACATGGTTTATGGAGCATTACACCTTTAATAATTAAGTCGTCATGATTGGTTTATCATCCTGAGTAAGCAAGTAGGTAAGAAATTTCAAATTAAAGTGTAAATATAAACAACTTGTTGAATAATTTTTATATGACTAAAATAAAAGAGGTTAAAATGAGGAAGCACTAATCATATATATTGATAATTAAAATGCATTAATTGAATTGAATAAAAAGATATACAGTTAAATCTGTCTATAGCGCCTCCTCTTGGGACTCAACAAAATAGGGTGCTATAGAGAGGGGGTGCTATAGACAGGTCACTTTTAATGTAAATCGCATCGTACAACGTATTTAAAATAGGGCGCTATAGAGAGGGAGGCGCTATTTAGAGGGGGCGGCTATAGACAGGTTTAACTATATATATATAGAAAGAATATATATAGGGAGAAAATAGAGTCAAAGAATTTAGTGAACCAACAATTTGATAATCAGTTTTGCCGTATTCATTTACATTTAGTAGAATTCAGAATTTATTCGAAAGGCATATAATCTCCACATCACACATAATTTATCATTCAATTTTTTTATTATCCCTAGTACACGTGGTACAGGCCATAATAATCATGGTGGGTAGAAGTTGCGACTTTGTAAGTGCACCACATGTCTACACATGTAAAAAGCAGTTTGACTTTTTTACTTACAAGTGTGCATGAGCTCCGTTTGGTTACTTGCAATCGCTGGTGGGGGTATCATTCAAATTTAATAGAGTCAAACATTTAATACGGTTTAAGGATGGCTGTCGTTGTAGATCCGTTCGTTGAACGAGCCATTTGTCTAGTATAAAATATACAGGTAAGAAAATAAAATGGTGTGTCGAATTCTCATGAAGCGAATGGTGCACGCGAGAGAAATAAATTTTGAAAATATGTGTCTCTCTATATATGAAAAATAATATAAAGCATTTTTTTACATTTTTATCTTTGCTCTGAAGTTCTCTATGTGGAGGTCATTTGTTAACACATCAACATCATTGCATCATTTATCATAACTTTTCCCATTAATGGCTCGATAAATGTATGTATCAGAAACCTGAAGTTGCACCAGGGAGAGATATTTATAACCCAGGGAGCACAGAACACCAACTACCCGGGGAGTCCAGCTTACTAATATGGACTAGTGTTGAGCGCTTTTACTCGCGTCCTGTTTTGATTGCTGAGTTGAACCTCCATGCTGAAGTTGATTCTGGAAGGCTGGCCATAGATGTAGGATTGAGGTGGGTCAGTCCAAGCAGGATGGCTGTTTGTATCCTATGTCTTAGGAATGCTGGACAGCTGAAGAGAAGATGATCAACTGTCTGTGGCTCTTCTGAACAGTAGATGCAGGTAGGGTCTGTTTCGGGATGCACACGTGTAATATCTGCCAGTATATGATCATAGCCCGTTTGCAACAAGATATTGTAGTAAAGTATTTATTATTTTATTAACAGATTATTATTTCTGATGTCATATATATTTTATTACTCTGCGTTAACTTCCCTCATTGTTTCTCTTATATTTTATCAATTTAAATTTGTGCCCTTAAATAAATTGCTGTGTCATCCTGAAGTTTGTCTTTCCCAATTTTCCACGTGGCAATATAATACCTGAACTCATCGCAGGAATTTCAGCAATGTCATTGTCCTTTAGCCGTGGGATGGTTTATGGGTTGTTTTTATAGACCTTGCTTTTATATAAGTTTTAAGTTTTATAAAGTTTTATAAAGCTTCTAAGTTTTACCATATATGTATTATTTTCCAAAATTGTTTTATTCGAATACGAATCGAACATTTTAAAATTATTTACCATGAAATATTGAATACGTTATATGAGAATAAATATAGGAGAAATATAAATGGAAAATGAGATTATATGGTGATAAGTATAGGGGCATAAATGATTAAATATATAAAATAATTAATGATATTTATACGTGTCTTCATTGGTCACGTTTCACTGAGGGAAAGACTCCACCGCCGATAGACTGAGAAAATTATTTCTCACAGAGTGGGCAGGTCTATGTGAAGGCTGGCGTTTCCCACTTCAAGACCAAGATGGTAGTAGGCAGTGGACTGTTGCCGTTATCTTGTCGCAGATATCGGCGAAAAATAGTTGGTCTCACTTGTCGAACTCAAAGGGGTCTCTTCACCTAGAAAGTCAACAATGGCATCAGCAGAGCTAGTAACTTGGGCGAATCGACTGCTTAAGCGTTCCAAAAGGAAATGTCTTAGCTGGCCCCCGGAGATCTATTCGCCGTCGTCGTCGGTGTAGGTGGAAGGAGAGTGACGTCTGGCTCGTAAGGAACGGCCGAGATCTAACAGGAAAGGATAGTCGGACGGGCAGTGTGGTCCTCCAAGTCTCTTCCTCAGAGGCTTGCTCTCTTGATATATCTACCGCCGGACGCGGCGACGGCAGGCACGATTGACCTTATTTCCGCGACCAGATATGTCTTGATTCCAGTCTAAAGGTTCCACAGTATCGGGGGTGGACGCTTTTCTAGGCCTTCCGAGGTTTCATCGATGAACGGTTTATATTTGATCGACGAACAGGTCTGACCATAGATGCTTGCCGAAGTAGGGAAGTCTTTAAGGAGCTAGCTATACTACTTGGATTAGGACGGCACGGTGGTCCGAGTAGACATAGTGGTAGATTTGGAAGTGAGTGACATGGTCTCAGAAACCTAATGGAGGTAGAATTTTGCCCAGACGACGCGCTTCCACCGAAATTCATTATGGTTGCGACCTTGGTGTGCTCCAGCATAGCATCGAAGAAGATGCCATTGTTGACTAGGTAAGCTTGGTCATTTGAAAGGGCTCCAATTGAACCCGATTCCAGGTCCTCAGACGATTCCTCGGAGATGTTCATGTTTAGTAAATGTTCACCGATGATCCACACACCTTCTTCACAAGCCATAGCTGCGATGGTCTGTAACTGGCGGAATAGCTTTTCAGGAGCATGAGAGACGTGGGCGTTGACGCACGGAAACTCCCTGGGCGGTTAGGTCTATGAAAGCAACCTTCCCAGGCTATAGGATCTGTTGCCAGTAAACAACGACCCCCAGGCGCAAAGACGTAGGAGAGGCCTGATCCCACGGTGGTCGTTGCGAGCACAACGACGGCGCGGTAGCCGTGACAGTAATCTCCTACGTCGTCCAGGGATATGACGTTGGTCTCCTGTAGGAATCAGATGTCAATATCATGCTCCTTGATAAAACAAAAGAGCTGGTTTATCCAGCGTTAAGGTTCAGGGTCGCAACTCGGAAGTTCATTTGGGATGCCGAGCCAGAGTTTCTGTGCAGTGTATTGCTGGTGTCTCCTGTCAAAGCCATTAGCACCGTGGCCAAGGTGTCGATGGCCTTTCTCTGATGAACGTTCAATGTGGACAAGAGCTTTTCTATCAACCCATTGTTGGTGAAGAGGAATTGTTCCCAACTGCCTGAATTCTAGAGTGATGGCCTCTTTCGTTCTTAATGAGAACATTCATTTGTTTCTGAGCCAATGTACGCCGATCCTACTTATGTGGAGGCTCAAATGAACCTCTTTGCAGTTAGGATGAAGAAGAGCCAATTCGACCGCTTTATCTATCACAGCTGTGCCGCTGGGAGGCGGCTCCTGCGGCGACAGCAGCAGACGGTGGTGGAGCTGAAACAGGAGAGGATGTTAAAGTGGAAGGCGGCTTGGTCAAGACTTTCGTGTTTGAAACGGGAGTATCTACAAGGAGCAACGGCTTTTCCTCTTGAAGGCCCTTGAAGGCATCTTGAAGGTTTGTGTCTTGGTTTATAGCAAGGGAAAACCTTGTACCGTAGGTCACATAAACATGGGTAACCACTCCTTTGGCTTCTGACATCAGCAGGCAGAGATCTTGGGGGGAGCTTTACTCCGTCTCGCAAGTTGTAAAAGCTTCTCACCCAGTAGGAGTCCTCGAGGTTCATATTTTGGATGATTGACGTGACCTTCGCGTATGGCCGTTAGCGCTGCGACGAGGTCGGCGTCCTCAGGAAGAATAACACATTGGCCCAACATTCTTCGCTCAGCTCTTTTCCTTAGAGTGAAGTCCCGCAGGGTGACGTCCTCGATGATAATACCTTCCTCGACCAGCTTCCCATCGAGCCCTACACGCTAAATATGCCCCTCCATTTTCGTCAGCTGATAGACGAAATCCTTGTGCAGCTTCGCCTCCAGCGCCAGAAAGTACTAGGCCTGGTGAAGTCTGGGCAGAATTCAAGGTAGACACATTGGTCTACCTTCCCCATGTCGACCTGACTCTGAAACGCCGCCTGTTTATGCTGAATCGTCGTACATTCCTGTACCTTGGACTTGGGGCATGGGATATTGGTTGAGTGTTGGTTTCACAGCCACTGGGCTGGCCGCAACTTCTCTTGGCTTCCCGACTTCCTTTGAGTCAACTGGCATCTTTTTCCCTGTGCTCCACTTTAGTGAAGCGGACGTTGTTCTCCTCTATAAGGAGTTGATTCTCCCGATCGACGAGATCGGCCCATCGTTAACGGCTTGCCTATTCCAGGCTGTTGCTGGGCCGTCTTCTACGTTGCCGGAGAATAGATGATGGCATCAGCAGTTGATGCTGGCAATTGGTTTTCAAACAATGCCATTGGTAATTCGAGGGGTGAATAGTCTTCCAATAAAATTAAAAATTTATCTATAGTTCTCTTAGGGCCGTTAAAATTTGCCAAGTCTTCCGTGTTGGAACAAGAGCGGGTTTATGAGAGAGTTGTGCGCATTTTGAAATGTATCATATTTTATGGCCTACCACATATATATCTTGGTGCAGTTTGCCAAATAAACAGTATAAGCAATTTTTTCCTGAAATCTCGCCAATCCTCAATAAATTATAATAGGCTATTCAAAATGTGTGTTAAAACATTCTCTCGCGTTTTATTTAATTTCATTGATAGACAAAACTTAAGGAAGTTGTACCTTATAGCATATATATATCGGGATTAAGAAAATAACTCTGAGAGATATTTTCTGAATCCCGATATACAAGGTATGTCCCATAAGTTCCCGGACTGGGTCCATAAAAAAAAAGGTAAGATTTTTTAAATTTTTTTTTATTAAAACTTTTCAAAGTAATCCCCCTTTGCTTCAACGCACCAGCGCCATCGTTTCTCCCAATTGTCGAAACAGTTTTTATAGGCCTCTTTTGGAATGCTCTTCAAAGCCAGCAGCGATTTTTTCTATTATGTCTTCCCTGGTGTCAAAATGTCTTCCTTTTAGAACTGCTTTGAGTTTGGAGAACAGGAAAAAAGTCATTTGGTGCGATGTCTGGGGAATAGGGTGGTTGAGGTAGGATTTGCTCCCGTTTTTCGCCAAAAAACTCGTCACCAAGTGCGCTGTGTGAGGGCGGGCATTGTCATAGTGTAGGATCCAATCACCATTAGTCCATTTTTCTGGCCTTTTTTTTTTTCGAATCGCTTTCCCTTAGACGGCGAAGAATGCTCAAATACATTTCCTTAATAACTGTTTGGCCTGCAGGAAGATACTCGTGATGAACATTGCCCTTGTTATCCAAAAAAAGCGACCAGCAACACCTTGTTCTGGATTTCATTATCCTGGATTTTTTGGGGTCTAGGCTCACCCTGACCTCTCCACTCGGCAGATTGACGCTTGGTTTCAGGGTCATAGCCATATAGACCCATGTCTCATCGCCTGTGATTATCTTGTCTTTCCATTCCGGATCCGTTCTTGTCATTTTTAAACATGTCTTCACAGGTTGCAAGCCGACACAGATTTTGCTCATTAGTGAGGAATCTTGGGATGCATTTTGCAGGAGTCTTTTTGAGCTTCAAATCTTCGGTTACGATCTTTCCAATCGTTGTTTTAGAGATGCCTGTGGCTTGCTCTAGCTCCAGCAAAGTGGTTCGAGGATTTTCTTTTATCAAATCGGTGATTTTTTGCACACATTATCAGTACTTTGAAATTTTGGGCGTCCTTGACGAGGAGCATCTTCAATGGAAATTCGGCCAGCTTTAAATCTAGAATGCCATTCAAAAACAGTTGTTTTCTTTGGGGCGTCATTGGGGAATGCTTTATTAAGCATTTCAAAAGTTTCGGTTGCTAATATTTGAAGTTTCACACAGAATTCTATGCAAATCCTCTGCTTCAATTTTTTTTCCATCGTAAAATCGCCGCAGCGCTAGGTGTGACCTTTAAATAAATTAGAATTACCTTGGCGCGCGCGCACCCTACCGACTCGATATTGGTACCACCGTGTTGCCAGATATTTTTTCTATAATAAACAGTCAAATTTATTTACATTTTCCATTTATTTATTTTTTTTATGGACCCAGTCCGGGAACTTATAGAACATACCTTGTATATATGCTATAAGGTACAACTTCCTTAAGTTTTGTCTATCAGTGTTTTTTTCTTATGTTTCCATTTCAAAATATGATCCTAGAAAATGGACCCGTTTAACGAATGTGTCTAAAACAACAGCCAGTATTTAACAGTATTAAACTTTTGCCTTAATATAAAGGTAAAAAATATTGCATGTCGTGTGTGTGTTGTGTAAAATATCCTTAAAATTCCATACCATTAGTTTATATACAATGGTCACAAAAAATTGCATCCCCTATAAAACAATTTTAACAAATTTCAGAAAATTCGCATATTTCTTGTTCTTCTTGTTCCAAAATCACTTTATTAGGTATCGCTCAACAAGAGCAACCTAGTTTATGATAATTGAAACAATGAATAATATGTGAAGGTTATTCACATATTAAAACAAAATGTTAACGCGGGATTCGATCCCGGTTCATGGCTGTCGGGAATCGAGGATTTTACCCACTCGTCCATTGACTCTTATTTGCATATTTAATGAGATTTTTAAGGCATGTAAATAAGATCAATTTTCTGAAACGGTAAATAGAATATAAGTTTTTTTTACTTATCCCTAGTACACGTGGTACAGGCCATGATAATCATGGTGGGTAGAAGTTGGCGACTGCTTTTACTGCACCACATTTCTAGACATGTGAAAAGCAGTTCGACGTTGCACTTACAAATATGACAGAGCCCCGCTTGGTTACTTGCACTCGCTGATGGAATTGGACTTTTGCAAGAATCGAGAGCCATTAGAGCATTTTTAAATTATTATTATAGAAAAAAATTGCCCAATGCGGGAATCGAACCTGAGTCGTAGCGGTCGAAAACCAACGGTTTAAACCATCCTTCCACCGAAGAATATAAGTGAAAAAATAGACTTGCTTATTCATGAAAAGGAATATAATAAATAGCCTTCTAAATTTATCATTAATTGAAGTTAGATAAGATAATTCTCAATCTGTAGAAAGCCAAGGCAGAAAAATAAAGCGTCAAACAAGCAAATTTCTGATTTTACAAGAGACAGAATCATGGCCCTCAGAGAAGATGGAATTTTGATAAGAGAAATTGCTATTAAAGTAGGCTGCAATCAAAGTATTTCTGTAAGTATGTGGTCTCAGTGGTTAGAGGAAAAGTTCGCGAAAACCTGACTCAGGTCACTCTAGAGTAACAATGGAAAGAAGAGACAATGAATATTAACTTAATTGTATTGACATTCAGTCAACAATCATACAAAAACAAAATAAAAATTAAATGATATGATTTAGGCACGAATGTTACTTTTATATACAATACAAACTTCTACTGTCTTTACTGCGATGAAAAAATATATTGGGATGGCTTGGCTCATCAGTGGTGAATCATCAGCGGTTTCGCAAATTTAATCCACCAGACCGCTTCTTAGAGCTTTAATACTGTATTGGACGATTCTGCTTATATACGCAGCACTGAAGGGTGGAATCTACCAATATATTTTTCATCACAGTAAGGACAGTAGAAATTTTGTACTGTATATAAAAGAAACATTCGCGCTTAAATCCTTTCATTTTTTATGGGTATAGATAGCGCTTTAATGCTTTGGGTTAAAAACAAAACAATTGAAACTTAAATTTTTTTACAACAGACTGATCCCTCACTGAAGAGACGTCTGGAATTCATCAGCTTCACAAGCCGCCTTGAATTTGACCAGCTTCTGACTTAGATAATGGTTGCTGTCTCCCACAATTGCAATTGTACGGTCGAGGAACTCTGTTAGAATTATCTTCTCCCCGAGGATTAAGACTGGCGAGGATATCCTCTCTTTCCTGGCGCACAAAACCGTCCATTCCATCATGAACCTGTCAAAACCCAGGAGGCATATATAGACAATTTAAAACAATTTATTAATTCTTTTAATCAAATTTTACAAAGGTGGTAAAATAAAATAGTAAAAGGGCATATAAAATGTAGGGAAATATATATACAAATGTCTTCAGAAAGGAAGGCTTCCCCACCTTAGAGAGAGTCCTCCTCCAGACAAGGAGGGGGGTCTTCTTGTACCTCCTCAGTTCCACGCCGAGAAGTACCTATAGATGTACGTCTTGGCAGACGCCAGGATGTTCAGGGGGGTCATCATCTAGGCCATGCCTGAAGACCCAGCCCTGTAGGTCAGGGGGGCCGCCCGATGATGGTAAATGCCTCCCGGATGAGAGGCCTGATGTAGCGGCCAGGACCAGTACCGGTGAACCAGCGACAGGTCGCCGGACCCACAGGCGATGCAAGACTGTTGTGCCGATGCTGGATGGGGCAGGGCGTGCAGCAGGCATAGACCCAGGAGGCATAAATAGTCGGCGGCTCGTTGTCAAATAGATCCTCTAGCGGTCTGAGGAAACTGTTTGGCTTGGGGCTTGCTGGAAGATTCCAGAGTACTGGTGGAGGGTGCATTCTCGTTTTCTTTTTCTTTTCTTTTTTTGGGGGGCTGTTGGTGTGGAGAACATCTGTACCGGGACAGCCTTTGACGCATGGTGGTCTTCTAATGCTGCAGGTGGAGGTGCAGTGGTTGTGGGAGCAGGCTCAGGGGTCTTCACGCTGTTTCTCTAGCTAGAGGCCTCGGGAATGCTTGCCGCCGTAGTTTATCCTTTTATTAAGATTAAGAAGGGTTCGACAAAGTCCAAATGTGATCGTATTGATTGATCCTTTGAATTCTTGAATTAAACTAGTATTATAAATAGACAGATCAAATGAAACTTTGGATAGACGAATAGAACTAAAGTCTTTGAGCGGTTGTATCAAATGCGATTGTTTGGAAGAAGGATTTGACAAAGTCTATGTATGGTCGGTCAGGTTGATTGATTATTGGATTCTTGAGTTGAACTAGTATCTATAAATAGACAGTTCGAATGAAACTTTGGATAGACGAATAGAACTAAAGTCTTTGAGTGGTCGGACTAAACGCGATTGTTTGTAAGAAGGATTTGACAAAGTCTATGTATGGTCGGTCAGGTTGATTGATCCTTTGGATTCTTGAGTTGAACTAGTATCTATAAATAGACAGTTCGAATGAAACTTTGAATAGACGAATAGAACTAAAGTCTTTGAGTGGTCGTATTGAACGAGTTTGATAGATAAGATTGAAAAGGGTTGTATCCAAACAGATCCTGATAAAAAGTGACGTTAATATTATTGTCGGTGTTATTTATTTTGATTCCAAAATCATGATATTTTGATTGAGTTAGGTTGAAGATGGTTATATTTGGTAAAAATGGCCTATTATATATATATATATCTACACAGATGTATGAAAAGGAATCTTTCTTTACAGATGATTCTTTAGTATGCTGAAGCCGAAAATGATTATGATAAATAAATGATATTGATAACAACAAACAAAAACAACAAAAACTTTATTAAGACACTATTGTCATACAAGGGAGTTCCCCTAAAGGTTATATATGTACATGAATGAGGAGGAAGAACAATTAGAGGGGAGGGGGAGCAATCAGCCGTTGTCTGTGGAGTTGAGCACTTCTCTCATTTTATCTATCTCCTTGAAATTTTTTAAATATTCATAAACATATGTTCTATCCAGCAGGAGAGTAGTAAAAAAATTTATATACATGTTGTTCATTATAGTGAGTTAGCCCCGATATTTCGTGAATTTCCAATCTCTTTTCCTGTAGAAATGGGCAATAGAATAGATAATGGACCAAATTGTCTTGGATGACAGCATTGCAGAAGTAGACAATTTAAAGGGTCGCTGTTCCAAAATCCCGTGATATCCTCGGGGAAAAATAGCCATGGAATCCTTTGACGGGCTATAAATTGTTTAATTTTCAAAGGGAGGTTTTATAGTAAGTAGTTCTCTAATGATATTGATAACAAAGATATCATTTTAAAGATAAAAACTCTTTTAGATATCGTTCTAAATATGTTCTTATAAGGGACATTTCTTTATCTATGTTCGGTGTGTTGCTTAATGGGGCCAAAACTCAAAAACAGATCATTATTATTATTAGTTTTTGACCGCTACGACCCAGGATCGAATCCCGCATAGGAGACTTTTTTCTGATAAAATAAAGCTCCAATGGCCCCTCGAAAAGTCCAAATCCACCAGTGAGTGCACGTAACTAAACGGGGCTCTTGCTTACTTGTAAGTCCAAATGTCCGAAACCGCTTTCCACATGTGTAGACAGTGGTGCACTTACAGTAAAAGCAGTTGCCAATTTCTTAGCCACCATGATTTTTATGGCTTGTACCACGTGTACTAGGGAGAGAGAGATAATTTAAGTAATAATAATAATTAATTATTATAAAGATGATTTCATAGATAATTAACCCACTTAAAATGTACTTTTTTAAAAATATCTATATTTGAAAAAATAATAATATGTAAAATGCACTCGGGGAAAACCAGGGGGTATTGATTGCCTTGGTTATTCGTCTATTTATTAATGTTTCACCTCGTACTTCCGTTACCTTTCTTTTTCTTTCGAAAGACCTCTAAGAAGAATTTTTAATAAACTTGCCGTAAGAATCCGCCTGAAAACATGAATACTCTCAGCCTGCCTCTGGAGTTATATTAGATCAGCTCAAGTCATTTCTGATCTTAAGATGTCCACCGCAACAACGAGACAATAAGTCTGAAGACAAACGCGGATAGTTGGCGACTTCTTTACGTGGCTCCAGGAGTCCGGGTTATGCATAGATTATCGTCTCTGATATTACAAAAGTAATAAAAAGTTGTTTGATTCAAGACAGGCTTTATCGTAAATCCTTGAAAGTATTGTTGCGTTGTTGGTTGAAAAAGAATAACTTCCGTGAGTACAAAGGATCTTTAGAACTTTATT
The DNA here is from genome assembly GCA_030710605.1 of Cordylochernes scorpioides. Taxonomy (NCBI): domain Eukaryota; kingdom Metazoa; phylum Arthropoda; class Arachnida; order Pseudoscorpiones; family Chernetidae; genus Cordylochernes; species Cordylochernes scorpioides. The sequence goes on from CP092880.1 coordinate 19,845,014, forward strand.
TAAGCCTAATCAATAAAAATAATTACAAAAGAGTGCAAAAAATAAAACAAAAATAAAGAAAACAGCAGTTACAAACTCACAAGCTGCAGCACGGTGAGGGAAAGCAGAAGCAGAACAGGAGACAGAAGTTCGTAGAACCTTCTAGAATCTTCCAAGAAGTACACCGGCGTCGGCGGTAAGCAGCATTCCGACCTCTTGAGACAGCAGCTTGCTTGGAGTACACCACGTAGCTTGTTTCATTCTTTGACCCTTTTTCTTATCTTTCTTTTCTCCTTGGCATGAGTTTCTCCTCCCTATATATCCCGGAGTAGATCTTTCCAGAACGGTCATGCTTGGTCAGCCAATCAGAAAGCTGCCAGCACAAAGCGGTTGCGCAATCGCTTTAGATTGGCCAATCGGTTGTTCTCCGATTTTTCTACATTTTTCTTGAACGTTCTAAAACATTATCTCTCCATTCTGGAATGTGCTTCTCTTTCTACGTAACACTGTCCCCCCCTTAGGACTGATCGTCCCGAACAGTCCATTGTACTGGAACAGTACCCCTGAAGGGTGCCAACCGGTTGTAGTGCACCACTTTGGGTTTAGAAGTCCGGGTCTTCTGAATTCGATAGATGACATCATTGAGACACTTGATGATCTTGTAGGGACCTTCCCACTGATACTGAAGTTTAGGAGAAAGTCCTTTCTTCCGTTGAGGATTATGGAGCCAAACCATTTCACCCTCTTTGAAAGTCTTGAGTCTTGTACCTGCCTTTCATTTTCTCACTGGAAAGTGAAGATTTTCTCTTGCCCACTGGTGAACGGTCAGCATCCTTTCAAATGGGGGACCTACATTGTAGATCTTCACCTTTTCTTTGGATTTTGGTGTCGGTCCCTTTCTCTCTGAACATCGTGTACAGTTTCTGCACCATTTTTCAACATCAGTTCGACTTCCTGGCCAACAAAATCTTTCTCTAACTTTGGCCAGTGTTTTTCTGATGCCGAAGTGATCTCCCGTGGGACTGCTATGCATCTCCTGGAGAGCCAAAGGTACATGAGATATGGGTAACACCAACTTCCAGGATTCATGCTTTCCATCCTCGCTCTTCCATTTCTTGTATAAGACTCCATCTCGCAGGGTCAAAGAATTCCAGAGGCGCCAGAGACTTTTGGTTTTAGGACTGTGCGAGGCCACATCTTCCCTGGATGGTCTTTCATCTGATTCCTTCCAATTTATCACCGGCAAGAGATCTCGGTCTTCACGTTGAGCTTTTCTTAAAGCTTGGCCAGTCCAGTGTTGCTCTTCCACTTCATCTCTTTCTTGCACTGTAACTTGCCTTACGCAAAATCTCTCTTCAGCACGAGCACAATGTCCACTTTGTGGAACACACGGCCTTCTTGATAAGGCATCAGCATTATCTTTCTGTCTCCCGTGGTTCTTCTTAGGGGCTGAGGTGGTTTTAAAATTTTCCGGACAGTTTCTTCTCATGTGGCCATATTGCCCACATTTCCAGCAGTCGGTATCACTGCGTTGTTTTACTTTTCTGGGGCAAGTTGGAGAAATGTGATCAAGGACTCCACAAGTCCAGCAGCGGCCCCTTTTTCTTTCAGGCTTATGCTTAGAGTTATCTGGACAGTTTTTCCTTATGTGACCATTTTTTCCACATTTCCAGCAACCTGTATCACTACACTGTTTTACTCTTCGGGGGCAATTTGGAGACATGTGATCATGGGCTCCACAGGTCCAACAGCGACCCCTTTTTCTTTCTGGATTATCCAATTTAACTTGTATATCCACGCGATAACTTTCTATTGTGGCCTGTTGGGCAGCTTCATGCTTCATGGCTTGGACCAGGGTTTCTTGTAGAGTAGTCGCACTTGTAGTCTGGCAAACTTCTGGATTTCAGGGTCTCCGATGGCATCAATAAACTCATGTTGGGCCATAAAATCTTGTATTTCCGGAGGACATTTTGGATAGGCTAATCTTGCTAGGCGTCGGATGTCGTGGGCCAACTCCTGCAAACTTTCTTTCTCATCTTGTAGTCTATTCTTTAACTTTACTACATAAAGCTGTTGGTATGTTCTTCTCCATATCGGGACTCCAACGCATCAATCAGGGCGTTGAAGTCTAGGCGAAGTTGTTCCGGAATCATCTGGAGTACATCCACTGCAGGTCCACGAAGTGCAGCAGCAGCTTGCCTTATCTCTAACGTTCCATCCGTTCGCTTGGGCAACCACATCGAACTGGGTTTTGAAGGAGGTCCATGATGATTGTCCATCAAAGGTAGGAACTTTGACAAGAGGTCTACCCGAATTGTTATTTTCTTGCTGGAAAACTGGAGTTCTTGGATGGCCCGTTTCCACAGCAAGTCTCTCTTTTAAAGCAGACAATTTATATTTCATTTCTTCTTTTACAGAGGAAACGTCTTCTTTTACAGAGGAAACGTCTTCTCTTCAGCTGAGATTTCATCTTCTAAGCATTGGAACTTAAGCCCCAAGCTTTTTTTAGCTCTTGATGTTGAGCTTGAAGAGCCTCGCGAGTTTCTTTATTTTGAGCTTGAAGAGCCTCACGAGTTTCTTGAGTTTGAGCTTGCAAAGCCTAGGTTTGAGCTTGCATAGCCTGGTTTTGAGCTTGGATCGCTTTCAATATTTCTTCCATTTTTCTGGGTAAGTACCTAAAATTATTCAG
>CP092880.1:19847781-19971756 GCA_030710605.1 Cordylochernes scorpioides
GATCTCTGTTCCAGCAGACCTTCAGCATCATCCAAAGACCGCACTGATGGAGAATTCCTGAATACCTGGATGAGGACTCATCGTCGTTGTGGGAGCCTCCATAACTGTACATATTATCTATATAAAGGGGAAGGGGGGTCGTTGGAAGGCTGGTTAAACCGTTTGGTTTTCGACCACTACGACCCGGGCACGATTCCCGCATTGGACATTTTTTTTCTGATAAAAAAAAAATGTTCCAAAGGCCCCCGATTCTTGCAAAAGTTCAACCCCACCAGCGAGTGCAAGTAACCAAATAGGGCTCTGGCACATTTGTAAGTGCAAAGTCGAACTGCTTTTCACATGTGTAGACATGTGGTGCGCTTACAGTAAAAAGCGGTCGCTAACTACCCACCATGATTATCATGGCCTGTACCACGTGTACTAGGGATAATAAAAAAAAATGTCTATATAATTTGTGTTATAAAGTTTCGATTGCGTCGAGTTTTTCGTTTTTATCATCATTTTCATTATTAACACAAAGCAATAACGCGCCATCTATACATATAAAATAAAAGGATTTAAAAGCGCGAATGTTTCTTTTATACATAAAACGAACTTCTACAGTCTTTACTGCGATGAAAAAATATATTGGGAGGGCTTGGCTCATCACTGGTGAACCCTTCCAGCGGTTTCGCCAATTTAATTCACCAGACCGCTTCTCAGAGCTCTAATAATGTATTGGATCATTCTGCATTTATATGCTACACTGAAGGATGGAATCTTAGAAATGGTTTTCAAGTAAACTATGGGCATAAGCTTATAGGACAGTAGAATTACATTCAAATATTTGCTTCGAGCAATGCTCTTCAGCAAACTATAAAGACTAGGCCAGTTAGGAATAAATTAACACAAAGCAATAACGCGCCATATATACATATAAAATAAAAGGATTTAAAAGCGTTTTATACATAAAACGAACTTCTACTGTCCTTACTGCGACAAGCTTATGTCCATAGTTTACTTGAAAACCATTTCTAAGATTCAATCCTTCAGTGTAGCATATAAAAGCAGAATGATCCAATACAGCATTAGAGCTCTGAGAAGCGGTCTGGTGGATTAAATTGGCGAAACCGTTGGGAGGGTTCACCACTGATGAGCCAAGCCTTCCCAATATATTTTTTCATCGCAGTAAGGACAGTAGAAGTTTGTATTATGTATAAAAGAAACATTCGCGCTTTTAAATTCTTTTATTTTCATTATTGTTAATTTCTCATAATTAGTGCGGACTGTGCATTTTCCTTTATTGACAAGATGTCAATAAAAATATGTTGATTGAAGGCTGGTTAAACCGTTTGGTTTTCGACCACTACGACCCGGGTTCGATTCCCGCATTGGACACTTTTTTTTTTATTTAAAAATAAAATGCTCCAATGGCCCCCGATTCTTGCAAAAGTTCAACCCCACTAGCGAGTGCAAGTAACCAGACGGGGCTCTGGCATATTTGTAAGTGCAAAGTCGAACTGCTTTTCACATGTGTAGACAATGTGGTGCGCTTACAGTAAAAAGCAGTCGCTGACTACCCACCATGATTATCATGGCCTGTACCACGTGTACTAGGGATAATTAAATAAAAGTCTATATAATTTAAGATATAAAGTTTCGATTACGTCGAATTATTTTATTTATTTGACACTGAGAGACGAGCTTTCCGTGAATATCCTTAATCTACGCCTCTATCTCTCTCTAAAAGTTCTTCGGCGGTGGATGAGGCGGCATGTACAATGTCATTCTACATCTTATATACAGGGTGATCCAAAAGTCCCGCACAACTTTAAAAATTAATAACTCCGCGAATATTTGCGCTAGAGCAATGCGGTAAAGACCATTGTGTTCAGGATGCAATGGGATTTTTTATGGCAAATAATGAAAAATTCTAAATTGATTTTAGTTACAACTTTATTCGCTAGATGGCGCTCTACCAGAATCAGCTATTCAGCGGCCAAATTGTTTGATAAATTGAAAAATATAACTGAACGACACGTATTTTTCTTTTTTGAATACCAGGAAAGAACCCTAATAATATCAAATGATAAATTAATAAAACACCATTTCGCCAAAAGTTAGAAGAAATGGTTGACGATTTTTAAATACAATCTGAGATATGTAAAATAGGTATATGCAAATTTAAACATGTAGCAGAAAAAAAAACTTAATATTTTAGATGCGGTTTGCTGGAATCCTCTCAGCTATTTAAATTTCGAGATAATTTTTATATTTTTTTAATTCAACTCTCTCTCAGTATCGATTATATTTATTTTAATTCATTTGAAAAATATTTATCTATCTCTAATGATTTATTTTACTCTGGAATGCCGTTGTTGTTTTGTCGTGTCCAATAAAGAGCCTCAGATGTCTCCATGCATCTCTATCACAGCACAAGCAGCATTGTCCACTATTTTGGGTGTGTAAAGCAGCTGCTCTGGGTCTATGTCGATTTTCTGCAAGGCTGCGGGCATGAGAATATGTGGGTAGGTGTTAGTTCCACACCAGGACAGTTGTTGCATGTTCTATAGGTTCTTGTGCCCTCTGGATGTGTTGCCATTCCTTTATAGTGTTTTGTTCTAAGTCTTGTTATAATTTTGTCATTTTTCTCTCAGAGTTTATTTCACATTTTGATCTTTTCTTATTTTTTGTTTAATTATCTTGTATTTTGCAAGAGCATTAGCGTCAAATAATGACACTTGTTCTTTCCTTTGGCTCAACTTTATGGCTTCCTTTGCCAAATAAAATGCCATTTTATTACCTTCGATCCCAGCATGGGCAGGAATCCATTGTAGAATGCAGTTATTCTACTGCTTTCAAGTAGGTCTAGACCACATTCTCTCTGAATTTTCTAATTGTTGGTATTTGAAACAGAACCAGTGATTAATTTGGCCGCTTTTGCTTGAACACTGTCTAGTCTTCTTTTTAATGATGAACTTGAGGGAGCCCAAACAGGTGTTGCATATTCCATTATTGGCCTTATTAAAGTGATATATGTTGTTCTGAGAATTTTGGGTTTTGCTCCCCAATTTGTTCCACATAGCCTTCTCAGAATGTTTAGGTTTCTGGTAGCTCTATTTGAGGTGCTAATTATGTGTTCTGTAAATCGCAATTCCTCATCAAGTATCACACCTAGGTAATTTGGAGATCTAAATTTTATCAATTATTTGGTTGTTTATGCTTATTTTGGAGTTAAATTCATGCCTTTGTTCCTGTCAGTGAAGGAGACCTATAGGTTTGTGTTTATTGGGTTTATGGTCATTTTGAGTTTCATTGCCCACGTCTCCAGTCCTCTCATTGATGTGTTCAGTATTTTTCTGATATTTCTATACTGCTACTTGTGTGCCATATGGCTATATAATCTGCATAACAGGCAACTTTTGTGTGTTCAGTGAGGATGGATGTTGTTAAGGTTGTGTCGTAATTAGATGTACAACAACTCAAACTTGACCATGACTCTTTTTTTAGCTCTTATTCTTTTCGTTTGGCCAACAAAAAATGCCCAATTTATATACACATATATTCTTACATAATGATACTTTAAAGAATGCAAATAATCTTCATCTATATACATACACCACACATCTCCCGCCTTAATAATACTCCAGTCGGTCTGGGGGTTTCCTGGCTCTTTGAGGTCTAGGACTGCGGACGGGCACTTGCACAGCGGCAGGCTCCGGTTTAGGAGTGCAAGAGGGCACGTGCACAGCAACAGGCCCTGGTCTAGGAGTGCAAGAGGGTACGTGCACAGAAGCAGTATCCTCCTTGTTTCCTGATGTAACCTCTGGAACCTCCTCTTCACTTTATTTCTGACTTCCACCTACAGGCTTCTCTCCTGATGTTCGAGAAAGTATCAAATTTCTTGTCTCTCCACTTGTTTCTTTCTCACAGGTCGCAATTGATTGATATGCCGCTTATACACGACGCCCTCGCAACTTATAAGGTAGTGATGGTAGCTCAATAATTTCAAAATGGTACCTTTTTACCGTTTAGGTCCAGTTGCATAGTTGCGGAAATAAACCTCGCAACCTGTAGTAAACTGCTCCTGCCTTCATACGGCCTCATGAAATACCTCTCGCGAATTTCCCATCTTGGTATTAAATTCGAGAATCTTGATCTTAAACTTCTCTTCATTAGCAGTTCCGCGGGGGAATTCCTTTATCGCAGTTTGGGGGAATGCTCTATGAGCAAATAGGAATCTTTGTAGATTCGTCTCTAAATCATCCTTCCCATTATTCTTTCTCAAAAGGTTTTTAAACTCTATTACATATCTCTCAGCTAAACCATTTGTACTAGGATTATACGGACTGGTCTTAGTGTGCCGTATACCATTCATTTTGGTAAATTGCTCGAATTCACCCGGGACAAACTGTCTTCCGTTATTTGTAACCAAAAATTAGGGCAATCCAAATCTGGCAAAATTTTCTATAAGATGATTTATAATCGTTTTGCTGGTAATAGTATTGATGTTAAAAATTCTATCCACTTTGAGTATGCGTCCACGAGAACCAAAAACATTATTCACATGAACGGACCCGCTAGATCAAGATGAAGTCGATGCCACGGTTTTTTCGGGCCAAGTCCATTCCGAGATGGTAGCCGGGGGCATGCCTTCCGATTCTTGGCATACTCTACATTCTCTAGTTAACTCCTCGATGTTACTGTCTATGCCTGGCCACCAGAAAATACCGCCTGGCAATCATCTTCATTTTAACAATCCCAATGTGTATTTCATGTAAGTCATTTTAAATTAAAGATCTTAAATTTTGGGGAATTACCACTCTTTCACGCCATTGAAGACAACCAAACTCCAAACTTAATTCCTCTTTGATCTTATAATGAGGAGCTAGTGGGTTTTTCCTCGGTACCCTTGTAAATTTCCAGTTGCCTTCTCTAACATTCCTTAATACTATAGACAGTATTTTATCTTGGGGCGTCTCATATGCCACCTCCATAAAAGAGAACGGTACCTCATTCAACTTCCTGAGAAGAAGTACCTGGTCTTCTTCAAGAGACTCCCTAACACTCGATTCTAAAGGAAGACGTTACAATGCGTCAAGATTGGAATTATCACTACTTTTTCGAAATTCTACAGTATAATTAAATGCAGCTAATTTTAAGGACCATCTTTTAATTCTGGATGATGCACATATGGGAATTGGTTTATGAGGTAACAATATATCAATTAAGGGTCGGTTGTCTGTGACCAATACAAATTTTCGTCCGAGTAAGTATTGTCTGAATTTCTCAACGCCAAAGGTTATGCTCAACGCTTTCTTTTCTAGTTGAGAGAAACGTTTTTCCGATTCAGTTAATGTTCTAGAAGCAAAAGCTATAGGGCATTCTTCCTTTCTATCATTTCTCTGATTCAGAATTACGCCTAGTCCATAGTCCATTAATAATGATTTACATTTTTTAAATAACATTCGATATTTTTTCATCCAATTCCATATACAATTTTTATTCAAAAGTTGATAGAATAGCGCTAAAATGTTTGCTATATTCTTTATGAATCTATAATAATAAATTAAGAGTCCTATGAAAGATCTTAATTGCGAAACATTCTTTAGGTTCAGGCGCCTCTATCACTGCTTTAATTTTGTTTTCTAAGGGATGCAGTCCATATTTATCCATTTTAAACCCTAAATATTCCACCGATTTTTTTTTTAAATTTACATTTATATCTGTTTAACTTTAAACCTTTTTCTAGCAATCATCTAAACACTAGATCCAACTTTTGTTCATGATCTTCAAAGTCTTTTCCTGCAACCAAAATATGATCTATTTAGCAGGCCACACCTGGCAAATCAGCAAATAGACCTTCCATAATCCTCTGAAATTTATTTGGTGCTACCGCTACGTCATATGGTAGTCTTTTATAAGAAAACAACCTCTTTGTTGTGTTTATATCAACAACAGCTTTGGCTTCTTCCGCTAACATTACTTGTAAGTAAGCCTGTGATAGGTCTAGAGTCGAAAGTACGGTGCTTGTAGATAATTTTGAAAAGATCTCATCGATCGATGGAATGGGATATCTATCTAATTATATTGCTTTATTAGCTGTACATCTAAAATCACCACATATACTTACACTACCATCTTTTTTTAATACCGTTACTATTGGAGCGGTCCAATATGCATGAACTACAGGTTATAAAATGCAAGAATTCACTAAACGATCAATTTCATTCTCTACTTTGTTTTTAGAGAGAAAGGCAAACTTCTGGCCTTACAAAACACAGCAATCACATCCTTTTTTAAATTAAAATTTATTTTAACATCCTTTAGACAGCCCAAATCTTTGTTAAACAAATCTGCATATCTATCAATCAAACTATTTCTATTAGATTCATTTATTCAAATTTTTATTGCTGAACAATCTAGAATAATCAAGTTTTAACTGTTTAAGCCATTCTCTTTCTAACAAAATCACCTGGAATTTTCATTTACAACTATTAATCGTAAATATTGGTTGGCTTCTTTTACAAAAACATTTCTTTGCCCTATAATCTCTATTGATGTACCACAAAAGGATTTTATCTTAAATTTGTTGTAAATAATTTTCTACTTTGCCAATAAATCTTATAAATATCTTTAGGTATTAACGTAACTGGACTTCCTGTATCTATTGTAAAGCACAAAGAATAATCATCTACTGTTAAATTTATTGTGGCATCAGTTTCGCCCTGTACAGAATATATAGAGTCCTCTTGTACATATTTACATCCCCACATTTTTTATTAGCTTTGCAGATCCTACTTAAATGACTCAGTTTATTACATTTTAAAACAAGTCTTTGTTCTATGAGGGCAAACAGAGGCCACGTGTGAATGTCTTTCACCACATCTATAGCACATTATTTCTCCCCTTTGCCCGAAAGGCCTATGCTGCACCATATTATTATTGTACTCACCCTTTTTATCTTTTCCATTCACAGGGGATATCTTGGCCACTAATTTATCTTGTAATTCTCTTGTATTTATCTCCGCCAGTTCGAACGAGATCGCCACTGCAAAACTTTATCCAGGGTGACATCGTCGTTTTCTTGTAGTAGCTTCTTTTGCAGGCTTTCCAACTTGATTCCAGCCACAAAACGGTCTCAAATAATGGTTCCCAGCATATCGCCGAAATTACAATTTATTGCTGAATGTTTCAATTCTCTAAGATATTCCGAAATTGATTCTCCTTCCTGTTGAATTCTCTTTAAAAATCTGCATCGCTGTGGTATCACTTTCTTCTTTGGATCCAAATGCAGCTTAATTATTTAAATGATAGAATCATAGGGTTGATCTTTCATTAGACCAGGAAGAAAATGTCGTTTCCCTGCTTCAAAGTTTCAGAATCTGGTAGCGAGGTAAAAATCAGCACTTTAATCTCCTCTTTCAGATGCCAAAAAGAAAGCCTCAAATTTTTGTACAAAAAGATCGAAGTGTCCTCCACTGGGCTATAGCATCTAAAATGTACTATTAACTTTGAACTTGTCATGCTGATCTTTTCTACTACTTTGTTTTCTTGATCCAGATAGTTTAAAAGATGTAGTTGTTATACTTGCATAGACGCTGTGGAATAATGGCGTCCAGACGGCTTGGGTGACAGTAAACAAACATGCCGGCGGCGCCAGCCGCCAACAAAGGAGCCGCCGACAAAGGATCAGAACACGGCTTGGTCTGCTACCCACCAGTCGGGTGTTTTCCTCTGTCCTCTTAATATGTATTAAATAAAGTTAGTTAGAAGGAGATTTTTACCCCCTCCTTTCTGCTATTAAGCGAGATTCTGCCGTTTTCCTCAGCTTTTTACTGGCTCTGTAGATCGCGCATCCTCGTCGCCACTTTTGTTGTGTCGTAATTAGACGTACAAGAGCTCAAACTTGACCATGGCCAACAACAAATGCCCAATTTATATATAAATATATTTTTACATAATGAGGCTTTAAATAATACAAATAATATTCATCTATTTACATAAAACAACAGTTAATATATAGAGAGAAGAGTAGAGGACTGAGCACAGATCCCTGAGGTACACCAGCCCATGTTTTTCGGTCCTTGGAAAATATTCCATTGACCCGAACCTTTATCCTTCTTCCCCTTAAGAAGTCTGCAATCCAGATTAAGGTTTTTCCTCTTACTCCGATGTTGTGCAGCCTTTCAAATAATTTATTCACTCGATCAAAAGTTTAGGTCATATCCAGGAATACAGCCATTGTCTTCTTTGGAGGTTTTTCCTAGAAATCTATTATTGATTGACAGAAGTAGAACAGTTTATCAGTTGTACAGTGTCTGGATCTTTAGGCAGTTTGGTATAAGTTTATTTTATTATTGTTAGTGAGCCAGACTATGAGCCTAGAGTGGATAATTCATTCTGTTATTTTACAAAGTATGCTGGTAAGAGCAATTGGCCGATAGTTCTTGCATTCCTTGGCATCTTTGTTTGGTTTCAGTTTTGGCACTATAATTGATATCTTCCAATTCTTTGGTAGTTTACCAGTTTGCCATGAGATGTTCAGTATTCGTAGGAGTTGATTTTTAGCTTCGTCTCCAAAGTGTTTAATCATTTGACCAAAGATTAGAGCATCTCCAGGTGACATCTTGGATTTAACTTTCCTATTGATGAGTTTAGCTCATTCAGTGTGAAGTCTCTCGAGTAAATATCTTGTTGATGGTAATTTCTTGCTTTTTTAACTAACCTGTTTACATTATTTTTTAGAGTCCTGCTTTCATTCGTATAGCTGAGTCTGGAAGTGCTTGAAAGATATTCAGCAATATTATGTCAGCCATCTGTTTATTCGTTCTCGCTGTTCATATTGGTTAGAGTATTGGAGGATTAGTGTTGGTTTTGATTGTTTTATAACACTAATTATATTCCAGTGATGTGTGGCTTTCCTTTTTTGGATCCATTTTCTTCGCAGAATTCTGCCCATTTTTCTCTCGTTTGAATATACAAATTTCTTGTTCTATTTTGTGACTAATTTCAATGAGTTTCCTTATAATTTCTTCTGTTTTATTTGTTTTAAGAAGTCCATTGATATTGTCTCTCTCTCTCTCTGCAATCATTGCCTCGATATTGTTGTCCTTCCAGTAAAGTATTCACAGGTCTTTACGTCTACCTCTAGGCATCGATACTTTTGCAGCTTTGGATATGTTCGAAGAGAATTTTTCCAATTTTTTGTCAATCGTTCTGTGATTTAATTCTTCGTTGCACAGTTCTTCAAGCTTTTCTGTGAATTATTTTCAGTGTTCTTTTATTCTGTTGGAAATTCTCAATTTTGAATTTTAGGGTATTTAAAATTGGTCTGTGGTCACTGATTGCACTTTTCAGAATTTTCCACTGTGTTGTGGGTGCGATGTTGTAATTTATCGCAGTGATGTCTATTGCGGATTCTGTGCCTGTGGACTTGGATAGATAGGTGTTCTTTTCGTTATTTAACGGTGTGAAGTCGAGATCGGTTAGCGTGTCCTCAACCTGCTGAGCTTTGTTATCCTGGACAGGTGATCCCCAAGTTGGTCTTTCGGCGTTAAAATCACCAAGTATGATTGCGATATCCGAAGACGCTTCACTTAATGTCTCTATCAGGCCTGTATTGATGCTAGTATTATCGTGGTGATAAGCATTTATGATTGGAATTGTTTTATCTGTAAGATAGATTTTATTGCCTGAGCTTCTGTCGTGCTTTCTCTAGGCTTACTCTGATTATAGGCGATTTCCCCAAATTTGATTTCTAGAGTTTTAATCAAAACGGCAAGTCCTCCTCCGAATTTTCCCGGTCTGTCCTTTCGTAGTGTTGTATAATCTTTGATATTGAATCTCAGATTCTGATTCAATATTGTCTCCTGAGGACAAGTAATATGTACATTGTTGTCACAGAGAAGACAAGTCAGCTCTTTATTTTCCTCTGGGTACCATTTATATTGAGTTGTAGTAGATTGAATTGTGTCCTCGTAGTAGATTTCTCATCATGAGCTCGAGCTGCAGCTCCTGACGCGGCGGTTACCCCGGAAGCGGTAGCATTACTGGAGATATCAGTTTTGCTCTTCATTTGAAAATGGGTGCCGTTGCAACGTTAGTCATCTTGGAAACGAACAAGAATTTGGTCAAATATTCCAAGGGTCCAGGGGGGACCGCAAGGAGGTGTGGTCGGACTTCTCCCCTTCCCCCTGGAATGCCGTCACTACAGGATAAAGCACTCTTGGTGAATTTTTTTCAATTGTGATTCAGAATCTGCCACTGAAGCTTTACGAGCGTTTCGTTCCTTTAAAGATATTCGAAGCGGTAAAGGACCAATGAGTTGCTACTCTCTAAAGCGATTGATTAAAAGTTTTGAGGAAACTGGATCTCTGGAAGCAAAACCTCGGAGTGGAAGACCATCGACATGCAAGTCAGTGGCTGTTACGGTTTTGCAGAATGCTGAAGCTATTGCAACGTTATCCACGTATGGAGAAGTAAATGCTAGACAAGTTTCTCGACAAACGGGGATTTCGTATGGAACAGTTTGGAGAGAACACACATTTAGAATTTTTCTATAAAAATACCCTAACAATATTCAAAGTTTTCACAAGTTGAAAGTCAGCGATTTTGAGAAGCGTCAAGAATTCGCTGCATGGGTTTTCCGGCAAATTGATAATGATGAAAACTGGTTGTCAAATGTTCTAAGAACAGATGATGCTCACCTTTATCTAAAGGGAGAATTTAACATTGAAAACTGCCTCATTTTGGCAACAGAAAACCCTAGGATTTTTACAGAAATACGACTTCATCAGCACAGAGTTACAGTTTTGTGTGGGTTCACTTCTACTTGTATTATTGGGCCATTTTCTTTGAAAAAATCAATGGAAGAACTTTTAAAACCGTTTTTGTAACTGGTGTACGTTATGTTTAACTTTTGAGAGAAAAGGTTATTCCCATATTGCAGGACAGACAAGCACTAAGCGAAATAACATCCATGTAAGATGGAGGACCTCCTCATATCTCCCGCGGTGTCAAACAATTGCTGAAGGATACGTTCGGTGAAATTCGTTGATAAGTCGCCACATTATACCAGTGGCCTCCAATATCACCAGACTTGACGCCTTACAATTTGGGTTATGGGGGTAAATTAAGTCGCGTTTTTATCGATGCCGGCCAACAACTTTGGCCATGTTGAAGGCTTCTATCAGATGGCACGTTTTATAAATTTCAACTATTTAATTGTGACCATTCTGTCATCTATCGTCTGCAGGCGGTGTTTGAGAATGAAGGGCGCCACATTGAGCAAGGATTGTGACCTAATACAAAAGAGAAGGCAGTTACCTCATGTGTTATATTTTGCAGCTCTTTGTTTTGGGTTATGGGAATAGTAAATGCTGTCCTCACACTTTGACTCTTTTTTTTTCTGTGAACAGTAATTTTTTTGTTTGTCATTTGCCCACATCTTATATTATGTCGTGCAGGCCAAAGTGTTATAACTTCTCGAATAACTCTGGTATACACAATTTTACCCCTTATGTTTAGTTTATCGCTTTTCGCTCATTAGAAGAAATAGCATAAGGAATATTCTCTGTATCCCCCCCCCCCCAACTTTAGAAATTTTGCGCAAGAAATAATACAAAATGATTTTACTACCACGTTTTTCAACGTAAAAGGTCGATTTAAAAATGATTTTAGCACGAAATCCTATTAGTAGTTCCATCATAATTTTTGGTACTATATTAACATTTCAAAAATCGTGTATTGATATCAGTAGTTATTTTCAAACATTCAATCTATTTCACAAAACTCCATCTAAAATATAAATATTTTTTGCTACATGTTTTAATTTGCATATACCTATTTTACCTATCTCAGATTGTATTTAAAAATCGTCAACCATTTCTTCTAACTTTTGTCGAAATGGTGTTTTATTAATTTATCATTTGATATTATTAGGGTTCTTTTCTGGTATTCAAAAAGGAAAAATACGTGTCGTTCAGTTATATTTTTCAATTTATCAAACAATTTGGCCGCTGAATCGCTGATTCTGGTAGAGCGCCATCTAGCGAATAAAGTTGTAACTAAAATCAATTTTGAATTTTTCATTATTTGCCATAAAAAATCCCATTGCATCCTGAACACAATGGTGTTTACCGCATTGCTCTAGCGCAAATATTCGCGGAGTTATTAATTTTTAAAGTTGTGCGGGACTTTTGGATCACCCTGTATATAAAAATCAATGTTTGTATGTTTGTTTGTTTGTTTGTATGTCCGGTATACAAATTCGCAGTAGTTCACTAATTCAAACCAAAATTTCCATACATAGGTAAAAAAATACGAGGAAGACGATAGGCTATTTTAAAAAATATATAAATCAATTATTAAAACTATATATTCAAATTATTCTACTTAGCTCACGAACAGCGCCCTCTATCAAAGATTAGATTAAATTATGCTGATGCAAACAAATAGATAATGCTAATAACAAACAATTATAAAAAAATATTATCTAAATATATATCACTCGGGTATATATGCACACGGGTCAATCCCGGGGCGAAGCCCGGGTCACCCGTCTAGTAGTATATATTTGATATCAATTTTTCGTTTTTATTATAATTTTCATCATTGTTAATTTCTCATAATTAGTACGGACTGTGTATTTTCCTGTATTGACAAGATGTCAATAAAAATATGTGAATTGTCAATTGTCTCTGTCTCAACAAGTACCATCTTGGTCTTGAGGTGGGTAATGCCATCCATCTTATCGACCTGCCCACTCTGTGGGAAAGAACTCTCGCAGTCCATCGGTGGCGGAGTCTTTCCTTGCGGTGGGCCCCACCAATGAAGACTGTATATGTATATTTATCAATTTTATATATTTATATTTATTCATCTATACATATTCTTATTTATATATATATATTTTCAATAATTTTATATTCATCCTTATGTAATCTTATATGGACATTGTAATAAAGTAGATTCAATCTCAATCTCTCTCTCTTTTGAAGTAGTGGTCCTATACCGCCATGTGAGGGAAGTACTCTCCAAGACACTCTCTACAAGATCATTCTGTGCGAATTCCTCAACATGGCAATTAAACATGTTGGGGACAAAAAATCCATTATAACCAAAGGTCTATCTAAATTCAAGAAAGCTTGTAACCCTTGATTTAAACTTGACGTCCTTTCTGAGAAAGGTTCGAGTTTGATGTAAATATATATATATATATATATATATTTGTATAAATTCTATTGTTATCTCTCTCTCACTCAATACTTTTGATATTCGGGGTATGAAGAAAGAGGTGTCAAAAAATTACCAAAGGGATAACTGGCTTGTGGCGGCCAAGCGTTCATATCGACGTCGTTTTTAATCTTTCGATGTCGTCTCTTGCTATCATTGCGAAGCAGAATTCGCCAAGCGTTGGATTGTTCATCACCAACAGGTAACGTGAGCTGGGTTTAGACCGTCGTGTGGCAGGTTAGTTTTACCCTACTGATGCGGGTCGTAGTATTCCTGCTCAGTACGAGAGGAACCGCAGGTACGGACATTTGGTACGTGGTCAAACGGCCAATAGCGTGAAGCTACCATCCGAGGGATTACGACTGAACACTAAGTCGGAATCCCGCCTATGGATTGCCAACGATACTGTCGTGTCCCCGTTATTTCACGATGCGAATAGCGGACTCCTTAGTGGGGTCCGTGATCAGACCTTCCCGAGTCTCTATCTCTAGAGGTAACCCGGATTCCTGAAGCCACCACTTACTAAAGTCGTCAACTATCCAGGCTGGTCTTTATACTTCACGTCAGTAATCAACACCATTACACACAAGATATTCTGATTAACGTTTTAAAAATGACTTGCTTAAAGTTTGATTCAAAATTTGCGGTGTCAACACACACACATTTTATATTGCTATTACTAACTGTGCCATAACCAGGACTTCTGGAGCACACGTAAGTTATTTATATAATTCCATCCCTATTGCATATCCTGTAATTGCCAAAATTTCAAACACAAGAAATATTTATTTATATAAACTATTAGTTGATTGGTATATGCATCTATAATATACAAATATATCATCGAATTCGAATTACTTACATTTCTAAAAAATCTCTATATATGGCAATTTTTAAAATTTAAACTCAGGCTGTATTGGATGAAAATTACACTAAATAATAAATAGACACTCATAGACAAAACTTAAGGAAGTTGTACCTTTCAGCATGTATATCGGTATTCAGACAATAACTCTGAAAGATATTACAATGACCTTTATTGAAGACATACGAGATAACCAAGTGTGATAAAAATTGCCCCTGTCTTCTTTAAAAAAAATAATAATAATAATGATAAAAACAGACGACCGGAGACAAAGACTTTCCACTTCCTTAAGTTTTGTCCATGATTATATATATATAACTCTTTCTAATAAATATCAACATAAAGAAACTGATGGAGATTTTGCCGGGAGGTAATTGATCTATAGAAGCCCACAAAGACGTCTAGTTTTGACGTTTATTTAAACGGGAGAGACTACCTTTACTTTTTATAAAGAAGTGTATTGGTAAATTGTTAGTTTTCATTACGTTTGTTATCTCTTCTCTCAATATATCTATAAAGATGGCAGCTACCTAACATCTTTACCCATATATCTAGCGACATAAAGCGCTTTAACACGCCATCTGTTATTTACAAATTTATACTATTTTTGACGTGTACGATTTTTTTTAATATAAAACGATTTCTACTCTCTCTCTCTCGGCCGCGCGGCACGCGAGCTCTGCGTTCTTATGGGATAGAGATTGCAAAAATGGAGGTTTGTTAACCCTATGGAGTATTGGATGAAGCCAAACGAATATGCTGCAAGCTCATATAAAAATTATCCAAAACGGCCAAGTCTTTGCCGAAAAATCGCCAAAATATTCTGAAATGACTGAAAGTCATTCAGAATTAACTAATGGCAAAGATGCAAATACCAAGCCGGCGGCGGACATGTCAATTTTGCCGAAATAGGGCTGATTGCCCGGAACAAGAAGACCAGCTTATCGAAAGACAAGATGTGATCTTCATCAAAGTGGGCGGCTCCAAGAAGAGGCCGCATGATCCTGACCACGCCAAGTCGGGGACCAAAAAGGGCTGTGTTCAGGCACCGGGAATGCCTCTGAACAGCAGCAGGCCACGAGCCACACCAAGACCCAGCAAGGTGCAAGAGTGCCAGACCACCAGGCAGAAGCAGGCTACCTTTCGAACAAGGTCGGCAGCGGGGCAGGCGGATCAGTGTGTCTACCTGGAATTCTGCCCAGACTTCACACAAGAACAATACTTCCGGGCGTTGGAAGCTAAGCTGGGCAAGGGAACCCTCTACCAGCTGACAAAGATGGAGGGACACATCCTGGCCGGCCTCTCCAGCGTGCAACTCGCCGACAAGCTGATAGAGGAAGGCCTCGACATCGAGGACGCCACCCTGAGGGCCTTCCCTCTAAGAAAAAGGGCTGAACGAATAGTGCTCGGTAATGTGCTCTTTTTCGTGGAGGACGCCGACCTCGTCGCTGCGCTGCGGCCATACGGACAGGTCACGTCCATGATCCAAAAAATGATGCAGCTCGAGGACTCCTGCTGGGCTGATGCTCGTCGGGAGGCCTTCTTCACTCTGAGAGACGGGGTGAAGCTCTCCCAGATACCTGCCCGACTGGATGTCAAATCCAAGGGAGTGGCCACACACGTATATGTGACTTACGGCATCAAGTGCTCCCTGTGCCATAAGCAGGGGCACAAACGTGCAAATTGTCCTCGCAATACTGGTCTCCAGGAGGACAAGCTGGTGCTCCCTGTAGATGCTCCTGCTGCACGCACGCAAGGCTGGACCAAGCCGCCCTCCACCTCGAACACCATGCCGGCTGCAGCACCAACTCCAGCTGAACAGACCCCACCTACTGCTACTGTGGAACCAGCCCCACCTCCAACACCCTCCAGCGCTGCCGCGCCTTCGCCCGAGGCGATCATCCCTGTCCATCCGCAGGAGACTACAACTCCTGAACTTCCTGTTCCGGCGCCGAGCACCAGCCAGTTGCAGTCACGACCAGAGCCCTCCTGGACCAATACTGAGCCATCTGCGGCTCCTGAAGAGGAGAACCAAGACATGACTGATCAGGTAGAGGATATGTTCATAGAGCTAAACACTGACTTTATTTTGGCCCCTCTCTATGATGAGGTTGATGATGATGAAGTAGTGGCCGCGGTTCTACACCGCTCTGACAGAGAAGCACTCCTCGATGCACTCTCCTATAAAAACAGGAAAATTCTGTACGAATTCCTCGGCGATGCAATTGAGGACGTTGGGGACAAAAACCCCTCCATAAGCACGGGCCTTTCCGAACTCAGGGCGGCCTTGAACATGTGACATAGTCTAGACATCCCTTCAGAGAAGGTTGATGTAAATATTTATTAATTTTTATATATATTTTACTTTCTTTTATAAATATGTAATATAATTTTTTTTTCTCTGGTAATATATAATTTTATATGGGCGATCAATAAAAGTTGTTTCAATCTCAATCTATCTCTCTTCCTCTCTCTGTGTCCATACTGCAAGGATTAATTATTGGGAGAGCGTGGCCCATCAGTGGTATATTAAACTGGTGAAACCGCTGTGATGATGAGCCTGGCCCTCTCTTAATTTATCATTGCAGTAAGGAAAGTAGATAATTGTTTTATTTTAAAAAGAATCATGCGCATCAAAATAGTTTGAATTCATCATAAAATGCTTTCTTCAAACGTTTTTGTATACATTTAATCGTTTCAGTTTGTTTCCAATTTCTCACTCACGATGATAATGATATTATTTGGAAGTTTTTTTTTATACACTTTAAATAATGAAACGACGACTCAATTCGCTTTAAAATACTTATAGTTATTCAATGTTGATAATACCTCATTTTAAAACAATGGTTTATATTTTTAAAGAAATCATAATACACCAATACCTCGCTTTGCGTCGTTTCGTTTTGCGTTTTTTTCGAAGTTGCGTCGCTGCTTAATTTTTACTGATTTTCACTGTGCGTCGTTAGATTTTCGAAGTTGCGTTGTTTTGGATTCGAGTCTTTAATTTTTCTTAATTTTTTTTCCTAAAATATGGCAACACCTTTGTTTTTGATTGCGCCTTCACAAATTTTCACTTTGCGTCGTGTTTTTTTGGAACGTAACCCCGACGCAAAGCTAGGTATGGGTGTATATACGAGGTGTGTTCAAAAAGTATCGCGACTTTTATGTTTTTCAAAAATCATTTATTTATTCATGAATACCTATTTTGTCTCCTTCAAAGTAATCTCCATGAGATATTATACACTTGTGCCAACGGTTTTTCCAATCTTCGAAGCACTTCAAAAAATCATTTTTAAAAATCTTTTTCAGCTCCTCCTTCGATGCCGTCTTTATCTCGTCAAGCGAAGCGTAACGTCGTCCTTTCATGGGCCTCTTCGGTTTAGGGAAAAAGAAAAAGTCACAGGGGGCCAGATCTGGGGAATACGGTGGCTGCGGCATCATTAGTGTGTTGTTTTTGGCCAAAAAGTCGCGCACAAGCAACGATGTGTGAGCAGGGGCGTTATCGTGGTGCAAAAGCCAATTTTTGTTCTTCCACAAATCCGGGCGTTTCTGGCGGATTGCTTCGCGCAAATTGCGCATAACTTGCAGGTAATATTCCTTATTGACCGTTCTACCCTGTGGCAAGAACTCATGATGCACCACGCCCCTGCATTCGAAGAAAACTGTCAGCAAAACTTTCACATTCGACCGAACTTGGCGCGCTTTTTTCTGTCTTGGTTCGTGCGGCAGCTTCCTTTGAGATGATTGAGCTTTGGTTTCCACGTCATAACCATAAACCCACGCTTCGTCACCATTTATGACCCTCTGGAGCAAATTTGGGTCGTCGCGGACAGAGTCCAACATCTCATTAGCAATGTTCATGCGATGCTGCTTTTGGTCGCAATTGAGCAATTTTGGTACGAATTTCGCGGCGACCCGCCTCATGCCCAAATCATTGATAAAAATCGAATCCCACGAGCCAATCGATATGTTTAGGTCCTCAGCAACTTCTCTAACGGTAATTCGACGATTGGCCAATATCATTTTCTCCACTTGATTAATTTTTTCGTCTGTTGTTGAAGTGCTCGGGCGTCCGGCACGCTCTTCGTCGTTCACATCTTCTCGGCCTTCTGAGAACATTTTGTACCACCGATAAACGTTGCTTCGGTCCAAGGTAGCTTCTCCGTATGCCACAGTCAACATTCGGAATGCATCCGCGCACTCAATTTCGTTTTTCACACAAAATTTGATACAGGTTCTTTGATCCATTTTTTTAATAGGTAAAAATCGAAGACGATCCAAAACACCTGCAAGCAAAGCAGCTGTCAACAATTAAGTGAACATTCAAAATGGCCGAGCTTGTCGGCATAAGTGAGAGACATGAGTACCAACATAAAGCCACAAAAAGATCGAAATTCGAATATACATAACCCGCGAAAATTCAAAAGTCGCGATACTTTTTGAACACACCTCGTATGCATATACTGATTGTAAGAAATATTAAAATATATAGCCATATAATTATATTTGAAACATTTTTTATCTATTCTGATAGGTTTTAGCTCAAAACTTTGAGGGGGTTCGAAATTGACATCACAGAAATTTGAATATCTTTCAAAACTTAAGTTTCTATTCCCAATGGGAGATCTCAATTGAAATTATACATCACAGACATGTTATTTATATAAATATAAAATATGCTCTAAGAAAATTTAAATGGTTAAGTGTTTGTACATATTTTTAAATGAATGAGAGTCAACGTTCTATTATTTGTTAACATGGTTTATGGAGCATTACACCTTTAATAATTAAGTCGTCATGATTGGTTTATCATCCTGAGTAAGCAAGTAGGTAAGAAATTTCAAATTAAAGTGTAAATATAAACAACTTGTTGAATAATTTTTATATGACTAAAATAAAAGAGGTTAGAAGGAGGAAGCACTAATCATATATATTGATAATTAAAATGCATTAATTGAATTGAATAAAAAGATATACAGTTAAATCTGTCTATAGCGCCTCCTCTTGGGACTCAGCAAAATAGGGTGCTATAGAGAGGGGGTGCTATAGACAGGTCACTTTTAATGTAAATCGCATCGTACAACGTATTTAAAATAGGGCGCTATAGAGAGGGAGGCGCTATTTAGAGGGGGCGCTATAGCCAGGTTTAACTATATATATATAGAAAGAATATATATAGGGAGAAAATAGAGTCAAAGAATTTAGTGAACCAACAATTTGATAATCAGTTTTGCCGTATTCATTTACATTTAGTAGAATTCAGAATTTATTCGAAAGGCATATAATCTCCACATCACACATAATTTATCATTCAATTTTTTTATTATCCCTAGTACACGTGGTACAGGCCATAATAATCATGGTGGGTAGAAGTTGCGACTTTGTAAGTGCACCACATGTCTACACATGTAAAAAGCAGTTTGACTTTTTTACTTACAAGT
The DNA here is from genome assembly GCA_030710605.1 of Cordylochernes scorpioides. Lineage (NCBI taxonomy): Eukaryota > Metazoa > Arthropoda > Arachnida > Pseudoscorpiones > Chernetidae > Cordylochernes > Cordylochernes scorpioides. The sequence continues at coordinate 19,867,303 of CP092880.1, forward strand.
GTGCATGAGCTCCGTTTGGTTACTTGCACTCGCTGGTGGGGTATCATTCAAATTTAATAGAGTCAAACATTTAATACGGTTTAAGGTTGGCTGTCGTTGTAGATCCGTTTGTTGAACGAGCCATTTGTCTAGTATAAAATATACAGGTAAGAAAATAAAATGGGTGTGTCGAATTCTCATGAAGCGAATGGTGCACGCGAGAGAAATAAATTTTGAAAATATGTGTCTCTCTATATATGAAAAATAATATAAAGCATTTTTTTACATTTTTATCTTTGCTCTGAAGTTCTCTATGTGGAGGTCATTTGTTAACACATCAACATCATTGCATCATTTATCATAACTTTTCCCATTAATGGCTCGATAAATGTATGTATCAGAAACCTGAAGTTGCACCAGGGAGAGATATTTATAACCCAGGGAGCACAGAACACCAACTACCCGGGGAGTCCAGCTTACTAATATGGACTAGTGTTGAGCGCTTTTACTCGCGTCCTGTTTTGATTGCTGAGTTGAACCTCCATGCTGAAGTTGATTCTGGAAGGCTGGCCATAGATGTAGGATTGAGGTGGGTCAGTCCAAGCAGGATGGCTGTTTGTATCCTATGTCTTAGGAATGCTGGACAGCTGAAGAGAAGATGATCAACTGTCTGTGGCTCTTCTGAACAGTAGATGCAGGTAGGGTCTGTTTCGGGATGCACACGTGTAATATCTGCCAGTATATGATCATAGCCCGTTTGCAACAAGATATTGTAGTAAAGTATTTATTATTTTATTAACAGATTATTATTTCTGATGTCATATATATTTTATTACTCTGCGTTAACTTCCCTCATTGTTTCTCTTATATTTTATCAATTTAAATTTGTGCCTTAAATAAATTGCTGTGTCATCCTGAAGTTTGTCTTTCCCAATTTTCCACGTGGCAATATAATACCTGAACTCATCGCAGGAATTTCAGCAATGTCATTGTCCTTTAGCCGTGGGATGGTTTATGGGTTGTTTTTATAGACCTTGCCTTTTATATAAGTTTTTAAGTTTTATAAAGTTTTATAAAGCTTCTAAGTTTTACCATATATGTATTATTTTCCAAAATTGTTTTATTCGAATACGAATCGAACATTTTTAAATTATTTACCATGAAATATTGAATACGTTATATGAGAATAAATATAGGAGAAATATAAATGGAAAATGAGATTATATGGTGATAAGTATAGGGGCATAAATGATTAAATATATAAAATAATTAATGATATTTATACCGTGTCTTCATTGGTCACGTTCACTGAGGGAAAGACTCCACCGCCGATAGACTGAGAAAATTATTTCTCACAGAGTGGGCAGGTCTATGTGAAGGCTGGCGTTTCCCACTTCAAGACCAAGATGGTAGTAGGCAGTGGACTGTTGCCGTTATCTTGTCGCAGATATCGGCGAAAAAGAGTTGGTCTCACTTGTCGAACTCAAAGGGGTCTCTTCACCTAGAAAGTCAACAATGGCATCAGCAGAGCTAGTAACTTGGGCGAATCGACTGCTTAAGCGTTCCAAAAGGAAATGTCTTAGCTGGCCCCCGGAGATCTATTCGCCGTCGTCGTCGGTGTAGGTGGAAGGAGAGTGACGTCTGGCTCGTAAGGAACGGCCGAGATCAAACAGGAAAGGATAGTCGGACGGGCAGTGTGGTCCTCCAAGTCTCTTCCTCAGAGGCTTGCTCTCTTGATATATCTACCGCCGGACGCGGCGACGGCAGGCACGATTGACCTTATTTCCGCGACCAGATATGTCTTGATTCCAGTCTAAAGGTTCCACAGTATCGGGGGTGGACGCTTTTCTAGGCCTTCCGAGGTTTCATCGATGAACGGTTTATATTTGATCGACGAACAGGTCTGACCATAGATGCTTGCCGAAGTAGGGAAGTCTTTAAGGAGCTAGCTATACTACTTGGATTAGGACGGCACGGTGGTCCGAGTAGACATAGTGGTAGATTTGGAAGTGAGTGACATGGTCTCAGAAACCTAATGGAGGTAGAATTTTGCCCAGACGACGCGCTTCCACCGAAATTCATTATGGTTGCGACCTTGGTGTGCTCCAGCATAGCATCGAAGAAGATGCCATTGTTGACTAGGTAAGCTTGGTCATTTGAAAGGGCTCCAATTGAACCCGATTCCAGGTCCTCAGACGATTCCTCGGAGATGTTCATGTTTAGTAAATGTTCACCGATGATCCACACACCTTCTTCACAAGCCATAGCTGCGATGGTCTGTAACTGGCGGAATAGCTTTTCAGGAGCATGAGAGACGTGGGCGTTGACGCACGGAAACTCCCTGGGCGGTTAGGTCTATGAAAGCAACCTTCCCAGGCTATAGGATCTGTTGCCAGTAAACAACGACCCCCAGGCGCAAAGACGTAGGAGAGGCCTGATCCCACGGTGGTCGTTGCGAGCACAACGACGGCGCGGTAGCCGTGACAGTAATCTCCTACGTTGTCCAGAGATATGACGTTGGTCTCCTGTAGGAATCAGATGTCAATATCATGCTCCTTGATAAAACAAAAGAGCTGGGTTATCCTGCGTTAAGGTTCAGGGTCGCAACTCGGAAGTTCATTTGGGATGCCGAGCAGAGTTTCTGTACAGTGTATTGCTGGTGTCTCCTGTCAAAGCCATTAGCACCGTGGCCAAGGTGTCGATGGCCTTTCTCTGCCGAACGTTCAATGTGGACAAGAGCTTTTCTATCAGCCCATTGTTGGTGAAGTGGAATTGTTCTCTCTCCAGTCCTAACTACTGAATTCTAGAGTGATGGCCTCTTTCGTTCTTAATGAGAACATCCATTTGTTTCTGAGCCAATGTACGCCGATCCTACTTATGTGGAGGCTCTAATGAACCTCTTTGCAGTTAGGATGAAGAAAGAGCCAATTCGACCGCTTTATCTATCAAAGCTGTGCCGCTGGGAGGCGGCTCTGCGGCGACAGCAGCAGACGGTGGTGGAGCTGAAACAGGAGAGGATGTTAAAGCGTTTGAAACGGGAGTATCTACAAGGAGCAACGGCTTTTCCTCTTGAAGGCCTGTGTCTTGAAGGCCTTGAAGGCATCTTGAAGGTTTGTGTCTTGGTTTATAGCAAGGGAAAACTTGATACCGTAGGTCACATAAACATGGGTAACAACGCCTTTGGCTTTGACATCCAGCCAGGCAGAGATCTGGGAGAGCTTTACTCCGCTTCGCAAAGTTGTAGAAGCTTCGCGCTCAGTAGAAATCATCGAAGTTCATCATATTTTGGATGATTGACGTGACCTTCCTGTATGGCCGCAGCGCAGCAACGAGGTCGGCGTCCTCAACGAAGAATATCAGATTGCCCAACAATATTCGCTCATCTCTTTTCCTTAGAGTGAAGTCCCGCAGGGTGACGTCTTTGATGTTAAGACCTTCCTCGATCAGCTTGCGATCGAGCTATACGCTGGATATGCCCCTTCATTTTCGCCAGCTTATAGACGCAGCCCTTGCCCAGCTTTGCCTTCAGCGCCAGAAAGTACTGGACCTGGCTGAAGTCTGGGCAGAATTCAAGGTAGACACATTGGTCTACCTATCCCACCACCGACCTGACTCTGAACGCCGCCTGCTTCTGCCGATCGTCGAACATTACCGTACTTTGGACTTGGGCATGAAACATTGGTTGAGTGTTGGTTTCACAGCCACTGGCTGGCCGCAACTCCTCTTGGCTTCCCGACTTCCTTTGAGTCAACTGGCCTCTTTTTCCTGTGCTCCACTTTAGTGAAGCGGACGTTGCTCTCCTCTATAAGGAGTTGATTCTCCCGATCGACGAGATCGGCCCATCGTTAACGGCTTGCCTATTCCAGGCTGTTGCTGGGCCGTCTTCTACGTTGCCGGAGAATAGATGATGGCATCAGCAGTTGATGCTGACAATTGGTTTTCAAACAATGCCATTGGCAATTCGAGGGGTGAATAGTCTTCCATTAAAATTAAAAATTTCTCTATAGTTCTCTTAGGGCCGTTGAAATTTGCCAAGTCTTCCATGTTGGAACAAGAGCGGGTTTATGAGAGAGTTGTGCGCATTTTGAAATGTATCATATTTTATGGCCTACCACATATATATCTTGGTGCAGTTTGCCAAATAAACAGTATAAGCAATTTTTTTCCTGAAATCTCGCCAATCCTCAATAAATTATAATAGGCTATTCAAAATGTGTGTTAAAACATTCTCTCGCGTTTTATTTAATTTCACTGATAGACAAAACTTAAGGAAGTTGTACCTTATAGCATATATATATCGGGATTAAGAAAATAACTCTGAGAGATATTTTCTGAATCCCGATATATATATGCTATAAGGTACAACTTCCTTAAGTTTTGTCTATCAGTGTTTTTTTCCTATGTTTCCATTTCAAAATATGATCCTAGAAAATGGACCCGTTTAACGAATGTGTCTAAAACAACAGCCAGTATTTAACAGTATTAAACTTTTGCCTTAATATAAAGGTAAATAATATTGCATGTCGTGTGTGTGTTGTGTAAAATGACCTTAAAATTTCATACCATTAGTTTATATACAATGGTCACAAAAAATTGCATCCCCTATAAAACAATTTAACAAATTTCAGAAAATTCGCATATTTCTTGTTCTTCTTGTTCCAAAATCACTTTATTAGGTATCGCTCAACAAGAGCAACCTAGTTTATGATAATTGAAACAATGAATAATATGTGAAGGTTATTCACATATTAAACAAAATGTTAACGAGAGATTCAATCCCGGTTCATGACTGTCGGGAATCGAGGGTGTTACCCACTCGTCCATTGACTCTTATTTGCATGTTTAATGAGATTTTTAAGGCATGTAAATAAGATCAATTTTCTGAAACCGTAAATATAATATAAGTTTTTTTTTTACTTATCCCTAGTACACATGGTACAGGCCATGATAATCATGGTGGGTAGAAGTAGGCGACTGCTTTTACTGTAAGTACACCACATTTATAGACATGTGTAAAGCAGTTCGACTTTGCACTTACAAATGTGCCAGAGCCCAGTTTGGTTACTTGCACTCGCTGATGGGTTTGACTTTTGCAAGAATCGAAGGCCATTGGAGCATTTTTTTATTATTATTATAGAAAAAAAGTGCCCAATGCGGGAATCGAACCCGAGTCGTAGCGGTCGAAAACCAACGGTTTAGACCATCCTTCCACCGAAGAATATAAGTGAAAAAATAGACTTATTTATTCATGAAAAGGTATATAATAAATAGCCTTCTAAATGTATCATTAATTGAAGTTAGATAAGATAATTCTCAATCTGTAGAATGCCAAGGCAGAAAAATAAAGCGTCAAACAAGCAAATTTCAGATTTTACAAGAGACAGAATCATGGCCCTCAGAAAAAGGAGAATTTCGTTAAGAGAAATTGCTATTAAAGTAGGCTGCAATCAAAGTATTTCTGTAAGTATGTGGTCTCAGTGGTTAGAGGAAAGGTTCGAGAAAACCTGGCTCAGGTCACTCTAGAGCAGTGATTCTCAACCTTTTTTTTTGTTGCGGCATTATTTTAAAGATTTGAAAATTTGGCGGCACAATTTTAGAATTTCGCGGCACACTTTTGCTAACTTGAATGAAAGAAAATTTAAATTATGTATCAATATTTCTATGCAAAATATAAGTAATATACATCTCTAACATTCAATTTGCTAATTTCGTTATTTTAAAAAGTAAAAAAAAGAAAAAGAAAAACCAATACAAACGTGAACATAATCATATGACTAAAATTCGGCGGCACATTTTTAGAATTTCGCGGCACACAAAATTACCGCGGCACATTGGTTGAGAATCACTGCTCTAGAGTAACAATGAAAAGAAGAGACAATGAATATTAAATTAATTGTATTGACATTCAGTCAACAATCATACAAAAACTAAATACACATAAAATGATAGGATTTAAACACGAATGATACTTTTATATACAATACAAACTTCTACTGTCTTTACTGCGAAGAAAAAATATATTGGAAGGGCTTGGTTCATCAGTGGTGAATCATCAGCGGTTTCGCAAATTTAATCCACCAGACCGCTTCTTAGAGCTCTAATACGAAGCACTGAAGGGTGGAATTTACCCAATATATTTTTTCATCGCAGTAAAGACAGTAGAAGTTTGTATTGTATATAAAAGAAACATTCGCGCTTAAATCCTTTCATTTTTTATGGGTATAGATAGCGCTTTAATGCTTTGGGTTAAAACAAAACAATTGAAACTTAAAATTATTTACAACAGACTGATCCCTCACTGAAGAGACGTCTGGGATTCATCAACTTCACAAATCGCCTTGAATTTGACCAGTTTTTGGCTTAGATAATATTTGCTGTCTTCAACAATCGCAATTGCACGGTCGAGGAACTCTGTTAGAATTATCTTCTCCCCGAGGTTAAGGCTAACCAGGATATCTTCTCTTTCCTGGCGGCACAAAACCGTCCATTCCATCATGAACCTGTCAAAACCCAGGAGGCATAGACAATTTAAACAATTTTATTGATTCTTTTAATAATATTTTACAAAGGTGGTAAAATAAAATAGTAAAATAGTAAAAGGGTATATAAAATATAGGGGAATATCTATATAATATAAAATTGAATGTCTGTCTGTCTGTTTGTCTGTCTGTTTGTTTGTACTCTATAGATTCAAAAACCATACATCCAATCGCCGTGAAATTTTTGGATATTATTAGGTATATCACCGGGAAGGTTTTTGAAAAATAATTTCATGAATATCTTGAATAACCTTAGAGTTACTTCCAGATTTGTAGATTTAACTCGCAAGCAGCACCCCCATTGTGACGATGATAACAAGTTTTCTTATCACTAAGTTTGTTATCTTAAATATTATTTATCAAAAGTAAGATTATCTCAGGATGACACGGCAATGTGACACGGGAAAAAATGTTCACTAGATAAAACTATGATTTTCTATATGATATAAAAAGCCAACAATGAAGAGTGAATGCAATATAAAAAGCCAACAATGAAGAATGAATGTAAGATAAAAAGCCAACAATGAAGAGTGAATGTAATATAAAAAGCCAACAATGAAGAATGAATGTAAGATAAAAAGCCAACAATGAAGAGTGAATGTAAGATAAAAAGCCAACAATGAATAGAAAATGTAATATAAAAAGCCAACAATGAAGAATGAATGTAAGATAAAAAGCCAACAATGAAGAGTAAATGTAATATAAAAAGCCAACAATGAAGAATGAATGTAAGATAAAAAACCAACAATGAAGAGTAAATATAATATAAAAAGCCAACAATGAAGAGTGAATGTAAGATAAAAAGCCAACAATGAAGAGTAAATGTAATATAAAAAGCCAACAGAGTGAATGTAAGATAAAAAGCCAACAATGAAGAGTGAATGTAATATAAAAAGCCAACAATGAAGAATGAATGTAAGTTAAAAAGCCAACAATGGAGAGTAAATCTCTATATATATATAAAAGTCAATTTCTGTCTGTCTGTCTGTTTCGCGATAAACTCAAAAACTACTGAACCAATTGGTACCATATTTTGCATTTCGCTTTTTATAAACCTGAGGAAAATTTTCGGCTGCATTCGATTAGTATTTTTGGCTATATCTTTTTTTTTTCATTTGAAGAACTTTTTTTTACGCGGACTAATCCGGAATGGAATGAATACCTAAATATGGCCATTTTTTTAAGCATCGGTGGTTCAGTGGTAGAATGCTCGCCTGCCACGCGGGCGGCCCGGGTTCGATTCCCGGCCGATGTATTTTTTTTTTTTACAATTTTTAAAACTCTTTTATATTATCTTATATATATAAAATTGAATGTCTGTCTGTCTGTACTCTATAGATTCAAAAACCATACATCCAATCGCCGTGAAATTTTGGGATATTATTAGGTATATCACCGGGAAGGTTTTTGAAAAATAATTTCATGAATATCTTGAATATCCTTAGAGTTATTTGCATATTTGTAGATTTAACTCGCAAGCAGCGCCCCCATTGTGACGATGATAACAAGTTTTCTTATCACTAAGTTTGTTATCTTAAATATTATTTATCAAAAGTAAGATTATCTCAGGATGACACGGCAATTTATTTGCGACAAGAATAATGATACAATTCCAAGGCGAAGATACTATTCCTTTAACTTCCAATTACCGAGGGAACCAATTAATATTGATTTTATTCAACTTATCGAGTATTTCTCAAGGGACCGGGAAAAAATGTTCACTAGATAAAACTATGATTTTCTAATGTAGAAAATTAGGAAAGACAAAGTTCAGGATGACAAGGCACACAGGGACCGGGAAAAAATGTTCACTTTATCGAGAGATTCAAATTTACGAGTTTCAAATTATCAAAATATATCTTTTTTATTTTTTAATAAGTTTTTAGAGAATTGTTTCAACAAATGTTCGCTAGACAAACCTTTACTCAGGTAAAACCCCGGGCGAAGCCGAGTTCGTTTTATAAGTTTAAAGAGAATTGTTTTAACAAATGTTCGTTAGACAAACATTCACTCGGGTAAAACCCGGGCGAAGCCGGGCGGGTCCGCTAGTCTACTTATATATTTGCCTTATTCTGTCTGTTTGTCTGTTTGAAGCTCACGGATGGAATTTTTCATAACCATCGGTGGTTCAGTGGTAGAATGCTCGCCTGCCACGCGAGCGGCCCGGGTTCGATTCCCGGCAGATGCATTTTTTTTTTTTACAATTTCTAAAACTCATTTATATATTATACAAGAATGACATCCACGGCGCCAATTTATAAGTGTAACGAATAGTATTTGAATAAAAGCATTTAATCGGGTAAAACCCGGGCGTTGCCCGGGTCATTCGTATATAATAATTGTATAAACGAATGCAAGACAAAATCACCGCGAATGTTTCTTTTTTTTTAAGGCAATTTCTTTTTAAGGCAATTATCGTTATTTATCGTTAATTTTTGTTTCGATTTTATTGAAAAAAAAAACGATATGGTGCCTTTAAAAAATGATCTTTATTACTATGCAGTTTTCTATTTAGTCAATGTACCTAAGTTCATGTTGCAAATGTAATTATCTCTATCGATTTAGTAGGTGAAATGCAAAAAAAAAAAAAAAATCGACATGATGAAATCTTTATGAAAATTCACATTTTTATTTTTATATATTCAAGACACACACAGTTTGGGGCGGGACGTTTCACAAGAGAGACATCCACGGCGCCAATTTATAATTGTAACGAATAGTATTTTAATTAAAACATTTTAAAAACACACAGTTTGGAACGGGACGTTTCACAAGAGTGACATCCATGGCGCCAATTTATAATTGTAACGAATAGTATTTGAATTAAAACGTTTTTAAAATATATGCGTACTCGGGTAAAACCCGGGCGTTGCCCGGGCCATTCGTCTAGTATATACCAGGTCTATTAGTATGAAACGCGAAAATGGGCGCCAGAGGCCGCTGTGCAACTTTATTTGAGCCCACGGTGGCGCTGTTGTAGGCGTTTTGTTCTTTGACTCATGTGGCATCAGCATGCGTGCAGTTTTAGAAAAATTCAAATCGTGAAAATTTTCTGGAGCCCTTGGAAAATGGCGATTTCCGAGCCAAAAAGTGCCCATTTGCGGGAAGTTTTGTTGTTCGCCTTCAACTGGAAGAAAAGTGTCACTGAAGCCCACCGAATGCTCGAGGAAGTTTACAGCGACCACGCTCTGAGCAAATCGTAGTGTTACAGGTGGTTTAAAAAATTCCAAAGTGGCGATTTTGAACTTGATAATGAACCACATGGAAAACCGCCCCAAAAGTTCGAGGACGCTGAACTGCAAGCTTTGTTGGATGAGGACAGTACCCAAATGCAGGGGCAACTCGCAAAACAGCTCCAGGTGTCTCAAGGTGCTGTTTCTCTACGTTTAAATAGCCTCGGAATGACCCAAAAGCTTTCCAGATGGGTCCCCCACGAGTTGAGCGAAAGGCAGCAATAACGGCGTCTGGTAACCTGCGAAGGGCTGCTCGCCGGGCATGAAAAGAAGTCATTTTTGCACCGAATCGTAACTTCTGATGAGAAATGGATCCACTTCAGCAATCCTACGCGCCAAAAGTCGTGGGGCCTGCCCGGCCTATTTCCAAAACAGACGCCTAGGCCCAATCGCTTCGGAAAAAAGGCAATGCTTTGCATATGGTGGGACCAGACCGGCGTAGTATATTTCGAGCTCCTGAAACCTGGCAAAATGGTCAATACTAGTCGCTACGAACAACAAATGCACAGTTTGAGAGAGGCGTTGAATGAAAAAAGACCGGAATGGCGTTAAAAGCACAACAACCTGATACTGCAGCATGACAACGCTCCAGCCTACAACGCTACGGTGGTCAAAAACACTATAAAAGACTTGGGCTGGGAACTCTAACCCCACCCGCCGTACTCACCAGACTTAGCGCCGTCGAACTACCACCTTTTCACATCTTTAGGACACGCCCTAAAAAAACAGGAATTTTCGAACTCAGACATACTCCGAAAATGACTTGTTGACTGGTTCGACTCAAAAGGAATAGAAATTTTCAGACAAGGAATTCGAAAATTGCCTGAAAAGTGGTCCGAGTGTATAGCTAATCAGGGCAGTTACTTTGAATAAAAAATCTTTTGTTGTATGGAATTGGTGAACTTTTGAATTCACTGAAAATTTTCGCGTTTCATACTAATAGACCTGGTATACAAATGTCTTCAGAAAGGAAGGCTTTCCCACCTTGAGAGAGTCCTCCTCCAGACAAGGAGGGGGACTTCTTGTACACTCCTCAGTTCCACGCCGAGGAAGTACCTATAGATGTACGTCTTGGCAGACGCCAGGATGTTCAGGGGGGGTCATCATCTAGGCCATGCCTGAAGACCCAGCCCTGTAGGTCAGGGGGCCGCCCGATGATGGTAAATGCCTCCCGGATGAGAGGCCTGATGTAGCGGCAGGACCAGTACCGGTGAACCAGCGACAGGTCGCCGGACCCACAGGCGATGCAAGACTTGTGCCGATGCTGGATGGGGCAGGGCGTGCAGCAGGCATAGACCAAGGAGGCATAGATAGTCGGCGGCTCGTTTGTCAAATAGATCCTCTAGCGGTCTGAGGAACTGTTTGGCTTTGGGCTTGCTGGAAGATTCCAGAGTACTGGTGGAGGGTGCATTCTCGCTTTCTTTTTTTTTTTGGGCTGTTGGTATGGAGAACATCTGTACCGGGACAGCCTTTGACGCATGGTGGTCTTCTAATGCTGCAGGTGGAGGTGCAGTGGTTGTGGGAGCAGGCTCAGGGGTCTTCACGCTGTTTCTCTAGCTAGAGGCCTCGGGAATGCTTGCCGCCGTAGAGTTTATCCTTTTATTAAGATTAAGAAGGGTTCGACAAAGTCCATATGTGATCGTATTGATTGATCCTTTGAATTCTTGAATTAAACTAGTATTATAAATAGACAGATCAAATGAAACTTTGGATAGACGAATAGAACCAAAGTCTTCGAGTGGTTGTATCAAATGCGATTGTTTGGAAGAAGGATTTGACAAAGTCTATGTATGGTCGGTCAGGTTGATTGATCCTTTGGATTCTTGAGTTGAACTAGTGTTTAACTAGAGATTGAATAAAACTTTGGATAGATGAATAGAACCAAAGTCTTTGAGTGGTCGTATCAAATGCGATTGTTTGTAAGAAGGATTTGACAAAGTCTATGTATGGTCGGGTTGATTGATTGATCCTCTGGATTTTTGAGTTGAACTAGTATCTATAAATAGACAGTTCGAATGACACTTTGGATAGACGAATAGAACCAAAGTCTTTGAGTGGTCGTATCAAATGCGATTCTTTGTAAGAAGGATTTGACAAAGTCTATGTATGGTCGGTCAGGTTGATTGATTCTTGGATTCTTGAGTTGAACTAGTATCTATAAATAGACAGTTCGAATGAAGCTTTGGATAGACGAATAGAACTAAAGTCTTTGAGTGGTCGTATCAAATGCGATTCTTTGTAAGAAGGATTTGACAAAATCTATGTATGGTCGGTCAGGTTGATTGATTCTTTGGATTCTTGAGTTGAACTAGGGTATTTAAATATACATATCGAATGAAACTTTGGATAGACGAATAGAAATAAAGTCTTTGAGTGGTCGTATTGAACGAGTTTGATAGTTAAGATTGAAAAGATTTATATCCAAGCAGATTCTGATAAAAGTGACGTTAATATTATTGTCGGTGTTATTTATTTTGATTCCAATATCATGATATTTTGATTGAGTTAAGTTGAAGATGGTTATATTTGGTAAAAATGGCTTGGTATACGGTATATCTACAAAAATGTATGAAAAGGAATCTTTCTTTATTTACATATGATTCTTTAGTACGCTGAAGCCGGAAATTATTATGATAAATAAATGATATTGATAACAACAAACAAAAACAACAAAAAACTTTATTAAGACACTATTGTCTTACAAGCGGATTCTCCAAAAAGGTTATATATGTACATGAGTGAAGAAGAAAAGCAATTTAGAGGGGAGGGGGAGCAATCAGCCGTTGTCTGTGGAGTTGAGCACTTCTTCCCTCTCATTTTATCTATCGCCTTGAAATTTTTAAAATATTTATAAACAAATGTTTTATCCAGCAGGAGAGTAGTACAAATTTTATATACATGTTGTTCATTGTAGTGAGTTAGACCCGACATTTCGTGAATTTCCAGTCTCTTTTCCTGTAGAAATGGGCAATAGAATAGATAATGGACCAAATTGTCTTGGATGACAGCATTGCAGAAGTAGCAATTTAAAGGGTCGCTGTTCCAAAATCCCATGATATCTTCGGGGAAAAATAGCCATAGAATCCTTTGACGGGCTATAAATCGTTTAATTTTCAAAGGGAGGTTTTATAGTAAGTATAGTCCTCCAATGATATTGATAACAAAGATATCATTTTAAAGATAAAAACTCTTTTAGATATCGTTCTAAATATGTTCTTATAAGGGACATTTCTTTATCTATGTTCGGTGTGTTGCTTAATGGGGCCAAAATTCAAAAACAGATAATTATTATTATTAGTTTTTGACCGCTACGACCCAGGATCGAATCCCGCATAAGAGACTTTTTTTCTGATTAAAAAAAAAAGCTCCAATGGCCCCTCGAAAAGTCCAATCCCACCAGCGAGTGCATGTAACTAAACGAAGCTCTTGCTTACTTGTAAGTCCAAAAGTCGAACCGTTTTCAACATGTGTAGACATGTGGTGCACTTACAGTAAAAGCAGTCGCCTACTTCGATCCACCATGATTTTTATGGCTTGTAGCACGTGTACTAGGGAGAGAGATATAATTTAAGTAATAATAATAATTAATTATTATAAAGATGATTTCATAGCTAATTAACCCACTTAAAATTTGAATTTTTGAAAAATATCTATATTTAAAAAATAAAAATATGTAAAATGCACTCGGGGAAAACCAGGGGGTATTGATTGCCTTGGTCATTCGTCTATTTATTAATGATTCACCTCGTACTTCCGTTACCTTTCTTTTTATTTCGAAAGACCTCTAAGAAGAATTTTTAATAAACTTGCCGTAAGAATCCGCCTGAAAACATGAATACTCTCAGCCTGCCTCTGGAGTTATATTAGATCAGCTCAAGTCATTTCTGATCTTAAGATGTCCACCGCAACAACGAGACAATAAGTCTGAAGACAAACGCGGATAGTTGGCGACTTCTTTACGTGGCTCCAGGAGTCCGGATTATGCATAGATTATCGTCTCTGATTTAACAAAAGTAATAAAAAGTTGTTTGATTCAAGACAGGCTTTATCGTAAATCCTTGAAAGTATTGTTGCGTTGTTGGTTGAAAAAGAATAACTTCCGTGAGTACAAAGGATCTTTAGAACTTTATTTAAGCCTAATCAATAAAAATAATTACAAAAGAGTGCAAAAAATAAAACAAAAATAAAGAAAACAGCAGTTACAAACTCACAAGCTGCAGCACGGTGAGGGAAAGCAGAAGCAGAACAGGAGACAGAAGTTCGTAGAACCTTCTAGAATCTTCCAAGAAGTACACCGGCGTCGGCGGTAAGCAGCATTCCGACCTCTTGAGACAGCAGCTTGCTTGGAGTACACCACGTAGTTTCATTCTTTGACCCCTTTTTCTTATCTTTCTTTTCTCCTTGGCATGAGTTTCTCCTCCCTATATATCCCGGAGTAGATCTTTCCAGAACGGTCATGCTTGGTCAGCCAATCAGAAAGCTGCCAGCACAAAGCGGTTGCGCAATCGCTTTAGATTGGCCAATCGGTTGTTCTCCGATTTTTCTACATTTTTCTTGAACGTTCTAAAACATTATCTCTCCATTCTGGAATGTGCTTCTCTTTCTACGTAACACTGTCCCCCCCTTAGGACTGATCGTCCCGAACAGTCCATTGTACTGGAACAGTACCCCTGAAGGGTGCCAACCGGTTGTAGTGCACCACTTTGGGTTTAGAAGTCCGGGTCTTCTGAATTCGATAGATGACATCATTGAGACACTTGATGATCTTGTAGGGACCTTCCCACTGATACTGAAGTTTAGGAGAAAGTCCTTTCTTCCGTTGAGGATTATGGAGCCAAACCATTTCACCCTCTTTGAAAGTCTTGACGTTGTACCTGCCTTTCATTTTCTCACTGGAAAGTGAAGATTTTCTCTTGCCCACTGGTGAACGGTCAGCATCCTTTCAAATGGGGGACCTACATTGTAGATCTTCACCTTTTCTTTGGATTTTGGTGTCGGTCCCTTTCTCTCTGAACATCGTGTACAGTTTCTGCACCATTTTTCAACATCAGTTCGACTTCCTGGCCAACAAAATCTTTCTCTAACTTTGGCCAGTGTTTTTCTGATGCCGAAGTGATCTCCCGTGGGACTGCTATGCATCTCCTGGAGAGCCAAAGGTACATGAGATATGGGTAACACCAACTTCCAGGATTCATGCTTTCCATCCTCGCTCTTCCATTTCTTGTATAAGACTCCATCTCGCAGGGTCAAAGAATTCCAGAGGCGCCAGAGACTTTTGGTTTTAGGACTGTGCGAGGCCACATCTTCCCTGGATGGTCTTTCATCTGATTCCTTCCAATTTATCACCGGCAAGAGATCTCGGTCTTCACGTTGAGCTTTTCTTAAAGCTTGGCCAGTCCAGTGTTGCTCTTCCACTTCATCTCTTTCTTGCACTGTAACTTGCCTTACGCAAAATCTCTCTTCAGCACGAGCACAATGTCCACTTTGTGGAACACACGGCCTTCTTGATAAGGCATCAGCATTATCTTTCTGTCTCCCGTGGTTCTTCTTAGGGGCTGAGGTGGTTTTAAAATTTTCCGGACAGTTTCTTCTCATGTGGCCATATTGCCCACATTTCCAGCAGTCGGTATCACTGCGTTGTTTTACTTTTCTGGGGCAAGTTGGAGAAATGTGATCAAGGACTCCACAAGTCCAGCAGCGGCCCCTTTTTCTTTCAGGCTTATGCTTAGAGTTATCTGGACAGTTTTTCCTTATGTGACCATTTTTTCCACATTTCCAGCAACCTGTATCACTACACTGTTTTACTCTTCGGGGGCAATTTGGAGACATGTGATCATGGGCTCCACAGGTCCAACAGCGACCCCTTTTTCTTTCTGGATTATCCAATTTAACTTGTCTATCCACGCGATAACTTTCTATTGTGGCCTGTTGGGCAGCTTCATGCTTCATGGCTTGGACCAGGGTTTCTTGTAGAGTAGTCGCACTTGTAGTCTGGCAAACTTCTGGATTTCAGGGTCTCCGATGGCATCAATAAACTCATGTTGGGCCATAAAATCTTGTATTTCCGGAGGACATTTTGGATAGGCTAATCTTGCTAGGCGTCGGATGTCGTGGGCCAACTCCTGCAAACTTTCTTTCTCATCTTGTAGTCTATTCTTTAACTTTACTACATAAAGCTGTTGGTAGTGTTCTTCTCCATATCGGGACTCCAACGCATCAATCAGGGCGTTGAAGTCTAGGCGAAGTTGTTCCGGAATCATCTGGAGTACATCCACTGCAGGTCCACGAAGTGCAGCAGCCAAAAAGCTTGCCTTATCTCTAACGTTCCATCCGTTCGCTTGGGCAACCACATCGAACTGGGTTTTGAAGGAGGTCCATGATGATTGTCCATCAAAGGTAGGAACTTTGACAAGAGGTCTACCCGAATTGTTATTTTCTTGCTGGAAAACTGGAGTTCTTGGATGGCCCGTTTCCACAGCAAGTCTCTCTTTTAAAGCAGACAATTTATATTTCATTTCTTCTTTTACAGAGGAAACGTCTTCTTTTACAGAGGAAACGTCTTCTCTTTCAGCTGAGATTTCATCTTCTAAGCATTGGAACTTAAGCCCCAAGCTTTATTTTAGCTCTTGATGTTGAGCTTGAAGATCCTCGCGAGTTTCTTTATTTTGAGCTTGAAGAGCCTCACGAGTTTCTTGATTTTGAGCTTGCAAAGCCTAGGTTTGAGCTTGCATAGCCTGGTTTTGAGCTTGGATCGCTTTCAATATTTCTTCCATTTTTCTGGTAAGTACCATAAATTATTCAGGCTTCACCTAAAGATCCCACTTCTGACACCAAATTGTTGCGTTGTTGGTTGAAAAAGAATAACTTCCGTGAGTACAAAGGAACTTTAGGACTTTATTTAAGCCTAATCAATAAAAATAATTACAGAAGAGTGCAAAAAATAAAACAACAATAAAGAAAACAGTAGTTACAAACTCACCAACGGCAGTACGGTGAGGGAAAGCAGGAACAGAACAGGAGACATGGACACTGGACTATAACATCATCGCTAGAGAAGAAAATCGATGCGTTCGAGATCCATTGTTGGCGACGAATGCTTCATATATCTTGGACAGCGACATCGATAGTATCACAACTATCGATTTCAGAGGATGACCGACTTCGTCTACAACGGAATTGTTTGAGATTCTTCGGTCACATCGCGCGACGCAGGGGAATGGAGTACACCATACTGACTGGAAAGACGTCTGGGCGACACATACCTGAACGTCCGCCGACACACTTCGTGGACCAATTAAAGGAACTCACAGGTTTAACGGTCGCCGAGATGGTACATCTAGCTCAAGACAGAGAGAACTGGCGTCGCATCGTATTTGGGATGTAATACGTACAATGGCCGTAACATTCGATCGCGAATAAAATGATATTACTATTTACTATATTCCTCTTCAAGGTTTATTGATAAGATAGGCTTCTCTGGAGCATCACACAATACCAACTCTCCACGGGACCTTATTCCCTAATGTGGCTTCTTATCAGGGTATTTTTCTATCTTATCTTGGACTTTGTATGGAAGAAATGATGCTTGTCAGAGGTATGAATGGAAAATTCTACAAAAGTAAAATTGTACTAGGATCAAATATACGAATTAAGGAAACAGTATCTCCTCATCGTTAAACTGAAGTTTCTGATAGCTTACGCCAAGCATGTCAAACTCAAATCCTAACACAGGCAAAATAAAAAAGTAATAAGATTATGTGGGCCGCAAAAAAAGAAAACAAGTAATTAAATTTTTATAGTAACATTTATGTAGGTTTATTTAAAAAAATATACTAATAAAAAAAATAAAGTTAATATTTTCTCCCTGATATTTGGCATCTCTTTTCTGCTACCATCTTTCCTACTTCGGGAGAAATCTTGTTCGCAGTGATTAATTTTAAAACTGACCCAAGGTGAACGTCAGTAATTCTCGATCTGATTGGAGACTTATTTCCTTTCATAAGTGAAAATAACTGCTCGCACCGATAAGTAATTCCAAACATGGACATAATTTCATATGCTAATTTTAGAGTGTTTTTAAATCTGGCTGGCAAATATTTGTAAAATTCAGAAACGCCAACTTCAATGAATTTTGCCTTTAAATCTGAATCGCACTGGATATCTATTACCTCCATTTGCATATGATTAGGTACTGATTCTATATTTATCGAGAAAATCGAAGAAAACAAAGTAAACTTGCCTTCCAAAGATTTGAAATCAGAAAACCTTGTTTCAAATTCATTTCTAAGACAAAATTTTTCCGCATATTTTTGATACGATGCAGTTTCACCTAAATTTGATTTGTACCTGTTGCATGTCGGAAAGTGCATTAAATCTTCGTTTTTCAACTGCTTTTCCCAAAGGACTAGCTTACATTTGAATGCATTAACTTGGTCACACATGTTGGTAATGATCTTATCCTTTCCTTGCAGTTTCAAATTTAAATCCGACAAGTGTTTTGTTATGTCAACCACGAAGGAAATATCTTGCAACCATACTTGATCAGAAAACAAAGTGATGTCTTGATTCTTGGTTATTAAAAACTGACATATTTCTTCTTTCAAGTCCCAAAATTGTTTGAGAACCTTGAAGCATGATAGCCAACGTACCTCGGTATAGTATGATAAACCTGAATATTCGCTTTCTAATTCAGTTAAGAACAGAGAGAACTGTCGCTGATTTAAACCTCGAGATCTTATGAAATTGATGATTTTTTTGATAGGTGTCAACACATTTTCCATTTTTATTACCTTCGTACATAATACTTCCTGATGTATAATGCAATGCGTATGATGAATTTGGAACCATCAGAAATTTCACTTAGTTTTTTTCGCAGTAATGCTACGAAACCGTTGGTTTTTCCAGTCATTGAAGGAGCTCCATCTGTTGCTACAGAAGTCAATTTTGATTGAGGTAAATTGTATTTTTGCAGAAGATCATAAACGCAATTAAATATATCTTCTCCTGTAGTAGTGCCATGCATCGGTACTAGTTCCAATAATTCCTAAAAAATGTTGAAATCCGTGTCGCAAGCTCGAAAAAAAAAAAACAGCTAAGTGAGCTACGCCCCCAATGTCCGTACTCTCATCACAGGCAATGGAAAATGCTTCGAAACAAGATGATTTTTCTTTTATCTGATCATTTAAATTTCTGGCCATATCAGTAACTCTTTCCACAACGGTATTTCGAGACAAAGATATTGCTTGAAACGTCTTCACACTTCCAGGACAAACAATTTCTGCAGCTTTAATTAAACATTCCATGATGAAATCACCTTCAGTAAAAGGTTTTGAGTGTTTAGCTATCATCTCCGATAAAACGTAGCTTGCATGCACCGCCGCTTCACTCTCTTGTGATACTTAATAAACATAAACTGTTGTTTTTTCATTCCCAACTTGAACTCTTTTAACTTTTCTTGTCTCATTAAACCTTCGTAGGTATCATATTTTGATTTATGTTGTTCAAATGACGTTTAATGTTATATAATTTTGGTACACTAATAGCATTATTACATATCAAGCAGATGATTTCATCTTTTACTTCAGAGCAAAAATACTCTAATTCCCACTTTTCTTGAAAATTCCTATGTTCGTCAGCAATTTTTCGTTTAGTTTTACTGCCACTTGGTTTTGATGAAGACATATTGAATACAAATGTCTGAAAAAAAAAATAGTAATCGCTAACACAAAATAATAAAACGTTTTAATTAATATTTTAAATTTTTTTTTAAAATTAATATTTTTTAACTTACCAGACACAGAATAACTGCACAAATATTTGAACGTAACTTAAAAAAAAAAGTTTTTTCTAGTACCCCGAAAGAATATTTTCTTTAAACTTTAAGGCACACAATACTTATGGCGATGTACATACGTTATGTATGTAGGTATAATATTATCAAAACTTAGGACTTATGTATGGCGACCAGTGGTTCGTTATTAATAAATAAATTATGTATAATTACAATTTTTAAAAATTAGGCTACAAATTTTTATTATTTTTTTTTTAATTTATAATTTTTTTTAAATTAAAATATATTGTCTGGTTACCGCAAATTTATTCGTTGTGGGCCGCATGAGGCCCGCTGGCCGCGAGTTTGACATGCTTGGCTTACGCCATTTGTCGGAATAGATATAAAGTCATTGCTGAGATTTATACTATTCCTGATTAGTTGCCAAATACCCTTTCTTGATAAATCAAGAAAAGCCAAACCCGTACGCATTTTAGACTGTTGTATTTTAGTTATTATTATTTAACTATACACACATTGATACAAGGGCTTCTAATGGTTACAAGAAAGACAGATGTATCGGGCCAAAGATTTGTTTGTGTTGTTGTTGTGTGTGCTTGTGTATGTGTTGTTGTTGTAAGTGTTGCGTGTGTGTTGTTGTGATCCTCAATATTTAAATATGTATGAGATATTAAGTAAACAATATTAGAGACATTAAGTGACACAAGTTCTTATCTTCCTCATCATGATGTCTTCCATTCATTGAACGACAGCAAAGCAGATGAGAAGTGCTCAGTTTTTTCAACTAAAGAAAACCTAAAGACAGTTTGCCCTTTATAACGTTGTTATATATATTCAGTGAAACTTCAGTATTGAAATACTATACTCATGGACAAAATTCAAGGAAGTTGTACCTTTTAGCATGTATACCGTGATTCAGACAATAACTCTGAAAGATACACTCATGAACAAAATTCAAGGAAGTTGTACCTTTTAGCATGTATACCGTGATTCAGACAATAACTCTGAAAGATACACTCATGGACAAAATTCAAGGAAGTTGTACCTTTTAGCATGTATACCGTGATTCAGACAATAACTCTGAAAGATACACTCATGAACAAAAATTATGGAAATTGTACCTTTTAGCATGTATATCGCGATTCAGACAATAGCTCTGAAAAATATTACAGTGACCTTAATTGCGAAGACACACGAGATAACCAAGTTTGAACAAAATTGCTTCTATCTCCTTCAGAAAAAAAAAAAAATAGACAACCGGCGGTATAAAGAATTTTCAATTTTACAAAACTTTCCTCATTCCTGCATGGAAAATCTGTATAAGTCTGAAGAGTAAGAAAGGTTAATAAAATTGCAACAACAACAGCAAAAAGCTTTATTAAGACCTTTCAGTCTTATACAGAGATAATATGGTTTTACGGAATTTATAAAACTTTCTTCAGTTTTTTTTCATTAGAGTAATTTAATCTGAAGTTATTTACGAGTGAAATTTTAGTGTTAACGAGATCAAGGAAAACATCGCCAAACTTGATTTTTTTTTAAGAAAGAAAATTTATTGAAAATAAAAAAATGATTTTATTCAATCCAAAAACCTCAATACATCTTTTACTAGATTGTCCTGTTTTTCAAGACTACAGAATCGAAAATAATTTAATAGTAACAGATTCAAGTATTTTTATTTCCAGTAAATAAATGTATATTAAATTAAATACCTTTTGTATATATATTTTAAATTATATAACAACAAATATCTTTTAGGGGGGGGGGGGGAACTGATAATTTATATCATGCTTATTGTACATATTGCCAGACATTTCTTTCTTTTGTACTCAGGTCTTTTCTCGTTTTTTTCCCCCTCTTTCTCATTGTTAACATCATATGACTATTCTATTCATGACCTATAATTATTGTATATTTATGTATAGATAAATGTAAAGGCATACATGTATGACAGCGCAAGTGTCCCTAAGGGGACATAGAGCTTAAAATTGAAATAAAATAAAATCCAAGTTGTTACGAGGGGAAAAATTCACGCTAATTATATATTGAAAAATATCTATAATCACAGAATACTGAAATGAAAAATGTTGAAGGAGGATTTGGCTCATCAATGGTAAACCAACCGAGCGGTTTCGTCATTTGAAGGTTTCGACACTGGCGTGGGAGGTTAGGTCGTACATTATTTTCACCTTTAACTGAACGTATGTTGAAATGTTTCGTATATACTTGGAATGTAGCTGAGGGAATTAACATTCCTTACTTCTTATTTCAAACCAAACGACAAACAACCCCCCGCCATTTTAAACTAATGTATAGACGCCAGTAAAGTTACAATTTCAACCAGATTTGATTTTTTTGAAATATTCTTCAACGTTTTTGTTAATATTATTCGTTCTCTATCAGAATTAAACATTTCTAATAATTTAAAAGTTATAAAATATCTTTAAACTTTCAATTTTTATTGATTTTTATATTTAGAATAAGGATACCAAAATCCTTATTGAATAAGTAATGCATTCTAAAACTTGAAATAGCAGCATATAGCTGTAAATAATAAATTCTATTTACTTCAATGATCGCTATATTGATTTTTCTATGATTAAATATTTATATTTAACAGAATATTTTAAATAGTAAGATACCCAAAATTGTTCATTAGATTTATTATTTTGAAAGAAATATACACAAAATTCACACAAATCCAAACAACTATTACAAAAATTTATTTCTCTTCTCGTGCACATAACATTTTAAAACTTTTTGTTCCGAAAAGATATAAGAATGGTAAGTTATTTTTCAGTTATTTTTTATCACACACAAGCTTATTGTATAAACTAAATTCACACTACCAGTATTATCAATCCATATCAACTTTACATCAATTAAATTAAAAGCGTTTCTTACCTTTGTATATCTCTATCTCCCCCGTATCTTATGTTTAAGACAGAAATGTCTAGAATACGGTAAACTCTTCCTACATATACTTGTACATGCCAAGTCTTACTACAATAGAACCTCCATGTATAGGATAACCCTGAGCCAAAGCATTCTTTAGGGAGAGTTGTCTTCTTACCGGAAAGTTACTAATTGGTGAAAAAAGGTAATTTTGGCGATGGAAATTGTCCTTTGCATAGATGTGTCCTCTAGCAGGAATGTCCTCTCATGAAAATTCTATTGTAAAGGCTACAGTAGAACTTCATTAGGACACTATAGTATGCCATAGCTAAATGGGCATTGTAATTACAAGAAAATAAAATCTAATCCAAATAAAATAATAGTGAATGACGTGTTTGGGTAACAGCGCTGTTACCATTTTTTCTCATTATTTTGACTTATACGGTAACAACGCTGTTACCGAAAGGTTACACACTATTAATTTATTTGGAATACATCTTATTTTATTGTATCTATGCATACCTCTGGTGAATCCTGTATAGGGTCAGTGACCCTAAATAAAGGCTTTTTGTTGTTGTTGTTGATTTTATTGTATCTATAATTTTTAATCCAAATTGTGCTTTATAAAATGACAAAATATTTTCTCACAATGAGTTTCTTTTTATTTTAAAACGCAAGCTTTCTAGCATATATACTGCTCTTCAACGGATTACGGATTTGTAATTTTAAAACGTTTTTCACAATTTTATCATGAGTAAAGAAATTTGTGCTTTATCATAGGTTTTGTAATGATAGATATAACGTTATAAACTCTATGTTAAAGATAACATTGGGATCGGTACAAGGAAGAATACCGCAATAATCGACCGGCTACGTCATAACGAAGTTCTCAAGACAATCTCACTGATTTACTAACCTAAAATAATCTAACCTAAACTAACTTGATCTTACCTTATCTTTCGCTTATCACACATGTAATTTAGAGTTGGTAAACATAGTAGCTTATCTCGAAATCTCACGTTGTATACAATAGTTACTGGCAGGGTTACATTGTTCTTAGGTTTCAGCATTGACAATGCAATTGGATGTCAATGCAATGACAGAATTGACATTGACAGCAATACTATTCAAGCATACCTATATTTGAGAATAAGAAAAAAAACATTAGTTGCTAGAATGGCGATTATACAGCATAAAAAAAATCGCGATAATAATAGAAAATAAAAAAACTAGCGATTTCACCAACCAAAAATCAATAATGACTTAACCTGACCTAAATTAATATCCATTAATAGACTAAATCCAGAAGAAACCAGTAGTATCTATGTTTCTTATTATTTTTTGGGAGAGAGAGAAGGAAAGGTTCTATTATATATGGTGTAGAATATCTCTTTATTAAACTTCTTAATCTTTTTTCTAAAAGGCTAAGAATAAATCAGCTCTTTAATATTTCGTATATTGGATCCACATATATCAGCTGCTCAAGGTAAATAGAGCAAATGTTTGTAATTCCGTTTACCTTGGCGTGCGTGATTCAGCATATATTGAAAACTTTTTATCACAATTCTAAAACATAAAATAAAATGGTTATTTGAAAATTTTCGTTATATTTCGCTATATAGCTTCTTCCTTATAGGAGCTGTGACTTACAGCTTGAAAAATCGTGTTTATACTGACGTATATCTGTCAAGGATTCCATTAGTCTTGGAACTTTGCCCTTTGTATTTTAACGTCCACTTTTTTTGGGGGTCAGTGGGAGTATGGTCTAAACCGTTGGTTTTCGACTGCTACAACCCGGGTTCGATTCCCCCATTGGACACTTTTTTATGATTTAAAAAAAAAATCAATGGCCCCCGATTCTTGCAAAAGTCCAACCCCACCAGCGAGTGCAAGTAACCAAACGGAGCTCTGGCACATTTGTAAGTGCAAAGTCGAACTGCTTTTCACATGTGTAGACATGTGGTGCACTTACAATAAAATCAGTCGCCTTCTTCTACTCACCATGATTATCATGGCCTGTACCACGTGTACTAGGGATAAGCTACGACGACGTCCTTTTTTCATTGCGATGAGAGGAATGGCTTTGTAGTCGTATCTTCAATAGACATTGTCATCTTGGAGGGAAGTCTTGGCTTTGACACGGCGGTGGGATCCTGGAGCCAGTCTTGGAAAATGATGATCACAGCGCTCATAGCCTCATGGTCTTATCGGCGATCTTCAGTTTGTCTTCCCTAATTTACCTATCATAATCCAAGAGATTCGTATGTACAAACTTGGTAGAATCAATTAAATATTTTTATAGGAAGAGGTTAGAAGTTTCATGACTTTGACGATGGTTTATGGATGTTTTATTTTTGGTTAGGATTGGTATTTGCGTGTTACACACACACACACACACACACTCGCGCACATAAACACACACACATGTAAACACACAGTATGTTGATAAAATGTTGAATTCCCCGATGAAGATAGACGAACTGCTTCATCGAAATATTGTGGTTGTTGTTGTCGTCGTGTCCAATGAAGAGCCTCAGATGTTTCCATGCATCTCTATCACAGCAGCATCAATGTATGCTATCTTGGGTGTGTAAAGCTGCTGCTCTGGGTCTATGTCAATTTTCTGCAAGGCTGCGGCCATTGCTGGGCATGAGAATATTTGAGTAGGTGTGAGTTCCACACCAGGACAGTTGTCGCATGTCCTATAGGTTCTTGTGCCATCTGGATGTACTGTCATTCCTTTATTCATTTCCAATGAATCGAAATATTGAAAATTGCAATAAAAATTTGATACAGAATAAGCGTTATTCATTCAATAAATATATATAAGATGTTTTATTTTGGGAATTCTTTCTCGCGGTCTATGCCCTTTCTCTCCACCTATTGATAAAATGGATAAAATATTTCGAGTGAAGAGGTTATAAAATACAGTTTATCTTCATAAGGCGATAATCACTCAGATATTTTTACTAATCTATTTATAAAAGTCAACGTATATGTATATAAATATATAGTTATCTGATTATTTATAAGATAAATTTCAAGAGAATAGAATATATATAACTCTATAGAGAGAATCTTTTTTTTTTATATAATGCAATAGTTCATCCCAAAATCCTAACACATCACGTGCAGTGTACAAGAGACAATTTATATGTGCAAACTCCTAATAGATATCATTGGCATATCTGTAATCAATATGTAATTCTACACTCTATAACAAAAATTATCGACATAGCAAAAAATATTTGAAAAATCAAAAATTGAAATCAGGTAAAATGTTTCTTTTTTTACCCGATATTAATTTTTACTTTTTCAAATAATTTCTGGGTAACTATTGTTCACATAAAAATAACAATAAATAATTGTCAGTCACAGAATTGGTGTATATGAAGAATATGTAAAAGTGTAAAAAAACTATTAAAATTTCAGAACAATTAATTGTTTTGAGGCATCAGCGCGCCATCTGTTATGAATATTCGAAACTATTATAGACGCGTATGACAGCCTACATCCAGGACAATGGAAATCCAACGATATATTGACTTTCTCAACTTGTGACGATCAAATTCTGGATTAAAACAATTAATTCGAAACTATTATAGACGCGTATTTCCATTGGGCTGGATGTAGGCTGTCACCCGGCGTGTCATGGACTGATAGAGATTACGGAAGGTGTGTTTTCTTGACGAATTGTATCCAACTGTCGGTATAAATAGTCAATATTCCGGGATGGTTATAATCGTCTTCCCATCACCTCCCAGATATGCTCTTTGGGTGAGAGATCAGGCCACCTCGCTGTCACGGAAGAGTTCGGCAAGGTTGAAGACAATCCTTAATAGCACGTGAGAGGAATAGCAAAAAACAGCCTTTAGAATGTCATCTACGTACCTTTGTGCTGTCAGGGTGCCAGGAATAACTACCAATAGGTTCCTTCTATCAAATGAAATGTCACTCCAGACCATGACGCTCTGTTATGGACCTGTGTGGTGTTTGAAAATAAGGCCAGGATCCATACGCTGCCCAGGACGTTCTTCAGGACACAGTAAGAAACAGGATTTGACACTGAAGACTATACACCCCCAATCAGCGCAGTTTCGAGTTTATCGCTTCCGACACCACTGTAGCCAGACTTGTCGGTATACGGGTAAGTCATGGTAACTAAAGGCGAGCTCTTAGATTCCGCTCTCTCATTCGTCTTTTGATTGTTATTTTGGACACTTGCGTGCCGGTTACACGTTGGATGGTAGATAACGTCGAATCCAGTGCTTCGACAGCCGTTCTGACAATTCTTCCGTTGCATTCTTCAGCTGTTGACCCACTCTTGCCAACGTCGTATAATAGGTGCATCATTCGACACAGATCTTTAATCCAATTACACAACCTTTTTAAAACTCTGACATATGTTAGTAATGAGCATGAATATTTCGACGAGATATTGATACAGTAGAAATAGGCATGTTGCATATATGTGATATGATCCTGTCGACTCTTCTGTGATAAGATCCTGTCGACTTTCAATGTGACAATATAGTGGTAATAATGTGGTGAGGAGAGAAATAATCACACGACGAGTTGGAAGAGGAATCTGGAAGCCATCCGAGAGAGAGAGGGAGCGAGAGGGCTGTCCGCTGAACGACCGTTTGTCGTGTGTACCACTCCCCGACTATCCAAAAATAGTCCCCAGGTGTTGACGGGCGGCCCCCATTTGCCGCCCCTTTGGAATGTCACTGCTGTCTCAATTGACCGGACTTTACATCCCATTTCTCTCTGGGATGGCTCTAGGTTTGTTTTATTATTCCTGGAAGAGCATATATTATGACATATGGCCCCCGTTGAAGAAGACTGAACATGGTTTGAGTGTACTTAAATCTGGAGAAGCCAGGAATAGAGAAAATAATTTTACAGTTGAAATTAGTTAAGGTAATGGTGACATAGTTTTATGTAAATAAAATATTGTATAGTACACAAGTAAATATTATTTACAAGCAGTTTTACAACACCGCAGAGTTTGACATTTAAGGAAATCTTTGAAAATATCAAGGTTATAAAAGGCTATATACAACAAAATCTAATGTACTATATACTATACTATATACTATATTTTTATAAATATATATAATATAAATAAATATTGACTAATATTCAGTATTAGATTAATATAGAGAGGTACTATACTATGATCTTAGCCAACAGGATGATAAGCTATATTTTATATAGAGATCATCAGGCTCCGTCTGTATTCTGCTCGAGTGAATGTTTTGCTGGTAGAATATTGGTCCTGCCTACTAAAAATGGTGATCTGGCTTCCCCGTGGTCTGCTTTAAGGAATTTTCCCCGAAATAATTTGTTTCTGACAATCTACCATGATACAACAATATTATCATCAGCATTTTTTGACTAAAAATAACTAATTTTGCCCAGTACCTGTTCAAATTTCATTTTTCTTTGCTAAAAATGAGACAATAACCATTTCCAGATTTACCTCTTATGACCTGTTGAAATTTCAGCCAGATCAGGTACAAACTGAGGACATGTATAAATGAAAATCATACATATACTGACATATATATAGAGATGAGATGTCCATGGCTTAGCATGATTTTTATTAAAGTAAAAGTATATATGGAAAAATGTGGTAAAATGGTGGTGGTAAAAATATGCTCTCTATCTATACTCATGAATAAAACTTAAGGAAGTGTCTTTGAAGTCGCCGGTCGTCTATTTTTTTATTTTTTTATTTTTTTTTTTTTTAAGAGACAGAGGGAATTTTTTCACACTTGGTTTCCTCGTGTGTTTCCTATAAAGGTCACTGTGTGATTTTTATTAAAGTAAAAGTTTACCTAACGAACATTTATTAAAATAATATTTTCGGGGCAAACATCAATTCCTTACTGAATCTATTCTTGTCCAAGATAGATCTATGTTTGTTATTATTCTCCAACAATAATAATAATAATTTTATAACTACAAAATATGCAAAATGTTTTTTATGTCTAATTATAGTCTTTGAATTGCTTATATGCTAATCTATAATATTCAACTACTTATGTGCAAAATTTGCCGATTGTTTATCCAGTACTTTTGGTGAAGAACAGTGACATCAAACTTGGACAAGAATAGATTCAGTAAGGAGTGAATGTTTGCCCCGAAAATAATCCCTATATTTATAAAAGTCAGTGTATGTATGTGTGTTTGTTCCTATGTCGGCTATACACGTCCACAATACGTAACTAATCTGACTGGAATTTTAACAGTATATATAGTAGAATCTGGAAAAACTTATAGTGAAAATTTCAGGTCTCTATCCCGAATATTCTTCGAGTTATTTGCAAATTGCGTTGCAAATTTGCCCTTTCGCTCGCAAGTAGCGCCTCTAGCGGTAAAGATGGGAGATAATATCAGTTGACCTAATGTACATGTAAAACGTGTTTTAACACAGGACGTAGAGAAAAATCTGGAAGAGATATTTATCGTATTTTTAGCCAAGAAAAATTGAAATTGACAGATTCTGGGCATAAATAGTTGTTTTTTAGTTTAAAAATTATGATGACAATATTTCTGTATCATATTTGATTATCAGATACAAAATCATATCGGGAAAAATTCCAAAAAGCAGAGACCACGGGTGAAGCCAGTTTATTTTTAGTATGTAGGGACAAAATTCTAACAGAAAAACATTCATTCGAGCAGAAGACACAAAGCCAGATCATCTCTCTATAATAATATCGCTTATCAGACAGTTTGGAGCGGGACGTTTCTGGTTCAAATCACATTAATAGGTACCGCTCAGCAAGAGCAACCTAGTTCATGATAATTGAAACAGTTGTTAATATGTGAAGTTTATTCACATTTTAAACAAAATTTTAACGCGGGATTCAATACCGGTTAATGACTGTCGGGAATCGAGGGTTTTACCCACTCGTCCACCGACTTTTATTATGCGGGACGTTTCCAGTTCAGTTCCAGTTCAAAAATAACTTTATTAGGTGCCGCTCAAAAAGAGCAACCTAGCTTATGATATTAACAATGAATTATATGTACACGTTCTTCACATTGACAGGGTATTCATATCTTTACAAGGTTAGAGCCTGGCGCGCAGGCTTTAAATCGGTGTGTTCTCTTTTCTAATATGTTCTTTTATTTTTTATTTATTTATTTTTATTTATTTTTTTTTCTTTAACGTGTTTTTTCTTACGATTTTTCCATTTTTCTACATTTGTTCTCAATCGATATAGGAGTTGCCTTGGCTTTGGTTTCCTTCTCTTCAGTTCTTGTTTGTAGTTACAGGCTTCTCCGAATGTAATATTTTCGAGATTTTCAGATTTATCGTAAAAGTTGAAAGCTTGTTTCATTATGAAATCATTTATATTTTCTAAATTGAGGTCCTTTCTGATGATACTACTTCTGACAAACCAAGGGGCACCTATTATTTTCTTTAATACCTGGTGTTCGAAACTTTCGAATTTTTTCAGTGTAGTTTTGTTTGCGGTTATGAAGACTGGGTGGCCGTAAGTTAGGATTGGTCTTATAATAGACGTGTATATGGTACGTTTGCAGTGTAGGGATAGTTTGCTCTTGTTCCCTAAAAATAGTGCTAGTCGGTGCTGGGCTGCTTTTGCGAGGTTTATTCGGTTTTGCACGTGTTCTTGGAAGGTCAGGTGTTGATCAAGGATGACGCCCAGGTAGCGGACGCTGTCCTTCCATTTTATGGATTCATCAGGGAAGCCTAGATCTTCTAAGGGCTTCTTCACTTTTAGTCTTTTGTCTGAGAAGAGTATAGCTTCGGTTTTTGTGGGTTCAATTTAATCCGCCATTCGTCGCACCAAATATTAACGAATACCGGTGCTTCTTGAAGTTTGAGATAGATGGTATCGAAGTTGAGGCTGAGCCTAGAGTTGCGGCGTCGTCTGCGTATAGATGTAGGGACATTCCTTTGGGGCAAGGGTAGTCATCAATAAAAATATTGAAGAAGGTGGGGCCGATGACTGACCCTTGAGGGACTCCTGCTCGAATTTTCCTTGGGGTTGACAGAACATCTTTGACTTTTACTCTAAAGTTTCTGTCACAAAGGAAGCTTTTTGTCATTCGGATGATGTCTCCAGGTAGGTTCTTTTTTGCCATTTTATACAAAAGGGCCTCGTGCCAAACTTTGTCAAATGCCTTGGAGATGTCAAAGAAGATGCCTCCTGTTAATTGTTTTGATTCCATGGCCTTTCTTATCTTCTCCGTGACGACCACAAGTTGATGAAGGGTTGAGTGTTTTTGCTGGAACCCGAATTGTTCGGGCCTGAGGGGATGTTCGTCGCTGAGTGCTTTTTTTATTCTTCTTAAAATGATTCTTTCGAATAGTTTGGAGGTGACAGGTAGGAGGGAAATGGGTCTATAACTTGCTGGGTCGTACTTTGATTTACCTTGTTTTGGTATGGGACAAATAATCAATGTTTTCCAATTGTTCGGGAAGTATGCGAGTTTCAATGAGGCATTAAAAGTGCTGGTTAGTGATTCGAGAATATGGTTGGGCAGTAGTTTTAGCGCTTCGTTCGTGATTCCGTCGATGCCTGGGGCTTTTTTCTTAGGGAAGGTGTCAATTATTGCTTTGATTTCTCCAATGTTAGTGGGTTCCAGAGCTGTTTTGTTGTTTGTTTGGAGGTGTGCGGTGATTCTTTTGTTCAGATATATGTTCGAATATAAGGAGGTAGGAGGATTTGGGCTGAGCTGCTTTTCATAGGAGTCAGCAAGTGCTTCAGCTGCCTCCTCGGCTGTTAGTGTCAGATTGTTATTGGTTTTCACGATAATTTCTTCTTTCTTTGGGGCTGTGAGGCGTCTAATGGCCTTCCATACTGTCTGATCAGATACGTCAAGGTTTTCTATGTAGGTGTCCCAGCTGGTGTTGTCGTTTTCTCTAGTAAGTTTTTGTGATTCTCTTCGTGCGGAAATGTACGCTTTTTTGTCGTTGGGGTCGCAAGTTTCTTTCATTTTTTTTCTTAGTCTGTTAGTTTTTCGTAATTTTTCTTTGATGTGGGCTGGATACTTTCTATCGAGGTCTTGTTCTTTATATTTTGTGGACTTTTGTAGATTTTGAATGATTTGGTCCTCAATGGAAGCTATGGAGTCGATTATTTCTTGCGGAGTTTCTGCGGTGTGCGCTGGGGGTTGGGTGTTTTCCATTTGGTACTTAAAGAGGGCCCAGTCGATGATTTTGATTGTTGTGTCGGAGCGGGTTATATTATAGTCTTGTAATATTAGAAGGACTGGGAGGTGATCAGACGTCATCTCGTGGAGGACTTTTGAGTGAACGGTCTGACTCAGATTTTTGTGGATTGCGATGTCCAAGATGTCGGGTGGTGAGTCATGTGTCGGTTCATCTGGGTAGCTTAAATCCAGGTTGAGGAATTCGACAACCTTTTGTAGGATCTTGCCATTTGGATTGGCGGAGAATGAACCCCAGGTTGGATTCTTGCAGTTGCGGTCTCCGGCTAGGATTGTTGGAGTGTTGGTTTTGAATATATTGTAGATGTCCTTTGGGTCAAGAGGCGTGTTTGGGGGCTTGTAGCAGGAGTATATGTTCATTGTTGTTCCATTTTTGTCTTTGATTGTTATTCCTGTGGTTTCCAAATTCAGGCAAGTGCTTTGGATGGGAACACAGTAATATTTCTTATGGATGAAAATTGCTGTGCCTCCGCCCTGTCCAGACAGTCTGTCATTCCGAACGGTGTTGTAGTTGGGGATGTTCATCCTGTGACAGGGTTTGAGCCAGGTTTCGGAAATTAAAATTATGTCTATGTCGTGGTCGTTCAGAAATTCAGTGAATTGTTGCCTTTTATTCCGAAGGCTACATGCGTTCCAATGAATGATTCGGAGTTTATTCTTTTTGTCTTTTGCGTTCATTGAGAACCTATGGTGGCGAGAACGTTCCTCACTATGGTGGCAATGATCTTTGGATCGCTGAGAGCCTTTTCGATGGCACTCTCGATGGGGCTTTGCTTGGAGATTTTCAGGGGAATACTTTTAGGTTGGTTTGCGCAGGTTTTTTCCTTATTTCCTGTGGTTTGAGGGATTTTTGCATTGATGGGTACCTTGGAAGGTTCTTTTTGTGCATTAGGGCGTGGGTTCTTTTGACTGGGTATATCTTTATTTATTTTTTTGTAGAGTGGACAACCACGCCAGTTTGCCGTGTGCTGACCCTGGCAGTTAGCGCATTTTGGTAGGACTTCTTTTTGTTTAGAGCATTCGGAGGTGAAATGGTTCTCTCCGCACTTGACACATTTGGGGGTTTCTCTGCATTCAAACTTTGAATGTCCAAAGTTTTGTCATCTGTGACATTGGCCTGGACCTTTGGGGGCCCTATAGGCCTCGACTCGGCACTTCATGTCGCAGATATCCGTTATGTTGTAGATATCTTTGTTCTTAGGCGTTTTGGGAAGAGTAACCTGGATTAGTGGGAGCTCTTCCTTTGTTCCCGCCCTGCGTAGTCTGACAATTTTTGTCATATAAAATCCCTTGTTTTCTAAGTCCTCTTGGATTTCAGGAATCGTAATGCAGCAGTCGAGGCCCCTGACTACAATTCTGAGGTTCTTTTCTTCGTCAAGTATTTTAAAATGGAATGTGTAGTGACGTTTTTCTAGCCACCTGGTTGCTGTGCGGTAGTCCGTCACCGAATGAGTCTGGACGTTTATGTGGCGCCCAGATGTGGAGAATTCAGGTTTTTTCTGCGTGCAGTTAATGAGTCCTTCTCTTAGTCCAGACCATTCAGTTACCCCACTGATTTTGATCGGTGGTATTCTTATTTTTGGGTTAGGGGTAGGGTTGTTAGGTCCTTTATCTGGGTTTTCCGTGTCTTTGTTAAGCGGGTTCGATTTTTTAGGGTTCTGTTTAGGATTTGAGTTCCTATTTGGAGTGACTTCGATTTCCATATCGATTTTCTCTTTAGCTTGTGGTTTTTCTGGCTGTTTATTTTTTTATGTTGGTTTAGAGTATGTGGGAACTCTTGAAATCTGTTTGGGACACCAGGCAATATTTTGCGTGGCATGTGATTCTTTTATGGCTTCTGGGGATGTTACTCTCGGGCGCTTCAAAGGAGCTTTGCTTGTATTTTCAACAAATTCTGAACGAGTTTCTTTTAGTTCTTTTTCATAGAAGTCGAGGAAATTTATTAGCTCAGCGAAGGTGCTTTCAACAGAGCTACAGAAATTTTTCATAGCTTTGGAGTCTTCTTCGTTCTTCATTTTCGGGCATTCTGGCAATTTCCAGATATAATATTTTCGTGTGCCTACCGAGTATCTGGGGTTTGTGAAGTTGGTGTTGGTGGCTTCTGATGCAACTTGGGTTTCATCCATGATTTCTTGGTTTCGTTGGCTCTTTTCTGTTCCTGCCGTTTTGCGGGACGTTTCAGTTCAGTTTCAGTTCAAAAATAACTTTATTAGGTGCCGCTCAAAAAGAGCAACCTAGCTTATGATATTAACAATGAATTATATGTACACGTTCTTCACATTGACAGGGTATTCACATCTCTACAAGGTTAGAGCCTGGCGCGCGGTCTTTAAATCGGTGTGTTCTCTTTTCAAATGTTTTGTTATTTTTTATTTATTATTTATTTATTATTTTTCTTTAACGTGTTTTTCTTAAGATTTTTCCATTTTTCTACATTTGTTCTCAATCGATATAGGAGTTGCCTTGGCTTTGGTTTCCTTCTCTTCAGTTCTTGTTTGTAGTTACAGGCTTCTCTGAATGTAATATTTTCGAGATTTTCAGATTTATCGTAAAAGTGGAAAGCTTGTTTTATTATGAAATCATTTATATTTTCTAAATTGAGGTCCTTTCTGATGATACTACTTTTGACAAATCATGGGGCCCCTATTATTTTCTTTAATACCTGGTTTTCGAAACTTTCGAATTTTTTCAGTGTAGTTTTGTTTGCGGTTATGATTGGTCTTATAATAGACGTGTATATGGTACGTTTGCAGTGTAGGGATAGTTTGCTCTTGTTCCCTAAAAATAGTGCTAGTCGGTGCTGGGCTGCTTTTGCGAGGTTTATTCGGTTTTGCACGTGTTCTTGGAAGGTCAGGTGTTGATCAAGGATGACGCCCAGGTAGCGGACGCTGTCCTTCCATTTTATGGATTCATCAGGGAAGCCTAGATCTTCTAAGGGCTTCTTCACTTTTAGTCTTTTGTCTGAGAAGAGTATAGCTTCGGTTTTTTGTGGGTTCAATTCAACCCGCCATTCGTCGCACCAAATATTAACGAATACCAGTGCTTCTTGAAGTTTGAGATAGATGGTATCGAAGTTGAAGGCTGAGACTAGAGTTGCGGCGTCGTCTGCGTATAGATGTAGGGACATTCCTTTGGGGCAAGGGTAGTCATCAATAAAAATATTGAAGAAGGTGGGGCCGATGACTGACCCTTGAGGGACTCCTGCTCGAATTTTCCTTGGGGTTGACAGAACATCTTTGACTTTTACTCTAAAGTTTCTGTCACAAAGGAAGCTTTTTGTCATTCGGATGATGTCTCCAGGTAGGTTCTTTTTTACCATTTTATACAAAAGGGCCTCGTGCCAAACTTTGTCAAATGCCTTGGAGATGTCAAAGAAGATGCCTCCTGTTAATTGTTTTGATGCGGGACGTTTCAAATTCACATAAATAGGTACCGCTAAGCAAGAGCAACCTAGTTCATGATAATTGAACATTGTGTAATATGTGAGGGTTATCACATATTAAACAAATTTTAACGCGGGATTCAATCCCGGTTCATGACTGTCGGGAATCGAGGGGTTACCCACTCGTCCTACGACTTATTTGTTTTTTTTTTTGCGGGACGTTTCCTGGTTCAAATTCACATAAATAGGTACCGCTCAGCAAGAGCAACCTAGTTCATGATAATTGAACATTGTGTAATATGTGAAGGTTATCACATATTAAACAAATTTTAACGCGGGATTCAATCCCGGTTCATGACTGTCGGGAATCGAGGGGGTTACCCACTCGTCCTACGACTTGTTATGGGACGTTTCACAAGAGTGACATTTACGGCGCCAATTTATAATTGTTACGAATAGTATTTGAATAAAAACATTTAATAGGGTAAAACCCGGGTGTTGCCCAGGTCATTCGGCTAGTATTTTAATAAATGTCCATTAATTAAACTTTTACTTGTAGAAAAATCGGGCTAAGCAGTGTACATCTCTCTCTCTCTCTATATATATATATATATGCCTCAAGGTGTATGTATGTCGGCTATACACGTCCTCAATTAGCACCTAATCTAGTTAAAGTTAAACAGGACATAGGAGTTAAATCCGAAGGAATTTATTGTTGCATTTTTAGCCATTAAAAATAAAATTTAATCAAGTACTGGGTAAAAATAGTTATTTTTAGTAAGAAAATTTTGACAATATTGCTGTATCATGGTTGATTGTCTAAATCAAATATCTTTTGGGGAAAATTCCTTAAAGCAGGACATTGGGGAAACCAGATCATCATTTTTAGTACGCAGAACCTAAATTCTAACAGCAAAACATTCACTCTAGTAGAATACAGACGAAGCCAGGTCATCTCTATATATAAAAGTTTCACGGCCTTTTGGCTAATATCATAGTATAGTATCGATCTCTCTATATATTAGTCAATATTTATATGTAAATATTTTTATATTCTCTGATGACCCAGAATCGCCCTGCTTCTCCACTAGTGAATGTTTGT
This sequence comes from Cordylochernes scorpioides, assembly GCA_030710605.1. Classification (NCBI taxonomy): domain Eukaryota; kingdom Metazoa; phylum Arthropoda; class Arachnida; order Pseudoscorpiones; family Chernetidae; genus Cordylochernes; species Cordylochernes scorpioides. The sequence continues at coordinate 19,903,436 of CP092880.1, forward strand.
AAGACGAAATTTGCTTCAACAAATGTTTATTATTATAATTATATCAATTACTCTAATTAGTAGTCATAAGATCATTAATACAGTATAACCACCTTGTAAAGGACAACACCTAATTGCAGAGCCTTTAGGGAGAGGTGTCCTTTCACCGGAGAGTTGCTAAATTATTTTTAAAAAAATGGTAATTTTGCAAATGAAAACTTTCCTTTGCGGGTGTTCGCTGAAGGAAGGTTCTATGGTATATCATTATATAATCATCATTTTGTATATATACATTCTAAATATTAATTTATAAAACGCTTTTATAGAGATTAAAAAATAAAGGTATTTTGTGGAAAAGATGTCTTCATATATATATATTTATACTAGCCGAATGACCTGGGCAACGCCCGTGTTTTACCCGACTGTAGATGTTACAACGGTGATCCTTAGGTCGCTGGTTCAAATCCGGCTCGAGGGAGCCGGGGAGCACGTGACCTCCATGTGCGCGCGCATCCGTGACAGAGGCGGCCGGCCGATGAGGAATGAGGAAATTCATATTTACAATTTAATTTGGGGGTCGGTGGAAAGATGGCCTAAACCGTTCGTTTTCGACCGCTATGACCCGGGTTGGGCCCTCGATTCTTGCAAAAGTCCAATCCCACCAGCGAATGCAAGTAAACAAACCGGGCTCTGGCACATTTGTAATTGCAAAGTCGAACTGCTTTTCACATGTGTAGACATGTGGTGCACTTACAGTAAAAGCAGTCGCCTACTCTACCCAACATGATTATCATTGCTTGTACCACGTGTAATAGGGATAAGCAAAAAAAATCGTATTTACATCAGATAAAAGCGGTTTATATAAATTTAAGCATTTTTCAACTTATTCACTCGTCATGATAATTCGATTATTTGAATTTTCTCAATTGTCATATTTTAAAATAATAGAACCATGGCCCGTTTGATTACAGTAAAATATATATACATAAAAGTCTGTGGACGAGTAGGTAACACCCTCGATTCCCGACAGTCATGAACCGGGATTGAATCCCGCGTTAACATTTTGTTTAATATGTGAATAACCTTCACATATTATTGTTGCAATTATCATAAACTAGGTTTCTCTTGCCGAGCGGTACCTAATAAATTGAATTTTGAACTGAAAATATATGTAACCATCCGAATAAACAGGACAACATCCAAGTTTTACCTAAGTGAATTTTTCTGAGTGTATATGCATATAATAGAATGATGCAAGTTAAATAATATTGTTACAAAATTATATATTTTGATCCTGTTTAACCCGTATTTACCCTGAGTGAATGTTTGGCCAACGAATATACAAGTGGTAATAGGTGCTAAGGATGAATACTTTGAGAAACTCTGAAAATTTTAAAGTTGCAGCTTTAATAAAAAATAAGTGATTGCAAAAACTTTTTAAGTGACTTATGTATAATGCTTTAATATAAATATATTATTTATATCTCTATATATATAAAGGTCAACGTATTTATGTGTTTATTCATATAAATGCTATTTATATACATTTTCTCAATATTTTACCTTTGTTCTGAAATATTAACAATATACAAAGTTAAATGTGAAAGAGTTTTTTGTCGCATTTTTCAACTAGACCAGGGGTTGGCAACCTGCGTCTCGCAAGCCACATTCGGCTTGCTTGTTCCAAATTAACTTCACTAGGTGCCACTCAAATAGAGCAACCTAATTTATTATATTTACAACAACGAATAAAATGTGAAGGTTATTCACTTATTATAAAAAAGGGTCCAATGCGGGATTCGATCCCGGTTCATAGTGTCGGAAATCGAGGGTTTTAACCATTCGTCCACCGACTCTTTCCACATGCGGCTGTTTGGATGTGAAGCTGCGTGTAATACTCGTATATATGGAAACCTTATTTATACGAGTACTATTTATTGTTGGCAATAAAAAAATTGTGGCTCTTTAAAAACTTAGAAATTTTGTAAATTGTAATTTTTGACTCTTCAGACTCAAAAGATTGTGACCTATAACCAAGGCAAAATTTACCACGTTCTGGGAAATTCATTCATTATTGGTCTGAAAATGATGATAATAATATTGATACATCATATGTTTGGTGGGCATTAACAAGATTCATTCTGCGAAATATTCAATAAGATAGACAATATAAATAAGAATTGTTCAAAGAGGGCGACTTCACTCTTTTCCATTAAATATTGAAAAATTGAGAGAAAAATTGTTAATTTCAACAACTAAAGGTGTTCTTGAAAATAATGATACTTCAGCCAGTAAATCTTTTTTATTTTCTCGACGTTTCGATAAAAATCTTCTGTCCTCGTCAGGAACAAACAAAAATTAAAACATTTGGCAAGGTGTTAAAAATTATTTTAAGGCTGCAAGGGCGGTCTCAAGCGGTATTTGAAATTTTGTACAACATCTAAAGGACGAGTAAAAAAACAAATATTTAATTCGCAAACGTCGAGATAATAAAAAGATTTACTGGCCGAAGTATCTGTATTTTCAAGAATTATGAATGCCGGCCAGGCAGCCTTTTTCTTTACGGTAACTATAAGGGTGTATTTATAAACAAATGAAGATGTAGTTTGAAATATCGGCCATCAAAATCCTATAAACAAATTAAAACAATAACTAATTCATATTATTTGTGATAGAGAGAAACATTATTTATATATTCTTTGTTTATCTCTAGTACACGTGGTACAGGCCATGCTAATCATGGTGGGTAGTTAGCGACTGCTTTTACTGTAAGGGCACCACATATCTACACATGTGAAAAGCAGTTTGACTTTGAACTTACAAATGTTCTCCAGAGCCCCGTTTGGTTACTTGCACTAGCTGGTGGGGTTGGATTTCACAAGAATCGGGGGACATTGGAGTTTTTTTTTTTTTTTAACAGAAAAAAAGTGTCCAATGCGGGAATCGAACCCGGGTCGTAGTGGTCGAAAACCAAACGGTTTAACCAGCCTTCCACCGAACCCCGAGAAAAATTATAGTTAGATATGGTAGAATTTTCCTACCCCATAATTTGAGCCCTACCTAATAAAGTAATTTTTGAACAGGTATATTTCAACATCAAGCAATATGAAAATTCTATGCTAATATTTAAATGTATATGAATTCATTATGTAATTTTATATTATTAATTATTAACTAACATTGATCTGATATATGATCTATTTTATTAAAGAAAAATATAAACTTACCTATAAGGCATTGAGAACATAATCAATTGAATTGAGGAAATATTGTTTTGACATCTCTCTCTCTATTTAGATCTTGAATGGAATTACCTTCATTGTAATTAATTCATCAATAATAGGTTCTTGATATTCTTTCAAATATATTAACAACAGCTTAATTTCCGTCCCAAATTGTTTGATCAATCCATAGATAGATCCCAGATCTAGTGCGCGTTTGATCAATTCACAGATAGATCCCAGATCCAGTGCGCGTTTGATCAATTCATACTCACTTCCACATTTAGCGGAATTTTTATTAATTTTTAAATTGTGTTTTTTAGATATTAAATTCAGTGCACTTTTGACCAGTTCACAAATTTATTTGATATTCTGTGCGCGCTCGATTAGCTGATTCGAGCAGTTCCCGTTAGATCAATACATAGAACGATATCATATCTAGTGCGTGTTGGATCAGTTCATAAATTGGTTCATATCCATTGTGCATTTGATAAATTATTTGCTTCCATATCCAGTAGGCCATTGATCAATTCATACTTTGATTAAATATTATGTTTGTCGTTGCTTCCTATATTCTAGTTCAAACTAAGACCAATATTCAATTTAATTCTATTCGAGTCATTCCACAAAATATCGGTGCTCTTCCAGTAGTTAAATTAAGCAATAAAATAACTGCCATTGTTAGAATGGAAGCCTGGTAACCTTAGAAAAACTTGGAAAATATATTTATTATGATATTAAATATAATTCAAAACCGAAATAATCTGCAGCTCTTAAAATTAAAGATACTTTGGGCAGTGATTCTTTCTATTATCTCGACGTTTCGACAAAAATCAATAGTCCTCGTCAGGAGCGAACAAAAAGTTAAACATTTGGCAAAGCATTAAAAATTATTCTAAGGCTGTAACCTTGCCGAATGTTCTAAATTTTGTTCGCTTCTGACGATGTGTGTGGCAAAATATTTTTGCTGAAACCTCGAGATAATAAAAATTTTCACTGACCGAAGTATCTTTAATTTTAAGAGCTATGAATGCCGACAGGCAGCCTCTATCTTTACGATAAATAATCTACAGTTACAATTTGTTCACAAATAAAAAAATAAAATTTAAATTTGTCCCATTTTACTTACTGTAGATCTTCAAATCTTTGTCCCATCAGGTTTTTTTTATTATTGGGGAGAATGAATAGAAGTCACAAGATGCCAAATCTGGGTTGTATGAGGGTTGTGGAACCAGTGACCATCCCATTTGTCCTATAGTCTCTCTCTGAAGTCTGGAAGGAGGTGTGCGGCCGTGCATTGTTATGGTGAAATTTGACGGTTTCTAGATGTATCTCTGGTATTTTTTTTTGAATAGCTTTCCTAAGCTTTCGCAAAGTTAGAATATAGAATCTTATTATCTTCTTCTAGAAAATCACCTTACTTGTCCTAAAAGATAGTTGTCATCATCTATTTAGATTACCTCTACTATCTTATGAATGATTGTGTTTGTTGCCTTAAATAAATGGCTGTGTCATCCTGAATTTTGTCTTTCCTTATTTTCTCCTTTATTGTGATACCGTTACCGGAGTCAAATCGTTCATTGAAGGTTCATTTGATTTGCCTTCGAAGTGTTCTCCGAACTGTATTCAGAGCAGTTAAATCTTTATTTGTAAAATGTTGTAATGATCGGATTTGTGATAAGCTTAGAGGCAACCTACAAATTTGATGGATACAATTTAGAGTTATAGGGGGGTCGGTGAAAGGATGGTCTAAACCTTTTGGTTTTAGACCGCTACGACCCAGGGATCGAATCCCGCATTAGGAACTTTTTTTCAAATTAAAAAAAAATCTCCAAAAGCCCCCGTTTATTGTAAAATTTCAACCCCACCAGCACACATGTGCAAATTTTTAAGTGCAAAAGTCAAACTGCTTTTCACATGTGTAGACATGTGGTTCACTTACAATAAAAACAGTCGCTAACCTCTACCCACCATAATTATCATGGCCTGTACCACGTGTACAAGGTATGATAAAAAGAGTTATGCTACCAATTCAACTACCAGAATAAGGGCTTAATCTTCCTCTTTTATGGAATATCACTTTTCGATTTATCTCGGTTTGGAGTTAGATGATCATACTCGAAATATTTCTTTGAAGGGTTAATTTTTCTTTGGTAAAGTTTAACACATTATTTTAAATAAGAATGTAAAAAGTGTTTTGATATCACAGGGTCAAATTCAGTAATCATACTGCCACGTGGTTTTAACCACCTACAACAGGTACAAGAACTAGCTGAATGAATCTTGCTCATCAAGATATTATTCAGGTGGATTTCAGTAAAATTTTGTTATTTAGGTCTCAAATGATATTATTTTTTGAAAATCATTAGTGAAAAATGAAATAGAGAATACAGTAGAACCTCCCTGTAAAGGACACCTAATTGCAGAGTCAAAGTTTCCTTTAGGGAGAGGTGTCCTCTTACCGGAGAGTTGCTAAAGAGTAAAAATGGTTATTTTGTAAATGAAAAATGTCCTTTGTAGAGAGGTGTCCGCTAAAGGGAGGTTTTACTGTAATAAAAAAATAATATAATATAAGCCCTACAATAACACTATTGCTAAAATGTAATAATAAGTAAAATTGATTTTTGACCCATTGAAATTATCAAAAGAATATATTTGTGTGATGTGTGTGAACAGCATATATGTTAAATATTTGATATTAACCAACTCTATATGTTCCAGAAAATGGAGATCCAGGCTAGCCAAAATATAGTTCCTTCCAAGAAAAATCGAAGAAATAATAAGAAAAACTATTCAAAAGAAGTGAATGTAGAAAAATTTGAAGAAAAGACTCACGAGAAGATATTCCCTAAAGGACAAGAATTGATAACCAAAGACGAAGAGAAAAATGAGAGTTCTTCAAAAAAGGAAGAAGACAAAATGCCTTCTATGTTGAATAAAGAGTCAAATGATTTCGCTAAACACGAGAAAAAATACTCTAATAAGAGTCTGGAAAGTGATAACCAGTTTGAAGATAACCAAGAAACAAATGCTTCCAAGAAAAAGCGAAAAAATAAGAAACCAAAATTAAGAGAAATGAGAATGGAAAATTTTGATGAACAAGTTAATTCCGAGATAGATGAACAACAAACTGTAGAGAATATTAATATGAATATTGAAGAAAAAAATGTAGAGAGTAACAGCAAAGTGAGAAATGTAGCATTAGAAAGCGTTCCTATTTTGGAAGAAAAAGAATTTGAGAATAGTGATTTTATTATACACAATAATCAATTGTCTGTAAATAAAGAATTAATGATGAAAGATGAAGATCAAGAGGAAAAAAAGGAAATTTCTACAGCAAAGAACGAAGAAAACGAAATTTTCACAACTTCAGAAGAGCTTGAAGATACTATTGTCATACAAAAGAAAATATCCTCATATATGGGAAAAGAAGCTGTGATAGAAGAAGATGGAAACGATAAAAATGATACAATTTTAACAGAGGAAGGGGACAAAGATATAATTTCAACGAAAGAAGAAGAATTTGATAAGGGCAATGACATAAATGAAAAAAGATGCACAAATACGGAGGAATTCGAGGGTAAAAAACATCATAAGGAGACTTCAGCAAAGAAAGAAAGCAAAGTGTTTTGCCCATCGAATGAAGAGTTTGAAACTTGTATCCCTGAACACGAGAAGAAAGATTCTATGGAACCGGCAATGGATATTCAGGATATAGTTAGCCACGAAACGGTTCCTTCCAAGAAAAAGAAACAAAATTTGACAGAAGTGAAAATAGAAAATGTTGATGAAGTGAATTCCTTTATCCAGACAGATGAACAACAAACTAAAAAGAACATTTGTATAAAGAAATTCGAAAAAAATGTAGTGGACGAAAACGAGGTAAGAAATGTGGCTTTAGAATGCGTCTCCACATTGATAGAAAAAGAATTTGAGAAGGATGATATTTTTATACACGATAATAGATCTTCTGGTATAGAAGAATCTATGACGAATGATGAAGCTCAAAAGGTTAAATTGGATAATTCTTCAGCTAAGGAAGAAGGAAAAGTTTTATGCAAAACTTATTATGTTGTACATATTATCATCGAAAAGAAAATATCCTCGGATATAGTAAAAGAATCTGTGATAAAAGAAGATCAAAACGATATAAAAGATATTTCTCCAAAAGAGGAAGGAGACAAAGATTTAACTTCAACAAAAGAAGATATTGATAAGGAGATTCTTATAAACCAAAAGACATACACAGATGTGGAAGAATATGGGCCAAAAGAGGACGACCAAAAGGGGACTTCTTCAACAGAAAAGGAGTTCAAACCTATTTGCTCAACGAAGGAAAAAGAGTCTTCTGAGGAAATACACGAGAAGGTATACTCTGATATGGGAGAAAATACTGCACCCAAAGTGAAAGATAAGGAAGAAACTACTTCAACAGAAGAATTTTCTTCAATGGAGGAGGAATTTGTGATTGAAGAGGAAAATCAAAAGGAGAATTCAGCAAAAGAAAATAACAAAGATTTTGACACAATGAAAGGTGAAGAGGATGTTAAAGAAGAAGTTCAGACTTTTCCAGAGGAGGAAAAAAAGATATATTCTACAGAAGAAGAAGAAGAAGAGGAAGAGAAGATTTCAGAGGAAGATGATGAAGAATATATGACAGCGGAGGAAGATCTTGACGAAGTTATTCATATTCCACCTGAGCTTAGATACTGGCCTGAAGATGATGAGAGCTATTTGCAGACTGATGAAGAAATTGAAGCTTCTTGTGAAGAAGAGGAGGAAGAAGAAGAAACAGAAGATATTTTAGAATGGCTGGAGAAAAATAATATTGGAAAAGATTGTGGTAGATCATCGCCACACAAGCCAGTAAAGGAATTACTGAAACAACTTGGAGCAGGTGACTTATATAAATTAAAATAGAATGCATTTTCGAAACCAAATTATATCTCATCAGAATAGTGAATTTAATAAAATTATAATTTAAACTTGAAGAATCATTATATATTATTACCTTTTATAGTTTAATAATATGAAATTTGATATTACAAGAGTGTAACTTTTTATATTCATTTAAATAAAGTGATTTTATTAGAACGTTTTCAATATCATTTGTATATTCTACCGATAAAATTTACAAAATTAGTGTTACAATAGAACCTCCCTTAAGCGAGCACCCCGCTAGTGGACACCTCTATACAAAGGACAGTTTTCATTTGCAAAATTACTATTTTTACTATTTAGCAACTCTTTGGATACCTTTCCATGAAAGAAATTTGACTCTGCAATTAGGTATTCTTTACAAGGAGGTTTTACTGTATATCCCTACTAGACGGGTGACCGGGCTTCGCCCCGGGATTGACCCGTGTGCATATCTACCCGAGTAATATATATTTAGATAATATTTTTTTATAATTGTTCGTTATTAGCATTATCTATTTGTTTGCATCAGCATAATTTAATCTAATCTTTGATAGAGGGCGCTGTTCGTGAGCTAAGTAGAATAATTTGAATATATAGTTTTAATAATTGATTTATATATTTTTTAAAATAGCCTATCGTCTTCCCCGTATTTTTCTACCTATGTATGGAAATTTTGGTTTGAATTAGTGAACTACTGCGAATTTGTATACCGGACATAAAAACAAACAAACATACAAACTTTGATTTTTATATATATAGATATATATAAAAGTCAGTGTATGTATGTATGTATGTGTGTTTGTTCCTATGTCGGCTATACACGTCCACAATACGTAACTAATCTGACTGAAATTTTGAAAGTATATAGAGTAGAATCTGGAAAAACTTATAGTGAAAATTTCAGGTCTCTATCCCGAATATTCTTCGAGTTATTTACAAATTGCGCTGCAAATTTGACTTTTCGCTCGCAAGCAGCGCCTCTAGCGGTGAAGATGGGAAGTAATATCAGCTGACCTAATGTACATGTAAAACGTGTTTTGACAGGACATAGAGAAAAATCTGGAAAATATATTTATCGGATTTTTAGCCAATAAAAAATAAAATTGACAGGTTCTGGGCAAAAATAGTTGTTTTTTTAGTCAGAATATGATGATGACAATATTGCTGTATCATGTTTGATTATCAGATACAAAATTATATCGGGAAAAATTCCAAAAAACTGAGACCACGGGTGAAGCCAGTTCATTTTTAGTGTGCAGGAACAAAATTCTAACAGAAAAACATTTGTAGGGACACCACTCATTCTCAATAATTATTCTAGAGAATTTAAATTCAATTTGTATATTTTATTTTTGGTTATAATTGATAGTTTAGAAATTATAATCTTTTTGTAAAAAATATTTTTATCATCATTAATAATATTGTTGCCTTCGAATTGTAAACAAAACTTTATATAAAGACATTTTAGATATAAGATATTGAATTAATATGTGTGAAGAAAAATAAATTGTTTAATTATTCAAAGTTGTAATAATTGAGCCTCAAGAAATGCCCACACATATATTGGTGAGCCGGACGTGATCCAAATAAAGCCAAAATACGAAGGCAAGCCAAGCCTAAAAAAAAGAACAACTTTGAATTAGCGATTCCTGTTCAAGATCCAGATTTTATTTTACATATTACCCATTTATATTATTGCTAATTTTTCTTTTAATATTACCTTCAGATAATTTCGTCTAATATTTTTAAATTTTTGCCTATTACTTTAATTAGATTTTCTTTATCAAAATATTATTTTTAACAAAAAAAATGGAATCAGAAAATAAGCCTAGCGAAATTGCTACAGAATTATGCAAATTCAGCATTAAGATCCCACCTTTCTGGGTTGAAAAGCCCGAATTATGGTTCCATCAGGTTGAAGCTCAGTTTAAAATAAATGGCCTTGTTCAGGAAGAAACGAAGTTCAATTATTTGATCTCCCAGCTAGAACCGAAATACATGGAAAGTATTTGGGATATAATAAATAGCAGAAGCGACACCAAATACTCTGACTCTAAGTTGCGGCTGCTAGAATCGTTCAGACAAAGTGAAGGTCAGAGAATAAAACAACTTATTTCCGGTATTGACCTAGGAGACATGAAACCAAGCCAATTACTTCAAAAATTAATATACCTCGCTACCCCAGATGTTCCTGAAAATTTGATTAAAACCTTAGGGCTGGACAAATTGCCAATCTCAATCAAAAACATCTTAATAGTAAGCGACGAGGTTATAAGCAAGTTGGCCATAATGGCTGATAAGATAAATGAAATAAATCCCTCAAAGGAACTATACCAGGTAAAGGAAGCCTCATCCCCAATGGAACAGTTGCTCGCTAAAATTGAAGACCTCGTAAAACAGGTGTCTGAATTGCGACTGGAGAGGTCGAGATCTCGATCTGAAAATAGGACCTATTCAAGACCACGAAGCAATTCTCGGAAACGCTTCAACCCTGATGGTAAATATTGCTTTTACCACTTCCGTTTTGGCGCCAAATGTTTACCAAACAAGTGCAAGCCTCCATGTAGCTGGAAGGAGTCGGGAAACGGGAACCAGCGGCAAAACTAGCGACTAGTTTTGTTGCTGACCAAATACAGGATAGTCGCAAACATCGTCTATTTGTTAAGGACAAAGAAACGGGTCTGCAGTTCCTGATAGACAGCGGTGCTGACGTCAGCGTAATTCCGCCAACTGATAAGGATGTGCCAAGCAACGAACTCTTGCTATATGCTGCAAATGGTTCCAAAATAGTAACATTTGGTACTAAGGTGATCAAAATAGATTTGGGCCTAAGGCGATCCTTTCAGTGGTGTTTCATCATCGCCAAAGTGAACAAAGGAATTATTGGAGCTGACTTTTTAAATAATTTCAAGTTGATACTTGACATTAGCAATAAAAGGCTAATTGATGGCATAATTAACCTCTCAATTCGAGGTGATGTCATGTCCATCGACAGCACAAGTATCACCAGCACCATAAACAAGAACGAAAAATATTACAATATATTGGCACAGTTCCCCGAAATAACTAAGCCCAATTTTTTAATAAATAAAGTCAAACATGACGTCGAACATCACATTATTATAAAGGGACAACCAGTTTTCTCGAAACCAAGACCATTGGACCCAATGAAACTGAAATTAGCAAAAGAGGAATTCCAGTTCATGCTTAATAATGATATAATCCGCCGATCAAGTTCACAATGGTCAAGTCCACTGCACATGGTCTTGAAGAAAAATGGGACGTTTAGACCTTGTGGTGATTACAGAAGGTTAAATGACTGTACAGTTCCAGATAGATACCCAATTCCGAGATTAAACGATTTTAGTCACATATTGAACAAAAAGAAAATATTTCAAAGGTCGATCTTTTTAAGGCATATTTTCAAATTCCAATAGCCGAAGAAGATAAGCCAAAAACTGCTATTACCACACCTTTTGGATTGTTTGAGTTTAATGTTATGAGCTTTGGACTAAGGAATGCACCATCAACATTCCAGAGATGCATCCACCAAACTCTCCAAAACCTTGATTTTACATTCCCATATCTAGATGATATCCTAATAGCTTCCGAGTCAGAAGAGGAACACCAAAACCATCTGAAGATAGTATTTGAAAGATTTAGCAAATACGGATCGAGAATAAATATGGAAAAATCTGTCTTTGGAGTTAAAGAAATATAATTCTTGGGTTATTTAATTACGCCTGAAGGATTTAGCCCACTTCCAGAACGCGTAAAAGTTATCCAAGAATATAAATTGCTTACTACGATTCAGGAATTACGAGCCTTTTTAGGCATGTTAAATTTCTACCGTCCATTTTGAAAGATGCTGCGGAAACACAATCCATTTTGCACGATTACCTCAAAGGTTCAAAAAAGAAAGATAAAAGATTAATTAATTGGACCGAAGAAGCAAAAGAAATATTCAATAAATGCAAGAATGACCTAGCAAAAGCAACACTGTTAAGCTATCCCAATTCAGAACTACCTCTGTCGCTTTGCACAGATGCTTCAAATTGGGCGATAGGCGCAGTTTTGCAACAATACGAGAACGAAGCATGGAAGCCAATTGCATTCTTCTCGAAGAAGCTAAATGAAATTAAAAAAATATAGTACTTATGATCGAGAATTACTAAGCATATACATGTCAATCAAACATTTCAAATATATGCTGGAAGGAAGAACATTTAAAATATTTACTGATCATAAGCCCCTAGTCTTTGCCTTCAAGCAAAGAAATGATAAGGCATCTCCGAGGCAAGTTAGACAACTACAATACATTTCACAATTCTCTACAGATATCATCTACATCAAAGGAGAACAAAACATAGTTGCTGATAACTTATCGAGAATAGAAGACATCACCAAGATAATCGATTATGATGAGATAGCAAAAGAACAAGATAAAGATAAGGAACTTATAGAACTTATCAAAAAAAAATTCGAATAAATCTCTAAAATTCAAACGCTATCCATTACCATCTGGTAAAAGTTTGTGGTGCGACACATCTACTGAAAATATTAGACCATTCGTTCTCAAACAATTCAGAATGAAAATTTTCCAACAAATACATGGATTATCACACCCTGGAATTAAAACATCTGTGAAAGACATGACATCGAGATTTATATGGCCAGACATAAAAAGAAATATAAAAGAATGGGAGCAAACTTGTTTTCAATGCCAAAGAAATAAAACTTCTCGCCAAACAAAATCAGAAATTAAGCAATTTAAAGAACCCGATGAACGTTTCAGCACGGTTCACATAGACTTAATCGGCCCATTTCCACCCTCCAACGAATATGTTTATTGCCTCACGTGCATAGACCGTTTCACTGGTTGGATTGAAGCAATACCCATACTAAAACGAAACTGCCGAAACAGTAGCAAGAGCATTTTACGAAGGATGGATCACCAGATTTGGAGTCCCATATGAAGTGATCACCGACCAAGGAAGGCAGTTCACTTCGGAATTGTTTAAAACCTTGGCGACTTTATGTGGAGTGAAACTTAAGCACACCACCGCATATCACCCACAAAGTAACGGAAAAATTGAAAGATTCCATAGAACACTAAAAGCAGCAATAAGGGCGCACAACTCAAATAAATGGACGGAGTCAATTCCCACGGTACTGCTAGGACTAAGAGCAGCCTTGAGAAAAGACTCTGACTACTCATTGACACAAATGGTCTATGGAAAAACAATTAAACTTCCAGGCGAGTTTTTCGACGCCCCTAAAATTTCAACCACCCCGGAGACATTTCTCCACAAACTGCAAAAGCAGATGGAATCACTCAAGCCCAAATTAACACGACACAATACATCCCCTAAAATATTTGTTTTCAAGGACTTAGAGACGTGTTCTCATGTCTTCTTGAAGACATGCAGAGTGAGAAAATCATTGGAGCCTGCCTATGAGGGCCCATTCAAAGTTACTTCTAGGACCGACAAATACTTTTCAATCGAAATTAAAGGAAAGGAAATAAATGTTTCCATCGATAGACTCGAACCAGCCTACATACTAAAAGAGGAAGAGGACATAGCCACCACACCTGTAGCTGGGGACCCAAGACTCGCCCCACCTGGAGAGGATAAAGAACCTTCTGCCAGTGCTGCCCCCAAGATGTCAAGATCTGGAAGGACAATAAGAACCCCTGTTCGTTTCAGAGATAAGGTGGAATGTTACCCAGGTTAGGAGTTGTTGTCCTACATGGTCCTCATCTCGTAACTTAGTTACTTGGGAGGGAGTGATGTAGGGACACCACTCATTCTCAATAATTATTATAGAAAATGTAAATTCAATTTGTATATTTTATTTTTGGTTATAATTGATAGTTTAGAAATTATAATCTTTTTGTAAAAAATATTTGTTATCATCATTAATAATATTGTTGCCTTCGAATTGTAAACAAAACTTTATATAAAGACATTTTAGATATAAGATATTGAATTAATATGTATGAAAAAAAATAAATTGTTTAATTATTCAAAGTTGTAATAATTGAGCCTCAAGAAATGCCCACACACATTCATTCGAGCAGATGACACAAAGCCAGATCATCTCTTTATAAAAATATCGCTTCTCTGACACAAAGTTTGGAGCGGGACGTTTCCTTCCAAATAACTTTATTAGGTGCCGCTCAAAAAGAGCAACCTAGATCATCATATTTACAATATACTGAGGGGTATGGGTTATGTACAGGGGTTCATTTACAATTATAATTTATAATGATGTCGTTGGGTCCGGATTCTCAGGTCCTTGGGGATATTGTTCTTTAGAAGGTTTTTCTGGCTTGTTTGATATTCAAAGTGGGTTTGTTTTTCCTTTTTTTTCCACTTTTCGACATTCTGGCTTAATTGATGGAGAATTTGTCTAGGTTTTAAATTTCTTATTTTCCTTTTTCCGCATTTGTAGTTTGTGGCTTCCTTGAAGGTAGGGTTTTCTAATTTTTTGGATTTTTCATAGAATTTGAATGATTGTCTAATAATGTAGTCATTGATGTTTTCGATATTCAGATCGTTCCTGAGGATTGTGTTCTGAACGAACCAGGGTGGAGACATGATTTTTCTGATCATTTTATTCTCGAAGTCTTCTAGCTTTTTAAGGATGGTCTTATGTGCTGTCATAAAAATGGGGTGGCCGTATATGAGTATTGGTCCTATTATTGACGTGTAAATGGTTCTTTTGCAATGAAGGGATAATTTGCTTTTTGGTCCTAGAAGTAGGGATAGTCGGTTTTGGGCAGCTTTCGCCAAATTAATTCTGTTTTCGATGTGTTTTTTGAAGGTTAGGTGCTCGTCTAGGGTCATCCCTAGGTATCAGAGGTTCTCTTTCCATTTAATATTGTCTTCGAAGACAAAAAGTTCGTCCAAAGGTTTCTTAATTTTGTCTTTTTTTTGGAGAAAATTATTACATCACTTTTTTGGGGGTTCATTGTGACTCGCCATTCTTTACACCAGAGCGTGAAAAAGATGCAGGCCTCTTGGAATTTCATGTGGAGTCTGTCGAAGTCGTATGTCGAGGCTTAAATGGCGGTATCATCGGCAAATAGGTGTAAAGAGGTGTCTTCAATACAGGGGAAGTCGTCTATATATATGTCAAATGAGGTTGGTCCTGTGACTGATCCTTGGGGGACCCCGGCAAAGATGTTCCTAGCTGTTGAAAGTTCGTCTTTGACTCGTACCTTGAATGTTCTATTTGTTAAGAAGTTTTGCGTTATTTTTATGATGTCTCCAGGAAGGTGCTTTTTGCACATTTTGTAGAGAAGGGCTTCGTGCCAGACTTTATCGAATGCTTTGGCAATATCGAAGAATACGGCTCCTGTTATTTGGCCTAGGTCCATGCATTTTCTTATTTTTTCAGAGACAACAACTAGCTGGTGCAATGTTGAATGCTTGGCTTGGTAGCCAAATTGTTCAGGTCTGAGTGGATTATTTTCTTCGAGGGATTTTCTGAGTCTTCTTAAAACAATTCTTTCGAATAGTTTTGAGATGGCAGGTAGCAGTGAGATGGGCCTGTAGCTTGTTGGTTCATGCATGGATTTTCGTTTTTTGAGTATGGGACAGATAATGGACGTTTTCCATCTGTCAGGGAAGTGGGCAAGCTGTAGTGAGGCGTTAAATATTTAGGTTATTGATGCTAGTATATGATTAGGGAGCAGTTTGAGAGCTTCATTAGGCAGTTCGTCGATTCCGGGAGCATTTTTATTTGGAAGATATTCAATAATCGCTTTTATTTCACCAATGTTTGTTGGTTCTAGTCCTGTTTATTATTTTCATGTATGAATTCACACGTTTGATGTATGTACGAGTAGTTTGGAGTGGGATGTATAGGGATTGGGGGTGAACTGTTTTTCATAGTTGTTGGCAAATGATTCAGCTGCTTCTTCTGTGGCTAGTGTCTATCCATTGTTCGTCTTCAGTGTTATTTCTTGTTTTTCAGAGTTGGATAATCGTTTGATGGCTTTCCATATGGTTTAGTCTGTGACTTTCAAGTTTTCGATAAAGTGGTCCCAGCTGGTGTTATCGTGCTCTCTTGTAAGTTTCTGTGATTCTCTTCGGGACGTCATGTAGGCTGATTTATCTCGTGGGTTGCAGGTTTTTTTTTTTCTTAGTCTGTTGGTGGATCATATTTTTTCTTTAATGTGAGGTGGATATCTTCGTTCTAGTTCCGGGTCCTTATATTTTGTTGAATCTTTCAAATTTTGCGCCATTTGTTCTTCAATGTGTGTAATGGCCTCGTCTATTTTTGAAGATGTGTCTAGGATCAGTTCAGGAGGTTCAGCGATTTCTATTTTGTACTTGAAAAGGGCCCAATCTGTAATTTTTATTTTTGTATTTGAGTAGGAGATTTTGAAATCCTGTAGCACAAGTAATACTGGGAGATGATCAGAGGTTAGTTCGTGCAGGACTTTAGAGTATGTGCTTTGGGAGATGTTTTTGTGCACGGCGATATCAATGATGTCTGGAGGTGAGTCATGAGTAGGTTCGTCAGGGTAGCTCACATCTAGGTCCATAACGTTGATTGCGTTTTGAAGCCTTCTCCCGCTTGGGTTAGTGGTGGTGGAACCCCAGGCAGGATGTTTGCAGTTTAGGTCCCCTGCTATGATGGTCGGTGTGTCCGTTGAAAAAATGTTATAGATATCGGTTTGATCTAGATAGGTGTTTGGTGGTTTGTAGCACGAATACAGGTTCATATTTAACCCGTTTTTGTTTTTGATTGAAATTCCTGTTGTTTCCAGGCTTGAGGTTGTGGCATGAATAGGTACATGGCTGTACTTCTTGTGGATGAATATGGCAGTTCCACCACCTTGTCAGGTTAGTGCGATGTCGATGTCGTGGTCGTTCAGGAATTCTGAGAATTGTTGTTTTTTGTTTGGGAGACTGCACGCGTTCCAGTGAACGATTCAAAGGCTATTTTTATACATATTTTTGTGATTCATTTACATCTAAAGGTGTCTACAACGTTCTTCATGATGTTGGCTATTATTGCGGGGTCACTGAGAGCCTTTTTGATAGCGCTCTCTAGTTGGTTGACCTTAGTGGCTGAAGGAGGATTGGGACGTTCTTTATCGACATATGGAGTTTTATTCTTGTTTTGAGTGGGTTGGGGAATTTCAGAAGGGTTTGGAACTGTTGGGTTGGATTTTTCTTTTTCTGTATTGGGGTTTGGTTTCTTATTAATTTGGGGCACTCTATTTATTTTTCTGTATAGTGGGCAACCACGCCAACTTGCTGTATGCTGACCCTGGCAGTTTGCATATTTAGGTGGGACTTCTTTTTCTTTGGCGCATTCGGATATGAGATGATTTTCTCCACATTCACACATTTAGGAGTTTCCCTGCATTCAAACTGAGAGTGCCCAAAGTTTTGGCACCTAGGGCATTGTCCGGGGCCTTTGGGAGCCCTGTAAGCCTCGACGTTGCACTTCATGTCGCAGAGATCTGTGATATTGTAAATTTCTTTATTCCTTGCAGTCTTGGGAAGGGTTACCTGGATTAGCGGGAACTCCTCCTTTGTTCTTGAATTTTGTAGTCTTGCAAGTTTGGACATCTCGAATCCCTTGTTTTCCAGATCCTCTTGTATTTCGGGGATGGGGATGCAGCGGTCGAGACCTCTGTCGACCACTCTAAGGCTCTTTTCGTCGTTTAAGATCTTGAAGTGGAAAGTGTAGTGGCGATCTTCCAACCACTCGGTAGCTGTCCGGTAGTCTGATGTTGTGTGAGTCTGAACGTTGATATATCGGCATGATGTGTAAAATTCTGGCTTTTGTTTTGTACACTTGTCAAGACCATCTCTAAAGCCTGACCATTCCTTTACTCCGCTTATTTTAATTGGTGGTATTCTGATCTTGGGGTTAGGGGTGGGGTCGTTAGGTTTGTTATTCGATGTTTCGTTAGGTTTCTTTGATGGGTTCGAGTTTTTATGGTTTTGTTCATGATTTGGCATTTTGTTTGGTGTCACTTCGATTTCCATTTCGACTGTTTCTGCTTCATGAGGTTTTTCAGGCTGTTTCTTTTGTATTTTTGGTTCAGGATTACCTTGTGACCTTTGGTTGGAGCACCAGGTTGTTTTTTGCGTTGTTGTTTCTTTTGCGGCTACTGGTGATTTTTCTCTTGGGCGCTTCGCGGGAGCCTTTGTAGTATCGTCTTCTAGGTAGTTTGAGCGCAGTTCGCACAGTTCCCTTTCGTAAAAGTCAATAACATTTATTAGCTCGGCAAAGGTGGTTTCGACCGCGCCGCTGTATTTTTTCAAAGCTTGGAATTCTTTTTCATTTTTTAATTCTGGGCATTCTGGCAGTTTCCAAATTGAATATTTACGGGTACCTACCGGGTATTTGGGGTTGGTAAAATTAGTGTTGGGGACTTCTGGTGCAGGGAGGTCTTCCATGGTTCGTGTTTTTCGTGTGGGACTCGAAATTCTTTTCTCGCGGGACGTTTTACAAGAGTGACATCCACGGCGCCAATTTATAATTGTAACGAATAGTATTTGAATAAAAACATTTAATCGGGTAAAACCTAAATAAGTAGGTGGATGAGAGGGTAACACCTCGGTTCCCGACAGTCATGAACCGGGATTGAATCCCGCGTTAAAAATTGTTTAATATGTGAATAGCCTTCACATATTATTCATTGTTCAATTATCATGAACTAGGTTGCTCTTGCTGAGCGGTACCTATTAATGTTATTTGAACCAGCCGGGTAAAACCTGTGCGTTGCCCGGGTCATTCGGATAGTATTAAATATTTTACAGAATGTAATGTTGTATATAATGATTCTTTCTGTCTCTGCTGTCCCACTTGCATAGAGAGCAAGAATACTTCGTGTTTCCTTTCAGCAAGCCCTGTTAAATTCCTATTGTTCCCTATTACGATAGACAGAGATTTTGATTTGTTGTAACAAAAGGATCCTTTGCTTTAATCTTGATCTAAGGATTTCTGCTGCTTCTTATGATTGCCCTAGATCCCTAAATAGATAATTTAATGATGTCTGATCAAATAAATGTGGAATGCTACTCTCATTTGAAATAAATTAAGGGTCTTCTAATTGATGATCATCTGCAAATGCTGTGTCATTATCATTCTTTTTGATATAGGATTCTTGAACCGTTTTAGGAATCGGTATGGGATTCTCGAGGTCGTGAGGAATAGGTTGCTTAGCTGATGGTATATCAGGATAAAAGTTAGCTTGCTTATTTTCGCTATTAAGACCTGTGGTTTTGCAGACACAGAAATAACAATCGTCATGGTGATTTTTTGGTTCTCGCGAAAACCATTGGTACACCAAAAGGCATACCTTCTGATTTCCCCGATTTCCATTGCAAAAGCCCTTGATATCACGTTCCGCACACACTATGAGGGCACCACCACTTGTCTTAATCACCTTAGGCCACACTAAAATATTCTTTATAGCATTCTTTTATCTTTGGGGTGATACGCTTCCTCTGCATGGGAATTGTAAATTTTTCACAAATGTAGCAGAAATTTAAAGTCAATATCTTCAAAATATTTTGATGACAGCGATGACATCAGCTTCTTTATAAAATTAAATATTTTTCAAAAAATTGAGCTAATTTTGAAAAATGAAGGTTATATTCATGATCTACGGATTGAGATTTACTAGAAACAACTTTCAAATATTGTGAAGAAAAAAGTGTGTACTAGTGTTATTAGATACAAAATTATTTCGGGGAAATTTCATAAAGCAGACCACGGGCGAAGCCAGTTAATTTTTAATAGGCAGGAACAAAATTCTTGCAGCAAAGCATCTCTCTATAAAAATATCGCTTCTCAACTTTTTGGCTGAGATCAGTATATCTATAGTATATAGTATAGAAAAGTATCAGCAGAGTATTTGCTCGGAAAATATTTTTTATCAAATATTCGTTAAGCTAACTTCCCCTCGAGTGAAATCCCGGCGAACCCCGGTACATCCGTCAGTATATATTTATATAAATAATTAAACCTAAATACGAAATATGCGTAGGCTATCGAAAGATCTCTCTAACCACTCTTGTTGTAGGTCAGACTTCCAATTATCACTTGATCAATATCTGTTTCGTTTTCTGCTTTAGCAATTGCATTTTACAATCTATGTATTTCTAATATTGATATGTTTTCAGCATATATCGACCAGTTTGCATTTTCCCCCCTGAATTTTCATGTAGATTTTTGTTTATTGAACGAATAATTGTTTTTTTTATCTTATATCAAATACTATAGTAGAGTGATCAGAAGTTTTAGATATTTCGGCAGTGTGCCTATTCTTTATCGGTTCGGTTCCAAAATCACTTTATTAGGTACTGCTCAACAAGAGCAACCTAGTTTATAATAGTTGAAACAAAGAATAATATACATAGGTTATTTATATATTAAACAAAATGTTAACACGGGATTCAATCCCGGTTCATGACTGTCGGGAATCGAGGGTGTTACCCACTCGTCCACCGACTTTTATGCGTTATTGATTCATTATCGAATTCAATTAATGTTTATTAGAAATAGTAAGATCTATTATAATAGTATATAGACAAGTGTTGATTTTTAGGTTATAAATGTATAGATTAGCTTCTTCAATAAGGTAGGTCTACAAAATTTTAAGAAGTTTTTGATGTTTGAGCATTTAAAATGCTTTTTGGTAATCCAATGGCGCTTATTCCGAATCTGCTCTTAGTTTTTCTGTATGTCATCAAAATCTATAGATAATGACCATAAAGTGTTTTTCACCAAAATAATATTCTCATAAAGAAAACTGCCAAGTCATCATGATTGCTTCATAATTTTTACAATCGTCACATCTCAAAGTTCTTCTAAAACATGTGCCATTAACTTGATATAAAAATAAAATTTTAACAATTACTACAGTAAATAAAGTATTTTTTTGTTATAACGCTCTCAGTTTTTATTTGCGTTCAATGTGTTTTACGTATCGCTTATATGGACTGATATACCACATTGTAGCTTAAATATGTATATGTTGTATCTCTGAAAATGGATGAAATGCATAAAAACTAACATTATATTTGTGATCAGCACCTCAAATTAAATCAGAAACTGATGCATTACCAAAAACATATTTTTCAGTGTAGACCAGTGTAATAGGTTGTAGTCTATATCCGCTGAAATTAGTTACCTTATTTTATCAAACTGGATGACGAGAATCGAAATCACAGCAAAGGATTAAAAGCTGGTCTTCGTAAGTTCCAAGCAAATTTTTTATGAAAGTCAATTGATAAAAAACTATGAAATAAGATATAACATGTAAATAAACTATATTTATTGTAAGAATATTACTCTAAAAAATGTAAATTTTTATAATTTTTAGGCCCTCTCTCTCTAATACTAGAAATAATTTGTATAAATATATTTGAAACTATGCACATAAAGTAGTTTGAACATTTACATGCAAATTTCCACATAGGATATAAGCGTGTATTTTGTGAAAAAAAGAATAAATATCGCAAAGAAAATCAAAATTTTGTGATTAAGTAGAAAATTTGAGGATTTCTTCAAAATAACTATAAAGTGAGTAATAATTTGGAAACTAAAATGAAAGATCAAAAGAAAGCTGCTTCAACTAGAGAAATGAGTCAATTCACAAAAGATCTAAAAGCTATGTATGAAATCATAGTAAAAAAGAGGCACACAAATATGGAAGAGGAAGAGGAGACTTCAGCAGAAGATGATGAAGAATATATGTCAGCGGAGGAAGATCTTGACGAAGTTATTCATATTCCACCTGAGCTTAGATACTGGCCTGAAGATGATGAAAGCTATTTGCTGACTGATGAAGAAATTGAAGCTTCTTGTGAAGAAGAGGAGAGTTCAGAGGAAGATGATGAAGAATATATGACAGCGGAGGAAGAAGAAGAAACAGAAAATATTTTAGAATGGCTGGAGAAAAATAATATTGGAAAAGATTGTGGTAGATCATCGCCACACAAGCCAGTAAAGGAATTACTGAAACAACTTGGAGCAGGTGACTTATATAAATTAAAATAGAATGCATTTTCGAAACCAAATTATATCTCATCGAAATAGTGAATTTTTAATAAAATTATAATTTAAACTTGAAGAATCATTATATATTATTACCTTTTATAGTTTAATAATATGAAATTTGATATTACAAGAGTGTAACTTTTTATATTCATTTAAATAAAGTGATTTTATTAAAATGTTTTCAATATCATTTGTATATTCTACCGATTAAATTTACAAAATTAGTGTTACAATAGAACCTCCCTTAAGCGAGCACCCCACTAGTGGACACCTCTATACAAAGGACAGTTTTCATTTGCAAAATTACCATTTTTACTATTTAGCAACTCTTTGGATACCTTTCCATAAAAGAAATTTGACTCTGCAATTAGGTATTCTTTACAAGGAGGTTTTACTGTATATCCCTACTAGACGGATGACCGGGCTTCGCCCCGGGATTGACCCGTGTGCATATCTACCCGAGTGATATATATTTAGATAAGATTTTTTTATAATTGTTTGTTATTAGCATTATCTATTTGTTTGCATCAGCATAATTTAATCTAATCTTTGATAGAGGGCGGTGTTCGTGAGCTAAGTAGAATAATTTGAATATATAGTTTTAATAATTGATTTATATATGTTTTAAAATAGCCTATCGTCTTCCCCGTATTTTTTTACCTATGTATGGAAATTTTGGTTTGAATTAGTGAACTACTGCGAATTTGTATACCGGACATAAAAACAAACAAACAAACATACAAACTTTGATTTTATATATATAGATATATATAAAAGTCAGTAAATATATGTATGTATGTGTGTTTGTTCCTATGTCGGCTATACACGTCCACAATACGTAACTAATCTGACTGAAATTTTTATAAAAATTTATAAAAATATCGCTTCTCTGACACAAAGTTTGGAGCGGGACGTTTCACAAGAGTGACATCCACGGCGCCAATTTATAATTGTAACGAATAGTATTTGAATAAAAACATTTAATCTGGTAAAACCCGGGTGTTGCCCGGGTCATTCGGCTAGTAAAATATAAATATGAAGGAATAAGTTTATATTGTGGTGGTTCGTATGGTTTTGAATTATTGATTGAATTATTCATTCCAAGGTATTTTAATTTTATTACAGATATAATATAAAAATGAATATCAATGTTAATTATTATCGTTTCAAATTAAAATCTAGTAAAGAAGAGTTTTAAAAGGTTTGATGAAAATGGATGGATGAAAAATCGCCGTTCGCTCGTGGAGGCGTCAAAAACAATGGTTTCCTTCCCCTTGCTTACCACGTCACCGCCGCCGCGCATGCGCCGACAAGCGTACCCGGCTGGCCGAGGTGGTGGAGGTTGAAAGGGCTGTTCAAAATTGGCGGTGGGTCAAAACACCGTCACAATATAATGATAAATATATGAATAAATAGATGTGAATATATAAAATAACTAGCTGAATGACCCGGGCAACGCCCGGGTTTTACCCAAATAAATGTTTTTATTGAAATACTATTCATTACAATTATAAATTGGCGCCGTGGATGTTACTCTTGTGAAACTTCCCGCTCCAAACTTTGTGTCTGAGAAGCGATATTTTTATAGAGAGATGATCTGGCTTTGTGTCTTCTGCTCGAATGAATGTTTTTCTGTTAGAATTTTGTTCCTGCATACTAAAAATGAACTGGCTTCACCCGTTGTCTCTGCTTTTTGGATTTTTTTCCGTTATAATTTGGTATCAGATAATCAAACATGACTTTTTGTCATCATCATTTTTTGACTATAAAACAACTATTTTTGCCCAGAACCTGTCAATTTAAATTTTTCTTGGCTAATAATCCAATAAATATATCTTCCAGATTTTTCTCTATGTTCTGTTAAAACACGCTTTACATGTACATCAGGTCAGCTGATATTACCTCCAATCTTCACCGCTAGAGGCGCTGCCTGCGAGCGAAAGGGAAAATTCGCAATGTAATTTGCAAATAACTCAAATAATATTCGGGATAGAGACCTGAAAATTTCACTATAAGTTTTTCCAGATTCTACTCTATATACTGTTAAAATATCAGTCAGATTAGTTACGTATTGTGGACGTGTATAGCCGACATAAGAACAAACACACATACATACATGACTTTTATATATATAGGGATTATTAGCTATACCCATATTGATACAAGGGCCACTGAGGGACAAGATGGACAGTTACAATAAGAACATATATGGTGTCAATGATTGGTCGCACCATATTTAAATATGTATGAGATATTGAGTAAATGGAAGGAATCTAAGTGAGTACAAGTTCTTATCTTCCTCTCATAATAATGATGAGGTGTGATGTCTTAATTCATTGAGCGACAGCAAAGCAGATGAAAAGTGCTTAAGGTTTAATCAATTTAAAAAAAACCTTAAGACAGTTTGTCCTCTATAACGTTGTTATTCAGTGACTCTTCAGTTTTGAAATACTATACTCATGGACAGAATTTAAGGAAGTTGTACCTATTAGCATGTATACCGTTATTCAGACAATAGCTCTGAAAGATATTTAAGACACGGTGACCTTTATTGAAGATACACAAGATAACCAAGTGTGAACAAAATTGCTTCTGTTACCTTCAAAAGAAGAAGAAAAAAAAAGACTACCGGCGATATAAAGAATTTCTAATTTTATGAAACTTTCCTCATTCCTGCATGATTTCTACATTTCTGATCGGATAATCTGTATAAGACTAAAATGTCTTAATAGAGCTTTTTTGTTGTAATTTTATAAAACTTTCTTAAGTTTTGTTCATGAGGGTAATTTAATCTGAAGTCATTTACCGAATGAATTTTTAACGATGACGATATTAAGGCAAAAATTGCCAAACTTGATTTATTAAGGTAAAAAAAATATATTGAAATGAAAAAATGATTTTATTTAATACTGGTTGTTATGAGAGGAAAAAAATTACGTTAATTATATATTGAAAAATATCTATAATCACAGAACACTGGAATGAAAAATGTTGAAGGAGAGTTTGGCTATCAGTGGTAAACCATCCCGGCGGTTTCGTCATTGGAAGGTTTCGACACTGGCGTGAGAGGTTAGGTCGTACATTATTTTCACCTTTAACTGAACGTAAGTTGAAATGTTTCGTATATACTTGGAATGTAGCTGAGGGAATTAACATTCCTTATTTCTTATTTCAAACCAAACGACAAAAAAAAATCCTCGCCATTTTAAACTAATGTATATGCGCCAGTAAAGTCACAATTTCAACCAGATTTGATTTTTTTCGAAATATTCTTTAACGTTTTTCTTAATAATATTCGTTCTCTATCAGAATGGAACATTTCTAAGAATTTAAAAGTTATAAAATATCTTTGAACATTATATTTTCATTGATTTTTATATTTAGAATAAGGATAACCAAAATCCTTATAGATAAAGTAATGCGTTCTGAAACTTGAAATAGCAGCATATATGCATATAGCTGTAAATAATAATTTTATTTTTAGTCAAATGATAATTATATTGATTTTTCTATGATTAAATATTTATTTAACAGAATATTTTTAATAGTAAATTAAATTTTATTGCCATCTCTCTCCATCTATCTAAATTTATTTGTGTAAAATTTTAATTTTTAATAGTAAGATACAAAAATTGTTCATTAGATTTATTATTTTGAAAGAAATATACAATTAATTTATAACAAACAACAATTCTAAGAAGAAGAAAAATTTGAAGAATTTTAAAACCTTTTGTTCCGAAAAGATATAAGAATCGTAAGTTATTTTTCGGTTATTTTTTTTAAATCAAGATTTTTATATAGACTAAATTCACACTACCAGTATTATTAATCCACATCAACTTTATATCAATTAAATTAAAAGCGTTTCTTCCCTTTGTATATCTCCCCTGTATCTTGTGTTTAAGAACGAAATGCCTAGAATACAGTAAACTATTTCTACATATACATGCCAAGTCTTACTACAATAGAACCTCCATGTATAGGACAACCCTGAAGCAAAACCTTCTTTAGGAAGACTTGTCTTAGTAAAAAAAGGTATTTTTTGCGATGAAAATTCTCCTTTGTGTCCTCCAGCAGGAATTTCCTCTCATGAAAGTTCTAATGTACAAGCTACAGTAAAACTTAATTATGGCGGGTGACACCGTAGGTTTTGGCCAGATCTGACCTATGACGTCGTCACGATGACGCGCGATGTAAACAAAGGTTACGATTGGGTCATTGTTTTTTTTTTTAAACACGATTTAATTTTTAATATTCTAAATACCTGCGATTAATTTATAGTGTCAATATATATATTTTTTTCTAAATGGCCTTCTATTTTTAAATTTTCGCTTATAACACACTAGACGAATGACCCGGGCAACGCCCGGGTTTACTCGATTAAATGTTTTATTCAAAAACTATTCGTTACACAATTATAAATTGGCGCCGTGGATGTCACTCTTGTGAAACGTCCCGCTCCAAACTTTACAGTCAGATTAGTTACGACATATAAATCTTCAAATCGAGCGAGCGTCTATAAATATTTCGATTTAGATCAAGTATTCTAATTATTAGGCAAACTATTATTAATAAAATTTTGAGAAGATTTCGATATTAAACATATTTATAACCTTGATAGAGGGCGCTGTTCGTGAGCTAAGTAGAATAATCCTTCCTTCCTTATATCTATAAAAATTAAATTAAAAATCGATGTTTGTTATCGCATAGCGCAAAATCTACTGAATCAATCATTATGAAATTTCGCATGTAGGTAGCTGAAGATTTCGTTTAACATATAGGCTATTCAAAAAACTAAACAAGTTAATGTGCTTTTTTTTTTAAATAAAAAACCAACAAGCGATAGTTCCAGTCTTTTACCGCTTGAGCGCAGCACTGGTCGCGACGATAAATGAATTTGATTGGTTAATAATTACCACGTGGTTTGTTTACACGTTGAATGTTAGTTTGTTCACACGATAATGTTTTTAAAAGGTAAGATTATCCAATCGCCGTGAAACTTTAGGAAGTTATTTACTATACTACTGGGAAGATTTCTGGTTTGAATTCGATTTGAAATAAATATTCTTTGCAATTTTATTTGCAATTTTTTTACTTTCACTCGCAAGCAGCGCCTCTCGCGGTATCTGGTGAAATTACTTTTATAAATTGTAAAAATGCTAAAATGTGTTCCAAGTATAATAAATTTAATTAGAAATATGGTAATATAATATTCCAAAGATGTGTTGTAAAAAAACTTGGCATTTCAATATTAATATATATTTAAAGAAAATATTGTAACGTTTTTGTGTTAAATGTTAAAATGTTGTAATGTTAAAATATATTTTTACATTGTTAATTTAATTTGCTGTTGTTTTATAATAACGAAGATGCAAATTTATTTGTTGTTGTTTTTATCGTTTGTTTATATAAAAAACTAGACGAATGGCCCGGGCAACGCCTGGGTTTTACCCGAGTGCGCATATATTTTTAAAACGTTTTAATTCAAATATTATTCGTTACAATTATAAATTGGCGCCATGGATGTCTCTCTTGTGAAGCGTCCCGTCCCTTGAAAAATACTCGATAAGTTGAATAAAATCAATATTAATTGGTTCCCTCGGTAATTGGAAGTTAAAGGAATAGTATCTTGCCTTGGAATTGTATCATTATTCTTGTCTCAAATAAATTGCCGTGTCATCCTGAATTTTGTCTTTCCTAATTTTCTACATTACAAAATCATCGTATCATCATGATAATATTTAGAGCAGATTGTTGAATTATAACAGATAAATTAGAATATTTATCTTGATTATTTTAAAGCGAAAAGTTATTTCAAAAATTTTATTTGCTAGAAACCTTCCCAGTACTATACTAAATAACTTCCCAA
This sequence comes from Cordylochernes scorpioides, assembly GCA_030710605.1. Classification (NCBI taxonomy): domain Eukaryota; kingdom Metazoa; phylum Arthropoda; class Arachnida; order Pseudoscorpiones; family Chernetidae; genus Cordylochernes; species Cordylochernes scorpioides. The sequence goes on from CP092880.1 coordinate 19,931,465, forward strand.
AGTTTCATGGCGTTCCAATGAGTGGTTTGGTCAGGCATAAAGGACAAACAGACACACACACACACATACATTCATTTTTATATATATAGATAAAATATATTTTTCGAGCAAACATATCCACTCTCTCTACTGAATATATTTTTTAAAAGAGATATATATAAATAAAAAATATCTAGAGATAAACTACACGATCTTAGCCAAAAGGCCGAGAAACGATATTTTATATATTGAGATGACCTGGCTTCGTGTACGTCTTCTGCTCGAGTGAATGTTTCGCAGGTAGAATTTTGTTCCTGCCTACTGAAAATTATTATCTGGCTTCGCCCGTGGTCTGTTTTAGTGAATATTCCCCTAAAGAATTTTATTTATGTCAATCAAGCATGATACAGCAATATTGTCATCATCATTTTTGACTAAAAAAATATTTTTGCTCAGTACCCGGTTATTTATAATTTTTCTTGGTTAAAGCGCGACAAAAAAACTCTTCCAGATTTAACTCTCTGTCCTGTTCAAATTTCAGCGAGTTTAGTTACATATTGAGGGCGTGCATAGCCGACAAACATATATATATATATGTTCCCGGCTTCGCCGGTTTTATCCTAGTAAAGGTTTGCCTAACGAACATTTGTTAAAACGATTCTAGCAAACATCCAATCCCTATATTGAATCTACACTTGTCTATACTCTCGATAATTTTAAATTTTTTCCAGGTCCCTTTAAAAATACTCGATAAGTTGAATAAAATCAATATTAATTGGTCCACTCAGTAATTCGAAGTTGAAGGAATAGTATCTTGCCACAAACGAACATTTGTAAATAACTGTATTCAGCGAATGTACCCGGCTTCGCCCGGTTTTTACCCGAGTAAAAGTTTGCCTAACGAACATTTGCTAAAACGATTCTAGAAAACATCCAATCCACCTATATATAGATTTATAAACGTATATAAATATTGTTATATCAGTTTGAATATATTTTTGAAACATAATTTTTTTAAAAACATTCATTAATTTTTAAATAAGATATTGTCACGCGTTTGTGGATTTTATGATTAATTATTTCTTTTTTTTTCTCAATGAATTATGTATATTAATTTAAAAATTCATTTTTGTTATCATCATCACATACAATGTAATCTACTTATATATTGGCCTTATTCTGTCTGTTTGTCTGTTTTCCTGTTTGAAGCTCACGGATGGGATTTTTCATAACCATCGGTGGTTCAGTGGTAGAATGCTCGCCTGCCACGCGGGCGGCCCGGGTTCGATTCCCGGCCGATGCATTTTTTTTTTTTTTACAATTTTTAAAACTCATTTATATATTATACAAGAATGACATCCACGGCGCCAATTTATAATTGTAACGAATAGTATTTGAATAAAAGCATTTAATCGGGTAAAACCCGGGCGTTGCCCGGGTCATTCGTATATAATAATTGTATAAACGAATGCAAGACAAAATCACCGCGAATGTTTCTTTTTTTTAAAGCAATTTCTTTTTAAGGCAATTGTCGTTATTTATCGTTAATTTTTGTTTCGATTTTATTGAAAAAAAAAAACGATATGGTGCCTTTAAAAATGATCTTTATTACTATGCAGTTTTCTATTTAGTCAATATACCTAAGTTCATGTTGCAAATGTAATTATCTCTATCGATTTAGTAGGTGAAATGCAAAAAGAAAATCGACATGATGAAATATTTATGAAAATTCACATTTTTATTTTTATATTTTCAAGACACACACAGTTTGGGGCGGGACGTTTCACAAGAGAGACATCCACGGCGCCAATTTATAATTGTAACGAATAGTATTTTAATTAAAACATTTTAAAAACACACAGTTTGGAACGGGACGTTTCACAAGAGTGACATCCATGGCGCCAATTTATAATTGTAACGAATAATATTTGAATTAAAACGTTTTTAAAATATATGCGCACTCGGGTAAAACCCAGGCGTTGCCCGGGCCATTCGTCTAGTTTTTTATATAAACAAACGATAAAAACAACAACAATTAAATTTGCATCTTCGTTATTATAAAACAACAGCAAATTAAATTAACAATGTAAAAATATATTTTAACATTACAACATTTTAACATTTAACACAAAAACGTTACAATATTTTCTTTAAATATATATTAATATTGAAATGCCAAGTTTTTTTACAACGCATCTTTGGAATATTATATTACCATATTTCTAATTAAATTTATTATCTAATTAAATTTATTATTTATTGGAATTTGTAACAATTTTTCTGGCAATGTGTTTCTTTTTATATATCAACCAAGAATAGTCGGTGGACCAATGGTTAAAATCCTCGATTCCTGACAGCCATGAACTGGGATTGAATTCCACATTGGACACTTTGTTTTAATAAGTGAATAAAGTGTCCAAATGTCGATCCTGATTCATGGATGTCGGGAATCGAAAGTTTTAGCCACTCGTATTATACAACTTCTCGTATATTGTCAATATCATAAGCTAGGTTGCTCTTTTTGAGTGGCACCTAGTAAAGTTATTTTTTTTATTATTATTTTTTTACAACAAAAAGGCTTTTATTAGGGCCCATTGCCCTGTATGGATTCGCCATACAACAACAAAACAATACAGCAATTCCTCTCCCTTTCCCCTTGTGCACGCGAGTCTTTGTTGTGAAAAGGGTTTATTTAGGCATCTGTTCAAAAATTTCCTCACTACCTCTTTTGTGTGAGTAATGTTATTTTGGAACAGGAATATTATCTATGAGGATTTTATTGCAATGATAAAAGTTATTGAATGATTCTTTTAGCTCATTAGTGATGAACCCTCTCAGTGGTTTCGCCAAAACCGCTTTTTTGGAACGCATTGCCAAAAAATTGCTACAAATTTTAACTCTATAAACACACACACACACTATACTTAATAACTACATGTTCATTTAGTCAAAAACTCCCATCTTATCCAAACTGATAGGGTCCTAGCTATTGATAGATGCGTTTGCATGTTGATTCCAATATTCAAATTATATATACTGGGAATTTGAGTGTCATCTATATGTATTAAATGAAACTTATTTTAGCGCCAATTTTTGTTTGTTTTTTTTCTTTTTTTTTTTTACGAATAAACCAAGTTCCTTATAGTCAGTCTCATACTGCAATGGAACAAACGTTGTTTTTATTCGTAAAAATGAAAAAACAACAAAATTCGCGCTAGTTTCAATTATCCTATTCAAATTAGGATTGCATCAATTTCCCCCTCTAAGCATCTTTTAACGTTGAAATTCCTGAGAATGAAGGATTTAGATTGAAGAAGGAACAAAAGTTAACGGCAACGTGTTTCTAATGCTGTAAATTCGGCAAGTTTTCGGAATTTGACGTCCTTCGACAGGCAACACACTTTCCAAGAAACTGAAAGATAATATATTTACATAATTAGAACTTTTCTTAATGAAATAAATGATTATTATACAAAATTCTTTTCTCTTTATCTATGTAAGCATATTTGTTCTGAGAAAAGGATGACTACCTTTGGATGCAGGGAAAGACGAAAAACTATCTGAAGGACGTGAAAGTCCGAAAGCTTGCCGAATTTTACAGCATTAATAAAAGAAAACTCGTAGCCGTTAACTTCCTTCTTCAATATGATGTCTGGCGATTCCTTCTTTTGTAAAGATTTAGATAACTCTTTCCTCTTTCTTTACCCTGATGCTATTAGCTCTCTATGTGGTTTAGGATGGGGGGATTTAACCCTCTCTCTCTATCTATCCTGGCTGGAAACGAGTGAGTGACCTTGGGTGTGGGGGCAGGTTAGGGCGTGCAGTTGGAGAAAGCTGACCGCGCGGAGAGTGCTGCTACCAAGATTGGAGCACCCACAGCTACTTTAGCCGTGTATACTTAGCAAGGCACAACTCTAAATCTACTTGGATTTTGATTTTTTTTTTTTTTACTTTGAAAACAAAGCTTTGATTCTCCCTCTCTCCTTTTTTTTTTTTCTTTTCCTTCTTCAAGAAAGTCTCAAGTTTTATTCTCCTTTGAAAACAATGAATTCTGATTCGTTTATTTTTCGAGACATCGTCACAGAGTGGATTGAGAAGTTTGACGAACAGAGGCTCCGCTTGGTTGACTTTCAAGAATTTTGGGGCCGCAATGTACCCCGTATCTACAGTCCCACGTTCGAAGCAGACTGTCTGAACCTGGTTTACGATGAAGCCTTGGGACAGAAGCTACTGTATAACTCCCTGGAGCAGTTCATCTCCAAGTCCGAGGACCCCGCACCTGTCCTTGAACACCTCAAGGTTCTCGATAACCCACCGACGCTATGCGGCCGCGTCTTAAAAGTGGGAGAGGCGACGTATTACTGTCGGGACTGCGGGATGGACGCGAACTGTGTTCTCTGCAGCGACTGTTTCAAGAACAGCGCCCACAAGAACCACAAGTACAAGATGAACACCAGTGGCGGGGGCAGGATCTGTGATTGCGGGGATGAGGGAGCCTGGAAGCAGCTCCCCTTTTGCCAGACTCACCAGGAAGCAAAATTGAAAAGTTTAGAAGATGATGACCCTCTAAACCGTATCCCCAAAGACTTGGTCGACCGTGTGAAGTTCGTGTTGGAAGCCGTGCTCAACTACTGTAATGAATTGCTCACGATGACCAATTCTCTGACGCTGCCAAAGTACCTGCAGGCACCCTCCCCAAGGCCGAATGTGTTTGCCACGGTGATCTATAACGACGAGGTTAACACCTACGAACAAGTCATTTACACGCTCAGCCGAGCCATGAATTGCAACCAGAAGTCGGCGCTCGAATATTCCACCATGGTCGACCGAGAAGGTCGCAGCATCGTCTGGTGCTCCACCGAATCTAATTGCAAACAGCTCGCCGAGGCCATCGAGAAAATTTCTTCCCGCCACGGCAGCCGGCCACTCCGTGTACTCATATACCACGCCGATGTCATAGCCCACCAAAACTTCGCCCTCCGGCTGCTTTCCTGGGTGCAAAACTTCCTGGGCTACTCAGAGGGCTTCAGGATTATCTTCAAGGATGTGATCATGAAACCAGCCGACTTCCCTCTTCTTGAAAGCGTCATGCTGGGAGATATGCTCCTTTGGAAGTCGGCGCGCAACCAATGGCATCAGCTCTTCATTGCAAGTATGCATATAGAGAAGAATTGTAAGAAAACTTTCGCTAAGGTCTTTACGCGCAACTACCCAAGTTTGATGAAGGATTTCATCGCGGACGACCACGAGCACTCAGTCTCTATAATGTCCCTGTCAGTGCAGGTCTTCACCGTGCCGCTGGCCCTCGTCTTGATCGAGGAGGAAGACGCCCTCTCCATCATAATGCGTACCTTCCTCACCGAGTGCACGCGCTACCTCAACACTGCGGGCAAACTCTCCTTCGAAAGAAACCACTACAACTCGTCCTTCAGGCGCGCTCACTATATACTCCGTGATCTCAAATATCTACTGACAGTCAGGCCCAACGAGTGGAACGACACCATGAGGGACAAATTCTTCAATGGCGTCCAGTCTCTCCTCCAACTTCTGACTATGATGCAGGGCATGGACACCGTGGTTCGCCAAGTAGGACAACACGTCGAATTCGAAGCCGAGTGGGAAACGGGCGTCGATCTTCAGCTTGAGCTGTTGGCGGCGATTACGCTTGTTTTGGAGTGGTGCAGCAGCGACTACAAGGTTTTTGAAAGGGTGCTTGCCCTAGCTCTGAGTGAGTTGGAGAAGCTCCAGGAAAAGTTCAAATATGTGACTGCCAAACTCTTGGGACACTCCGCCTCCTGTATTGACTACGACGTCTCCTCTTTGCCAGTAACTATACACGTGCCCCTCTCCCGGTTCGTGGCAAGTCTCATCCACCTCCGGAGATTTAACTTTCAAAATACGCCTTCCTCTTCCTTTGAAATTATCCAAAAAGAAGCATCCATCGTGCGTCTCATGGAACTACCTCTAAGGACACTTGTTCTTGCATCACAATTCCGTGCGGGCATGTGGCATCGCAACGGCTACTCACTTTTGAGCCAAGTGTTCTTTTACCAGAATGTCACACTGCGGGAGCAGATGTTCGACGTGGACATCCTCATGGTACAGCTCGCAGCGTCGCTCCTGGAGAGCAACACCTTCCTCATCCACCTACTGAGCAAGTACAAGCTGGTGCCGTGGGTGATGGAAGACCCGGAGGAGGGCCCCGGCACCAACCTGGTGGCCACGCTGGCCGAAGAGTTCCTCACGCTAATCCTCTACGTCCTCTCGGAACGGTACGTGCCGGGCGTCGGGAGAGTCATCGACGAAAGGGCAAAGCTTAAAAAGGAAATCATCCAACTCCTCTGCATCGAACCAATGCCCCACAGCCAGCTCTTCACACTCCTCCCGAAGGATATCCACTACGAAACGGGCATGGATCACGTTATTAATGAAGTAGCCGATTTCAAGCAGGTCAAATTCAAAGGGAGGTACGAGCTGAAGCCCGAGTTGTACCAGGAGTTCAATCCGTACTTCTACCACTATTCCCGGGAGGAACAGTCCAAGGCGGTGGAGGCCCAGATCAGAAGGAGACGTCAGAATGGGGAGGAGGAGTGCTGCCCGCCCCCGCTGCTGGTGGAGTTTTCACCCAACTTCGCCCCCCTCGTGCAGATCCTCCAGTGCGACGTGATGCTGCACATCCTGAACCACACCATCCAAAGAGCACTCAATCCCAACAACAGCTGCTATTATTCCGAAAGCCAATTCGAAAAAGTGATCTACCTAATCGGGATGGCTTTGCACGAAGAAACGAGGTATTTTGAAAAAGATAACGCCTCCCCATTTTTCAAGTTTACAGAAAAGACAGGGAAACTCTTTGAAGATCTTGAGAAGTGTTTAACGTTCCTCAAACTTGAGAATCAGAAAGACCTCCTCAAGTGGGTTCTCAGAAAATACAAAGCTCTCGAAGTTATAAAAGCGAAAAAGGATGACGAGAAAGAAAAAGCTGCAGAGGCTATTTCTTCGCTGCAAGAACAAGTTTCAGAACGCGAAAAGTTTCGCAGGAAAAATGCCGCGCTTGCCGCTGCTCGCAGGGAGAGAATCATGTCCCGGATGGCAGCCATGCAGAAGAACTTCATGTCAGAGAACGAAGAACTTTTGAAGGCGGTTGTGTCGGAGCAGGTGACCCCGTCCAGCGAAGTGTCTTCTATGGTGGCCAAGGATGACGACCCAGTGGCCGTGGGCAGCAACCAGCGCGGCAGGGTGTGTGCGAGCAATAGGCAAACGTGTATTCTGTGTCGGGAAGAACAGGACGTTACGACGTCCGAACATTCCCTGGTCATCGCGGCCTTTGTTCAGCGGTCTACGGTCCTGTCCAAGAACCGCAACCACTCCCTCGAAGCCATCCGCAGCTCCGACCCGCTCTTCCTCCACTCCGACCTCTGCTCCGGCCCGCACGTCAGCACCTGCGGCCACGTGATGCACAGTATGTGCTGGCAACACTTCTTCGATTCTGTCCAGATGAAGGAACAGAGGCGACCCATCCAGGACGGCCGCAACAACAGCTACGACGTGGATAAGAACGAATTTCTTTGTCCCCTGTGCGAAAGGCTAAGCAACGGCGTGATTCCTCTCACTCCCTCCATAAATAGCATTGCCGATAACTCCATCCCACCTCCCTTCCCCTTCGATGATTACGTTGCGGTCTTGAAGAAAGTAGTCGATTGTATAGAAAAGGACGATATTATGAAGTACGCAACAGATGAAGATGAGGAAGGGGCTTCGAGCAAACTTCTAAGTTGTAAAATGCCTAAACTCGAGGACCTTGCGACGGACGCAATCCAATTGAAATGTCTCCAAGACGTCTTCATCCCACCCGGACCCAGTGTAGAGGCCCTACCCTACCACGAGACTCTGGTGAAGATTATTGCTCTATTTTCCCATGTTACGTTTTCGGTGGGTCTGAGCATCGAACGGCCCACCCACTTTGACCCAAAGATACCCTTGATGGCGTGGCAAGCTTGCATCTTTACCATCCTGTCGATGGAGTGGAGCCTCAGGGATCAGCGCAAGCCAGTGTTCGGAGACCTCTCTTCTCGCCAGGAACATTGCCTCGAGGCGATCATCAAACTCTCAGCTTCCAGCTTGCGTCTCTATGAAAAACTTCTTATCAGAAGCCATGCTTCCCGGCTACTCTGCTACCTCCTCTCACCTGAAATTTACGAAGCACATAGCTTGAGCTGCCTCGACGTTGACGCCTTTTCAATAGCAGTTTCACTTTCCCTCTTGCTTCCAAGTTTGTTCGAAAGAGAAGATGATCGAATCAGCAATATTCCCTTGGGCCACTCTCTCGATAGTTGTTCCCTACAGCTGGCTTTTTCTCTCCACTTAGTCCAATTGCTGTTGACTCTGGAGTGCGAATCCGACATAGAGATGCTTGATGAAGCTTCCACCTTATCTTTAACGGAGAAGGAACAAGAGGAAGAAGCGAGCCTGGAAGCTTTGTATCACAAAATAACGAACGAATTGAAGACCCAACCCCAGCAATTCTCAAAAGGCTACCTCCGTCAAAGGGTGCGGTCCGGATCGCTGCCATTCCTACGGTGTTGCGCCATCTACTACCATTTCTTGACCGATGTCGCCCCGCCAGCAAAGATGAAGCAGCTCAGTTCCTCAGATGACGCGGAATTCGACGCCCTCTGCCACTACCTCGGTCTTCCGCTCTACCTGCACGAGATCTTCGACTCCCCCAGCCTCCACCAGCTAGCGATGACCTGGATCAAGCACCCATCGCTTGCCAAACGTCTGCAGGCAGACCAGCCGTCCTCCGAAGTGATCGTACGCCAGCCGCTGGCCGTCAACCAGCTCATCAACCTCCCAGCTGACTACAGCGAACTGATCAACCAAGCTTCAAACTTCAGTTGCCCAAAGAACGAAGAGGGCGACTGCCTCTATCCCGCTATGTGTCTGGTATGTGGAGATGTCCTCTGTTCCCAGAGCTACTGCTGCAAACACGTCCTGCCATCCGGGGGCGGACTTGTTGGAGCGTGCACCCACCATTCGTACGGGTGCGGTGCCGGGGTGGGGTTGTTCCTGCAGGTACGCGACTGCAAGGTGCTCTTGCTTGCCGGGAAGACCAAGGGATGCTACCTGTCACCGCCCTACGTGGACGAGTACGGAGAGACGGACCAAGGACTCATGCGATGCAATCCTCTTCACCTGAGCCTGGAGCACTACCGGACGCTGCATCGTCTCTGGCTGAACCACGAGCTGGCGGAGACCATCGTCCACAAGATGGAACAGTCAAACGTGTCCTCCACCAACTGGCAGCACGTGTAGATTCAGAGTAACTAATAAAGAGTTTAACTATTAACACCTGTGTCTCTCTATCCTACACCCAATATCTGAATTTGAGTCAAAAGACGGTCCAATAAATAGGTTTATACAAGAGCGTACCTGGGGATCTGCGTAAGGAAAAAAAAAACAATCTTTATTCCTCAATTGAGGAAAACAAATTGTTTTTTTTTTTTTTCGCAGATCCAGGTACGCCCTTTTTTTTATGTAAACAATCTCTGGATGTTGTCAGTTGAACCTGAACGAATCAAACAATAGAGAATGGGAAAAATTGTAGGTTGGATTCTGATTCATTCAAGTTTAGAAGACTTCATAAACCTTTTTATAAATGTTTATTGTCCTTTTGGCGACCCACCGTCATCCGTTTAAAAAAAAAAAAGGTGGAAAGTTTATTAGTGAACTATTGTTCTTTTCCACTTTTTTTTTTACAACAAAAACAAAAGATTTTATTAGGGACACTCATCCCATACAAGATTCTCCCAGATGGGTAAACATAAATAAACATATCAGTTATCCACAGAAAGTGGAGATCAACATCATTCTTCAAATTGAGTCCCTCTTGTGTTACACTTCTTTTGACTACTGTTATCCAGAATTTATGAAAAACCAATGCATTAATTATGCTTTTCACTACTTCTTTGCCAATAAAACCTATGTCCATAGTTTACTTAAATACCATTTTTGAGATTCCATCCTTCAGTATAATATATAAAAGCAGAATGATCCAATACAGTATTAGAGCTCTAAAAAGCGGTCTGGTAGATTGAATTAACGAAACCGCTGGAAGGGTTCACCACTGATGAGTCAAGCCCTCCCAATATGTTTTCATCGTAGTAAGTACAGTAGAAGTTTGTATTATGTGTGAAAAGAAATATTCTTAAACTTAATGTTTTCATTTACTATATATTGTTTTAACTTTTTTAAAGATAAAGGCGACAGTGGATAAACGTCAAAGGACAATAAACGTTTACAAAAAGGTTGATGAAAACTTGGATCAAACAATTTCACTTGTCGTGCAGATCCTAGAACCAATGTCACCAAATTTGGACAAATTGGTAAAAAAAATTTTTTTCATTTAAGACATTGATAGAGGGTGACTTTTGGCTTTCATGAGATCTTTGAGTGGAAAGTTCCCGAATCTCTTTCAGTTGCACGATAATGAGATGCCTTTTTCTTAATTTAACCACCTTATTCCAGTACGATTTCACATTTGTACTATTTTTTCATATATAAATTATAACAATTATTATATACTGACTCTATATCCATAATTCATCTAAAATACCCATTCAAAAAGTCTAGCATCAGTATCACTATAAAAGGAAGTTCGAAAAATGCAATATAACAACGGTATGGTAGATTAAACTGGCCAAACCGCTGGGAGGGTTCACCACTAATGAGCCAAGCCCTCTCATTAATTTTTTTTCCATTGCAGTAAGAAATTGTTTATTTTTAAAATGAATCATACGCGCCTATAATAGTTTCGAATTTTGATACTGACTCTAAATGACCCAGCTTCGCCCGGCTACTCCCCTAGTGAATGTTTGCCAGGGGAAATTTGCTGTAACAAATATGTTTTATTTATTCTAAGAAATTATATCACTATTAAAATGATATTATTATATCTCTCTTTTATATTTAACCTTATATAATCTTATATGGATATTGTAATAAAGAGTTTCAATCTCTCTCTCTCATTATAGATGTTACGATTATATATAGAGTAGAACTACCTCCCTGTAAAGGACAACACCTAATTGCTGAGACAAAGTGTCCTTTAGGGAGAGTTGTTCTTCTTCTTCTTTCTCATCTCCACTCATTCATATTAGGGTATCAAGTTGTGACCCTTGATGGTGTCTGTTTGACAACCATCATAATTGGGTGAAGTAGAATGCGTCTGCCTCTGTCATTAAGAGATGATTAAGAGTTGTCCTTTTACCGGAGAGTTGCTAAATAGTAGAACTTTGTAATTTTGCAAATGAAAACTGTTCTTTGTAGAGGGATGTCCTCTCATGGAGGTTCTACTGTATGTGTCTTTGCCAAACATTGGTCTGATGAAGTGCTAACACATGAACAACAGTTTGCTGTTATTCCTAACAAAAGAAGTTCTTGGCAAATTGTTTTATCTACTGCACGTACATCTCTAGGTTTCTCAAGACCTCTTCAGGAGTTGTAGAGATGACATGTGGTGTCGACAGGCCTTTGATGACGACCGAATATGATGATACGTATGATGAGAGGACACTCACGCTAGAGGACACCTCTATAAAGGACAGTTTTCATCACCAATACAGTAGAACAAGCTCCGTGAGAGGACACTCACGCTAGAGGACACCTCTCTACAAAGGACAGTTTTCATCACCAATACAGTAGAACAAGCTCCGTGAGAGGACACTCACGCTAGAGGACACCTCTCTACAAAGGACAGTTTTCATCACCAATACAGTAGAACAAGCTCCGTGAGAGGACACTCACGCTAGAGGAAACCTCTCTACAAAGGACAGTTTTAATCACCAATACAGTAGAACAAGCTCCGTGAGAGGACACTCACGCTAGAGGACACCTCTCTACAAAGGACAGTTTTCATCACCAATACAGTAGAACAAGCTCCGTGAGAGGACACTCACGCTAGAGGAAACCTCTCTACAAAGGACAGTTTTCATCACCAATACAGTAGAACAAGCTCCGTGAGAGGACACTCACGCTAGAGGAAACCTCTCTACAAAGGACAGTTTTTTCATCACCAATACAGTAGAACAAGCTCCGTGAGAGGACACTCACGCTAGAGGACACCTCTCTACAAAGGACAGTTTTCATCGCCAATACAGTAGAACAAGCTCCGTGAGAGGACACTCACGCTAGAGGAAACCTCTCTACAAAGGACAGTTTTCATCGCCAATACAGTAGAACAAGCTCCGTGAGAGGACACTCACGCTAGAGGACACCTCTCTACAAAGGATAGTTTTCATCACCAATACAGTAGAACAAGCTCCGTGAGAGGACACTCACGCTAGAGGACACCTCTCTACAAAGGACAGTTTTAATCACCAATACAGTAGAACAAGCTCCGTGAGAGAACACTCACGCTAGAGGACACCTCTCTACAAAGGACAGTTTTCATCACCAATACAGTAGAACAAGCTCCGTGAGAGGACACTCACGCTAGAGGAAACCTCTCTACAAAGGACAGTTTTCATCGCCAATACAGTAGAACAAGCTCCGTGAGAGGACACTCACGCTAGAGGACACCTCTCTACAAAGGACAGTTTTCATCACCAATACAGTAGAACAAGCTCCGTGAGAGGACACTCACGCTAGAGGACACACCTCTACAAAGGACAGTTTTCATCGCCAACACAGTAGAACAAGCTCCGTGAGAGGACACTCACGCTAGAGGACACCTCTCTACAAAGGATAGTTTTCATCGCCAATACAGTAGAACAAGCTCCGTGAGAGGGACACTCACGCTAGAGGAAACCTCTCTACAAAGGACAGTTTTCATCACCAATACAGTAGAACAACCTCCATGAGAGGACACTCACGCTAGAGGAAACCTCTCTACAAAGGACAGTTTTTTCATCACCAATACAGTAGAACAAGCTCCGTGAGAGGACACTCACGCTAGAGGACACACCTCTACAAAGGACAGTTTTCATCGCCAATACAGTAGAACAAGCTCCGTGAGAGGACACTAACGCTAGAGGACACCTCTCTAAAAAGGATAGTTTTCATCACCAATACAGTAGAACAAGCTCCGTGAGAGGACACTCACGCTAGAGGACACCTCTCTACAAAGGACAGTTTTCATCGCCAATACAGTAGAACAACCTCCATGAGAGGACACTCACGCTAGAGGAAACCTCTCTACAAAGGACAGTTTTTTCATCACCAATACAGTAGAACAAGCTCCGTGAGAGGACACTCACGCTAGAGGACACACCTCTACAAAGGACAGTTTTCATCGCCAATACAGTAGAACAAGCTCCGTGAGAGGACACTCACGCTAGAGGACACCTCTCTACAAAGGCTAGTTTTCATCACCAATACAGTAGAACAAGCTCCGTGAGAGGACACTCACGCTAGAGGACACCTCTCTACAAAGGACAGTTTTCATCGCCAATACAGTAGAACAACCTCCATGAGAGGACACTCACGCTAGAGGACACCTCTCTATAAAGAATAGTTTTCATTTGCAAAATTACCATTTTTACTATTTATAAACTATCCCGTAAGAGGACACCTCTCCCTAAAGGACACTTTGGCTCTGCAATTAGGTGTTGTCCTTTACAGAGAGGTAGCACTGTATTCACATGAATATATCTTAGTTTTTACCTTTTATTGAATTTTAGATATATATAAATGTACTTAATTTCAGGTTGCTAGCTTTTCTGCAAGATATGTAGACAGACAGACATGGGAGCAAGTTAAATAAAAGCTTTTTAAAAGGTACAATGTCTCAAAAAAGATTCAAAATATTTTAAAGCTAGGACAAACTATATAGATTAACATAAAAGTCATTCATTCAAAGCCTAAAATTGGTGCATATTTTGAATTAGAAAAATGATCAGAAAGCCCCAACGACATCAATATAAATTGTAAATGAACAAACCCTGTACATCCCCCACAGTATATTGTAAATATGATGATATAGGTTGCTCTTTTTGAGCGGTGGCACCTAATAAAGTTATTTGGAACTTGATCAGAAATGAACAATAAAGTCGGTGGACGAGTGGGTAACACCCTCTATTCCTGACAGTCATGAATCGGGATCCCACGTTAACATTTTTTTTAATATGTGAATAACCTTCACACATATTATTCATTGTTGCAAATATCATAAACTAGGTTGTTCTTGTTGAGTGGTACCGAATAAAGTGATTTTGGAACAGCGAATAGCGTGATCAGAATTAAGATAAGAAATCGTTGGCCAGCCGTCGTTTTCCGACAGCCATGAATAGGAATCTAATCCTTTTGTGAAGAACCTGTACATATATTATTCATTGTCTTCTCCTTCTTTCTTATCTCCACTCAATCATATTAGGGTATCAAAGCTTGTAATGCTTGAGACTTGACAACCACCTTGACTGGGTGAAGTAGAATGCGTCTGCCTTTGTCATTAAGACTGGGAACACTACTCAATGGCAGGCCGACTTAGCTTCAAAAGAAATGGCCGCCTCTGACATGAGGAACAGACGCCATGTGCAGCCGCTCCTAACATGGAGTACAAATGCCGATAATACTGTATCCCTGGATCAGGAGCCCTTATAGGGTACTATCAGCCGGGGTAGCTGAACCCAGGTTTTTAGTGAGCTTGTTACTGCTCCCCCTCCTCCTTTTTCATCCGGGCTTGGGACCGGCAAAGGCGGAGTTTTATTCATTGTAAATAACAAGCTAGGTTTCTCTTTTTGAGCGGTACCTGTTGTGTATTAGGATTTAAATATTTTAGTGCGGCAAATGATCTTGCCAAAGAAAAAGTTTCTGGACCTATTAAAGTCTATAATATTGCCTTCTTTTATTGAATTTTTCAATGCCATTTTCCACAAAAGTTAATTCTTTCCAGATATGCAATCCACCCTTCAGGCTTAGAAAAATAAAAATTTTCAAGCTTGCCAAACCTCGCCATTATATTTCTTTTTAAAATTATATTTTATATTTAAAATTTACTTATATGTTTAATTAGGAATCGACATCTTTATTGCCAAAAATTGTTGTCTTTATATTTAAATTAATGATATTTATTTACTCACAATAACAAAAAGTATTTATTCTCGAAATATCTTTTGATTACAACGTGAATGATGATAAAAAAGAGTATAGAAAATCAATGATAAATAATACACAACAATATCTAATAAAGATGGAAATTTTGCCGGGAGGATATTGATCTAAAGAGACAAAGGTCGCCTCTCCCGTCAAAATAGACGTCAAAACTAGACGCCATATATTGACCGTCAGCGCAAACTAGCGGCCTCGGGTCGGTGAAAAAGCCACAACACCAGCTTTGGCAAACTGAAAAGCGTCCACCTAGAGGCCATGGTTTCAGGCTAATGGCCCTCGTCAGTCTAGGGCAGACTTTATTCCATGAGATCCACACGGGATCTAATGAAATCTTCACAATCTACCAAAGAGGTGTTTAGCTGGCAAAGTGGCTGGGCCAAATCTATGGCTAAAATATATTTTTATTTATGTACCAAGACATGTTGACATAGCGGTGGTCCCACAACATATTAAGCGGACGACAATGTCACTCAGTATATAGATGTATTATCTTCTAATAAATATCATTTATTGTTCATTACTGGTAGTCTCTTTAACCTGATTTTCACAACTTTTTACCCACTCATTCTTGGTGCTGCAAATTCAGTGTATAGTATATATCCCTGTTAACTAGTCAGGTGGCTTCTTTCACAGGTGGCCTCTCTAGAGAGGGTCCATCATCAAAGCTAAACAGTAAATCATTTTATATGCAGTAATATTAAAGTACACTCATAGACAAAACTTAAGTGAGTGAAATATCTTTGTTGTTGTTTGTTGTTGTTTTTTTTTTTTACGGAGACAGAGGCAATTTTGTTCACACATTTGGTTATCTCGTGTGTCTTCAATAAAGCTCACTAATATCTTTCAGAGTTATTATCTGAATCCCGATATACATGCTAAAAGGTACAATATCCTTAAGTTTTGACCATGAGTTATATTGTTTATCTCGTGTGTCTTCAATAAAGGTCACTGTAATATCTTTCAGAGTTATTGTCTGAATCCTGATATACATGCTAAAATGTACAATATCCTTAAGTTTTGTCCATGAGTTATATTGTTTATCTCGTGTGTTTTCAATAAAGGTCACTGTAATATCTTTCAGAGTTATTGTCTGAATCCTGATATACATGCTAAAAGGTACAACTTTCTTAAGTTTTGTCCATGAGTGTACATTGATATAACAGAACTCCCAGAGCGTATGAAACTATCACCCGGGAATTATCAAACACGCAGAGTGTTCTATTTAAAAATATTAATAGTCAAAATTTTATTTTGTGTAAAAATAATGTACACAGTTTGTACATTTAGGTTAAGTTAGTTTTTAAATTGCTGAGGAATGTATATATGGGGAATAAATGTTTGTGGGGGGCTCTATGGAAAAACGGGTTCACTTGGAATTTGGAAAAACTATATATATATAAAAGTCAGTGTATGTATGTATGTGGGTATCTATGTCGGCTATACACGTCCACAATACGTAACTAATCTGACTGATATTTTAACAGTATATAGAGTAGAATCTGGAAAAACTTATAGTGAAACTTTCAGGTCTTTATTCCGAATATTCTTCGAGTTATTTGCAAATTGCGTTGCAAATTTGCCTTTTCGCTCGCAAGCAGCGCCTCTAGCGGTGAAGATGGGAGGTAATATGAGCTGACCTAATGTATATGTAAAACGTGTTTTGACAGGACATAGAGAAAAATCTGGAAAAAATATTTATCGGATTTTTAGCCAATAAAAAATAAAATTGACGGGTTCTGGGCAAAAATAATTGTTTTTTTTTTAGTCAGAAAATTATGATCACAATATTGCTGTATCATGTTTGATTATCAGATACAAAATTATATCGGGAAAAATTCCAAAAAGCTGAGACCACGGGTGAAGCCAGTTCATTTTTAGTGTGCAGGAACAAAATTCTAACAGAAAAACATTCATTCGAGCAGAAGACACAAAGCTAGATCATCTCTTTATAAAAAATATCGCTTCTCTGACACAAAGTTTGGAGCGGGACGTTTCACAAGAGTGACATCCACGGCGCCAATTCATAATTGTAACGAATAGTATTTGAATAAAAACATTTAATCGGGTAAAACCTGGGCGTTGCCCGGGTCATTCGGCTAGTATCCCGATATATATAGAAGTCAGTGTATGTATGTGTGTTTGTTCCTATGTCAGCTATACACGTCTCTCCACAATACGTAACTAATCTGACTGAAATTTTAACAGTATATAAAGAAGAATCTGGAAAAACTTATAGTGAAAATTCCAGGTCTCTGTCCCGAATATTCTTTGAGTTATTTGCAAATTGCGTTGCAAATTTGCCCTTTCTCTCGCAAGCAGCGCCTCTAGCGGTGAAGATGGGAGGTAATATCAGCTGACCTAATGTACATGTAAAACGTGTTTTAACAGGACATAGAGAAAAATCTGGAAGAGATATTTAATGGATTTTTGGCCAAGAAAATTTGAAATTGACAGGTTTTGGGCAAAAATAGTTGTTTTTTAGTCAGAAAATGATGACGACAATATTGCTGTATCATGTTTGATTATCAGATGTAAAATTATATCGGGAAAAAATCCAAAAAGCAGAGACCACGGGTGAAGCCAGTTCATTTTTAGTATGCAGGAACAATATTCTAACAGAAAAACATTCATTCGAGCAGAAGACACAAAGCCAGATCATCTCTCTATAAAAATATCGCTTCTCAGACACAAAGTTTGGAGCTGGACGTTTCTGGTTCAAATCACATTAATAGGTACCGCTCAGCAAGAGCAACCTAGTTCATGATAATTGAACAATGAATAATATGTGAAGGTAACACATATTAAACAAATTTTAACGCGGGATTCAATCCCGGTTCATGACTGTCGGGAATCGAGGGGGTTACCCACTCGTCCACTGACTTATATGCTGGACGTTTCACAAGAGTGACATCCACGGCGCCAATTTATAATTGTAACGAATAGTATTTGAATAAAAACATTTAATCGGGTAAAACCCGGGCGTTGCCCGGGTCATTCGGCTAGTATATATATATATATTAAAAATAAAGAAGGCATCTCCTGACCACAAGCACATGTGCTTTTTTTTGATGGCAGAGCGCCATCTAGTGGAGTAAAGATAAACTAAACGTTTATTTAGCTTACTCCGAGATATTTGGCCAACCCAATTTCTTGATAAATCAAGAAAAGCCATCCACGAACGCGTTTCGCGCTGTTGGCGCTCGTCAGCGTGGAGAAGGCTGTAACCATTGCGACCAAAAATATATATATTGTAGAGTAGAATAAATTAAATAGAATTCGATGTTGAGGTTAAATATAGTTTATTTAAAGCAAGGTTACAAAGAAGATAATAACGGGAGTTAGCGCAGTATGTTTACAAAAAACAGCTAAGAACAACCTAATCCGCGCGTACTCCTCCCGGGCCTCCCCCCGCGCATCCTTTCCAAATGGCGATGCATTCATATTTCACAGCCCTCCCTCCAGGATGTCGACAGCGTCCTCGCTGTCCCAGCTATTGTAGTCTCCGGTCACCAGCTGTTGGCCAGGATCTCTGTAGGGCTTCATCCGGAGCACATGGACGACGTCCTTCTGGCTGCGTCTCCTCCGTCTTGAACTTTGTTCCAGAGCTTCCACTTCATAATTCACTTCCGACACCTTCCTCGTTATCTTATACGGTCCGAAGTTTTTCTTTAGTAATTTCTCGGACAACCCTGTCTTTCGAACAGGGGTGAACACCCAGACGAGGTCCCCAACACGGTACTCAACAGATCGATGCACCTGGTCGTAATGGTACTTGTTATTCTCCTGGGCTCTCAAAATGTGTATCCGAGCGAGCTGCCATGCTTCTTCTGCCTTGGTTACCATCTGACCTCCAAAGTCATGATCCGATGTTTCGTCTTCGTAAGGCAGCAGGACATCAAGGAGGGTCTCGGCCTCGCGACCATGAACCAAAAAGAAAGGAGAAAATCTGGTACTTCCTTGTTGAGCCGTGTTGTATGCAAAGATGACATACGGCAGAACGCTGTCCCAATCCCTCTGCTCGGCGTCCACATACATGGAGAGCATGTCACCCAGGGTCTTATTCAGCCTCTCTGTCAATCCGTTTGTTTGAGGGTGATAAGCCGTGGTGAACAGGTGGCTTATCTTGCAACGGGAAGTGACTTCTTTGACCATCTGAGACATGAAGGCCCGACCTCTGTCAGTTATTCGGACCATCAAACTGCAAGATTTCGACGCAACCATCACCTATAAAAGCGGGGTCAAGCACAAAGAAGCGGATTGCCTATCGAGATACCCGCTGCCAGAGTCGCCTGCTCTGACGTCGCTTACATTAGTAAGAGAACAACAGAATCTAGATCTTGATATAACAAAAATTTCAAATGCCTTAAACCAGGGTGAAGGGGCCGCGAGATTCGAAATGAAGGACGGTCTACTCTATAAGCGTAATTTTGATCCATTGGGTAGACGTTTGCTGTTGGTTATACCGAAGTGTATGAGACCAGATATCCTGAAGGAGTTCCACGATGTTCCGACCGCGGGCCACCTAGGTTTTGCAAGAACCTACGACAGAATAAGAAAGAGATACTTCTGGCCGGGACTTTACAACAGCGTTCGACGTTATGTCGCCCATTGCAAGGAGTGCCAGCGAAGAAAGGGAGAAAACAAACTGCCTGCTGGAAAACTAATTCCCATTCAACCCCCGTCATTTCCGTTCCAGAAAATAGGCATGGACCTGCTTGGGAGGTTTCCCCTTTCGGACAAGGGAAATCGATGGATAATTGTATGTACAGATTATTTGACCAAATATGCAATCGCCAAAGCCCTGCCATCTGGTACGGCTGCAGAAATCGCGACTTTCATACTGGAAGAATTAATTTTGAAGCATGGCGCTCCACGTGAAATAATAACTGACAGAGGTCGGGCCTTCATGTCTCAGATGGTCAAAGAAGTCACTTCCCGTTGCAAGATAAGCCACCTGTTCACCACGGCTTATCACCCTCAAACAAACGGATTGACAGAGAGGCTGAATAAGACCCTGGGTGACATGCTCTCCATGTATGTGGACGCCGAGCAGAGGGATTGGGACAGCGTTCTAATTTTGAGGCTGTCACTCGTCGTCCTTGGAGCGCCACAACGCGACGACACTCTGCGATAAACTGATCCGTCGTCGCTATGTCTCTCGGCAGAATATACCGGTAGACTTCCTCGGTGACCTGGGGGACGTGACGGATCTACAGTCTCTGATAAGACAGATCGTTAGAGAAGAAGTGCAGCGGGCCCTAGCACCGCCACGGGAAGAACCAAGAACCTCCTCCCTTGAGGAAATAGTGAAGGAGGAAGTCGACAAAGTCCTCGCTCCCATGTCGGGGATAAATACCTTCCCAATGGAATCGGCGGCGAGGTCAGCACCACGGAACTATAGAAAGAACACCTGGTATGCACCTAAGGTCGAAGCAAGTGGCTCAAGAGTCGAAGTACGGGACACTAATGAGTGGAGGATCCCAGACGGCACGCCCGTATTCTTCCACTGTGGACGGCCCGGCCACGTTGTCCGCTATTGCCGCGACAGGAGGAGGTTACTTGATGAGAGAAGAGACGAAATGTACCAAGATCGGGCCAGTACAATGACGAACTCCGGACGCAACAATATCTCAAACGACGCTGATCAAAGAGTCAACACCAGACGTTATCGCAGCCCCTCCCCTTCTCCTAGACGCGGAAGTTCCCCTGGTCGCAGTGCTACAAGACGAGCCAGCCAGTCTCCTCGGCGTTTACAATCGGAAAACTAAGAGCCGCGCCCTCAAATGGAGGTGAGGCCGCTGCACAACCTATAATTCCTCCCCTGTCGACAGTCGTGAAAATGACGAACAACTACATTGACATTAAAATTGAAGGCGACACAATACGGGCTCTGGTGGATTCCGGAGCCTCCTATTCTGTTATATCTGAGCGGTTCAGAGTAGAACTGAAAAAGACGATGTTTGCCGAAACCGACGTTGTATTGAAAGTTGCTGACGATAAGGTGGTCAAATCCAAAGGACGCTGCACTTTGAAGTTGGAAGTAAATGGACATCCGGAAAACTTTGAATTCGTCGTTTTGGAAAATTGCAGTCACGATGTGATTCTAGGCTGGGATTTCTTCAAGGCGACCAACGCGGTTATCGACTGCGGTCTGGGCGAACTACAACTGGACGACCTACCAGACCTAGACGCCGAGGGTAGAGATGACGGAGTGTACGCTATCCAAGACTTCGTTATCCCCGGGAGATCGTCGCAGAGGATAAGCGTCGTCAATAGATCTCTCGTAGGAATTGTTAACATGGAGGTTACCTGTCTAAAGAACTATTCATTCGAAAAGACGTGATATTTCCTTCTTCATTGATTGAATTTGAAGAAGGAATTGGAAAAATTTGGATAACTAACGGCGGACTTCAACCTCAAATGATTCCGAAAGGAATGAACTTGGGTAGAATGTGCGATATTGAGACGGAACACGTGTGCCTCTTGAGTGTGGAGCCGGAAAGTTTTTCAAGGAAGAGAAGAGAAGATGACCACAGCGACTACCTGTTATCTCTAATCAACCCCGATCTGCCCAAGAAAAAAAAGAAGATTTAATGGGGCTGCTGTTGTCTTTTAAAAGAGTTTTCCTTCCCACGATTAAAAACGCAAACAAGGTACAGAACAGAGTGAAGCACAGAATTCACACCGGCGACCATCCCCCTATAAAGCAGCGCCCATATCGGGTATCTAAAAGAGAGCGAGAAATAATGCAAAAGGAAGTAGATACCATGCTTGAAAGAAAAGTAATTAAGCCATCTGAGAGTCCCTGGTCAGCCCCTGTGGTGCTGGTCAAGAAGAAAGACGGCACATGGAGATTCTGCGTGGACTTCCGGCGGCTAAATCACATCACCAAGAAAGACGTTTATCCATTGCCCCGCATTGATGACGTTCTGGATCATCTGTGCATCTACTTCCCTGCAGAGTCGCAAAACATCTTGGATATAAAATTCAGTGGCTTCGCCCCTCGTTTGAGCTCGCACCTTTAGCTTTTGCTCGGCTTGACGCCGCAGGTTATCTTTCTTCCCAAATACGGATCCTAGTTGGTCTTTAAATATCTCCCACGATGGGATATTTTCCTCATTATTTTCGTACCACCGTTGAGCGGTACCGTGTAGATAAAAGTACACGTTAGCCAGACTGAGCGAATTGTCCCAATGGTTATGTCTTGCCACTCTCTCATAACCTTTCAGCCAGGCTTGGGGGTCTTCGCTGATCTCACCAGAGAACATGGAAGGGTTCCGCACCACATTCTGACAAAAGAGTGGACTCACCTGAGTGGTCGCCTCGCTTCTGTTGTTCATCGTCGCTGTGTTGTCGGGGGTAAGTCCTTGTAATATTCTGCTTCTTCTAATAGAGCGTTCTTCTTCTTTAGGTACCCAGCTGATCTCCGCCACTTTGTAGAGTAGAATAAATTAAATAGAATTCGATGTTGATATTAAATATAGTTTATTTAAAGTAAGGTTACAAAGAAGAGAATAACGGGAGCTAGCGCAGTATGTTTACAAAAAAACAGCTAAGAACAACTTAATCCGCGCGTACTCCTCCCGGGCCTCCCCCCGCGCATCCTTTCCAAATGGCGATGCATTCATATTTCACAATATATATATATATATATATATATATATATATATATATATATATATATAATAATAAATAGTTATTTAATTTTATAGTCCAGTTTTGTATTAAGATTATCTTCACTATTATGATCATTTAAATTCAAATTATAAAATTTGTAAAATGTTATTAATTTGTAGATAGAGAGAGAAAAAAAAATCCTTTACTTCTAATACATCATCAAGTTAATTATATATTTATAATTAATAACAATAAAAATTAACAAAGTAACGTCTTTTGCATCGGCTTTTTACACGTCATTTAGACATACTCTAATCCTATATATAGAATAATCGAAGTGAGAATATATATAATAGTTAGAAAAAAGAGAGAAAGACAGAACCATGCACTTTTAATCAAACTAATAATAAGGAAAAAAAAAATTTGTAAAGAAGGTAGATAAGATTGTTAGTATACAGGGTGTACCAGGTAAATTGGGACTAACTTTGACAGTCCATAAAACAAAAACTACTTGAGATTAAAAACTTGTTTTTTTTTTCATTACGTAGCCATATTCATGTAAAATGCAACAGTACATGTGTGCGCAGTGTAGTGATGAACAGTAACCGAGAATTTGAAAATCGAGCTGCCATCATCGTTGCTCTGCGCGCCGGAAGGAGCCCCAAAGAGATAGTGGATTTTCTTAAGTTGCCCAAAACCACTATTTATCGTGTCAAGAAGCAGCTTGATGAGGCCGACAGTAACAAAGAGGGGATAGCTACAAGGAAAAAGCACTCGCGTCGATCGGACAGGGTAAGAGGCGAAGAATTTGTCAAAAATGTCAAGGAGAAGATTGATGGAAACCCTGGGAAGAGCATGAGGGCCATAGCCAAGGAAATGGACGTTGGCTCTATGACAATTGTCAGAACTATCCATGAGGACCTTGGTCTCAAGTCTTATGCCCTTCGGAAAGGTCAGTTGCTGACTGAGAATATGAAGAATAACAGAAAAGGAAAGGCTGCTGCCCTCCTCAACAACCTGAAACACGACTCTTTTGGCATGCTAAGGTTCTTCTCTGACGAAAAGAACTTTGACGTGGACCAAAAGGTAAATCCCAGGAATGATCGCTGGATCTGTAAAGACCCCTCAGAGATACCTGTCGTGATGCACACGAAATTTCCTGCCTCCGTAATGGTCCTTGGCGTTATCAGCAGTGAAGGTGATGTCATGCCTCCCCATTTCTTTGAGAAGGGCCTTAGGATGAACGCTGACACCTACATCAATGTTCTGGAGACCGTTGTGAAGCCTTGGATGGACATGGTGGCCGCAGGAAGGAAGTATGTCTTCCAACAGGACTCAGCTCCAGCCCATAAGGCAAAAAAGACACAATCGTGGCTGACACTTAACGTCCCTAGTCACTGGGGTCCTGATATTTGGCCCCCTAATTCTCCAGATTGCAATCCCCTCGACTACTATGTATGGGGCGTTGTTGAGAGAGATGTCAACAAAGCTCCTCATACCACCATCCAGTCTGTCAAGAAAGCAGTTCACACGGTGATGACCCAAATAGACAAGGTCATCGTCGCCAAGGCCTGTGCTTCATTCCGCACTCGCCTCGAGACTGTTGTAGCTAATAATGGAAACTACATTGAATAAATAAAAACTATATCCTTTTATCTACTACTGTGTCAAATTTCATTCGGATATTTTAATTTTTACTTGCAAAAAAATTCAGTTAAAATACCATTGTTGAAATTCCCAATTTACCTGGTACACCCTGTATATATATATATTTTTATAATTTTATATTTTAAAAAGGATAAAATATAAAATTATAAAAATATATATATATATACTAACAATCTTATCTACCTTCTTTGCAAAATTTTTTTTTTCCTTATTATTAGTTTGATTAAAAGTGCATGGTTCTGTCTTTCTCTCTTTTTTCTAACTATTATATATATTCTCACTTCGATTATTCTATATATAGGATTAGAGTATGTCTAAATGACGTGTAAAAGCCGATGCAAAAGACGTTACTTTGTTAATTTTTATTGTTATTAATTATAAATATATAATTAACTTGATGATGTATTAGAAGTAAAGGATTTTTTTTTCTCTCTCTATCTACAAATTAATAACATTTTACAAATTTTATAATTTGAATTTAAATGATCATAATAGTGAAGATAATCTTAATACAAAACTGGACTATAAAATTAAATAACTATTTATTATTATAATTAATTTAGATTTAGCTTGCTAATCTAATCAAATCTAATTGATATAAGTTATCATTATTATCAGTTTGCTCCTTAAGTTTTAAAAGTAGAATCACTGTTATAATTTTGTTATATAGTTTCTACACTATATATATATATATATATATATATATATATATATATATATATACAATAATATACACAAGACGGTGCCAATATGCCAAGATGCTGCGTGAATACTCCAAATACTTTGTTAAATCTATGGAGAATTAACTCTTACCCCCCTCCACACACACACACACACACAATAATATATTAAACTTGGATTAATGAAGAATTTTGTCAAGACAATGAATCCAAATGATGCTGGATTTGCCTATTTGAAGTGAAAATTCCCTAGCATAAGTGATGAAAAAATTAAAGAAGTCATTTTCCTTGGACCTCAGATTCGAAAATTGTTTCAGGATGAGAATTTTGAAGATAGCTTAAATGAAGTTGAAGCAGCAGCATGGAATTATTTTAGAAACCTTTGGAATAACTTTTTGAGAAATGTTAAGGCTGAAAACTACAGTGACTTAGTTAATTTTTTTTTATTTAACAGTTGCAAAGACACGCCATATCCACAATTTAGGATAAATGCGTGTAAATATGAAATTATATACAAATCAAATCATCGTAAAATTAACATAGTTAGACATTGGGAAACGCGCAAATTACACATTCGATGTCAAATTTTGCATATAGTATTTGAAATAGTAGCTTGAAATATGTACACCGTATAATCATGAAATATGTACACAAAATTGCCATTTATAACAGTTAGAACAACGTGTAGACTAAGTAAATTAATCGCCAACAGTCAATACTTTTGCCTTAAAATATACATCCTGCAGAATCTATTAAACTTGATGTATTAGTCTTTATTGTAAATAGCTTGTTTGGTATTTGTCAGGTAAAGTTGGTTTTCTTCCCTTAGATCAGAAGTTGACCGACAGTTTATTAGAAGGTGTTCAGGGTTTTGTTCTACATTTCCACAAGTGCACGCAGGTGAACCAATTTTACCAATTCTAAACAAATATGTGTTAAAGTCACCATGTCCAGTAAAAAATGGACATTATGTTAATGAACTCTTACTTAACTACAAAGCACTGGGATGTAACATATCTCTCAAGATCCATTTCCTGCATTCACATCTAGATTTCTTTCCTGACAATCTTGGTGCAGTTAGCGATGAGCATGGTGAGAGGTTTTATCAAGATATATCAAGCAGGGAGAAGCGGTACCAAGGTAAATGGAGTCCCTGTATGCTTGCTGACTACTGCTGGACACTCAAGAGGGATGTACCACAAGCAAAATATAGAAGAAAATCCACTATCACTACTTTTAAATAAAAGAAATATATTTCGCGTTCTCATATAGGTCTATATATTTAAAATATTTTCAAATTTCAAATAGGTGTCTCTGAGAAGCATTGCGCTATAGAAAAAACGAATGGTATACTTGGAATCAGCACAAATAGTTACATTAAGATTAATTGCTGTTTCTTT
Source organism: Cordylochernes scorpioides (assembly GCA_030710605.1). Taxonomy (NCBI): domain Eukaryota; kingdom Metazoa; phylum Arthropoda; class Arachnida; order Pseudoscorpiones; family Chernetidae; genus Cordylochernes; species Cordylochernes scorpioides. The sequence continues at coordinate 19,957,917 of CP092880.1, forward strand.
TGGGACAAAGAAAAATATGTTTGGATAACCAGTGTAATGTTATAAGGTTAATGCAAAAATGCTTACGTAAAATTGTTCGCATTTATTATTCTGTTTATCATAATATATTAGAACCTCCCTTTTTGGCGGACACCCGCTAACGTACACCTCTCTACACCTCTTTCTAAAGGACAATTTGGCTCTGCAATTAGGTGTTATCCTTTATAGGGAGGTTTTACTGTACTAAAAAAAATATTGTCACGCAAAAACCATGGGTGATGAGAAATTTCTGATTATATTTTTGAGTTCAGCATGAAAAGTTACACTAGAAACACTATCAGGTTTTTTTTTTAGGTAAAATTTAGTTGACCAGTGTGATTTAATAGATATACAAAATCAGTTATACACTTGCATGATTTTACAATTAATAGCTTCATATTTATTAACTTTATCAACATCCTATAACACGATACCCCAAACTCAGGGATATTTGCGTCAATACATTTCTTTACATCATAAGAAATTGGCTATATACAAGCTTATACAATATAATTATCTTACATATTTATCCAAAGAAATTGGTCAAAGAGAAAAAAAGACAAACACACAAAAGCAAATCCCTCAAAATTTCCTTCCCTCTCTTTCCCATTTCAAAAGATAGTTGTATATATGATAATTTAAACCAACAACCCTATATATTATAATCTTTATAACAAGATTGTCATGTTGTATATAGAACTAATTATAAACTATAACTAATTATACGCATAATTGACGTGTGTCCTTGTATCCCCATATGTAATGTACTGAGGATGAATAAATAAAAATATATAATAGATTAAAAACTGAGTTAAGAGCCAGAGAGAGATTTACAAAGTAACTTCTAAAGATAGATGGAAGCCCAGACTGGTGCCAGAGTCGAGTTGCGGACACGTGCAGAAAGGCAATACTTCCTGGTCCACTTCCTAGTCCCCTTCCTGGTCCAAAAAAGTTGTTTAAATAGGACCCCACGTAGCAACAGCCATTCTCAGTTCCAGTCAGTTCCCCATCTGCGTGTCGCCGGTTGTCACCAACTCATCGACGATGTAAAACAGTAAGAAATCTTCTCGATCTCCATCTTTGCTCTTGGCTCGCTTTTTATCTATTCAAGGAACTTCCCTTCTACAACGTGTCGCTTCGTTTTTTGTGTGTGTGGACATTCCCAGCTTTTCCACTCTGCCTCGACCACGACTGCCTGTACTTTGGGAGAACTGTTAAAGGTCCTACAAGGTGCAGCGAGGTACTGGAAAACTCTCCACCCCTGACTGTCCCTCGCGGTTACTACAGGTTTGACCCTCGGTTGCCACAACTTATAGCGAGAGTCGACGAGGTTCTACAACAGGCTTACCAAACCTCAACGCATTATTACAGCTAGTCGACAGGATCCCTAATCACAGAATAGGATCCCAACCTATTATCACAGATAGTCGACAGGATTACCACAACGAAGGAGACCACAACGAAGAGGGTAAAGACTGTCCAGATAGAAAAGAGCCAAGAAGCAAGATGGAGGAGCAAACCAACCCGTCCAACGATACAGCCGAACAAACTATCCCCAAACAAGAAACGACATTGGAAGAGGAGGAAACGTCGCCGCCCCAAGATACCTCCGCAGACCCACTGACACAGATCGCCGATGCCCTGAGTAAGTTACTGGTAGCCCGATCTCCTAGGGAGATAGACGTAAGTCCATACGATGGTACTTTTGAAGCCCAAAGCTTTTTCGACAACTTCGATGCCCAAGCAGACCGAACTGAACTGACCTACACAGATCGCCTACGCAAATTACCCTGCTACCTACAAGGTAAGCCCCTCCAATATTTCCGAAGCCTACGGTTAGATAGGTTATATTATATTGAAGCCCGCCAGAGATTAATAGACTTATTCCCAGCAACGACAGAAGCGTCGTTTGCACGCTTTTTGGCAATCAAAATGACACCCCAAATGTCCCTAGAAAACTACTACCAAAACAAAACTGTTATGGGTATGAAACTCGACCTACCCGCCGACATTTTAATTGAATCTCTGACCGACGGACTACCCGTCGCAGACCAGCGATTAGTCGCAACTGTGCAGCCAAACACCATTAAGGAATGGTTCGACCTAGTGTCAAGAATAACTCAGTGTGCCACCAGTGCAGTGAACCAGCGCCAAGTAGACAAGGCTCCGCACCCCACCTACCACAACCCACCACCGCGGTACAACAGCCAGCGGCCATCACGTGTAACATACCCAGTTACACCTCCCCCCTCGCCTTGCAAGTATTGCAATGCCATGCACTGGCACTCCCAGTGTGAACAACGGTTCCCACGGGACCAAACACGCCCAGTCTACAGCGCCCGACCACACACAACCACTGTACCAAAACGTGGTACCCACACCCAGCCCAAGGTCCAACCTCCGAGCCATGTTCCCCAAGTCCTAGCTGCAAGCCCAGACGACTCTGCAAGCCCCGCGAGCAGCTCAACGGTAGGAAAACCTGAAACTTATTTTCGTTGAACAATTAATAATATGGACTGAATTGTCACCAAATGTAAACTTGCCCTTTTTAATAGACACGGGAGCATCTATAAACCTACTTAACTTAGATATTTTAAGAACCATAGAAAATAGATTACCATATAAAATTATTATCCATCAATACAGTTTAACTATAAATGCAATAGCCCACAATGTAAATACCCTTGGATATATTTTTTTAAAACTTAAAATCGGTAACCTCACCCAAAAACTAAAATTTTTTATAGTAGAAGCTTCACTACCTTTTGGTATTTTATCTATTAATACCCTTAAAATATTTAAATTAATTATAGATTTTAATAATCTCAAAATTTATCAAAATAATGATGCTCTCCCAACGAATGTCTATAAGTTCACCAAGTGCAAACAGGATTTATGTCCCACTCAACCGAGGGAAACTGATATGTTTACCACTTTCCCCGCGCACCAGTCCTGTTTACACGTGGCGGACCCTACCCCAATTATATGTTCCCCCACTATTGTATCACCCACTATTTCTCCTACCCGTGATATTGAGATTTCTATACCTTCTAATGCGGCACCTCAGTTAGAACATTGTCCACACGAACTCCACCGAATTCTATATGAATTCTCGCAAGTGTTCTCTACTAATAAATACAATGTGCCCAAATTGAACATACCACCGGTAAAAATCAATACCACCACAGATAAAATAATAGCATTACGCCCATATCGAGTGCCACTACACGACCAACAAGAAATACAAACCCAAATAGAACAAATGCTCCAATATGGAATCATTGCCCCGTCAGTTTCACCTTATGCCAGTCCCATAACGCTTGTTACCAAACGTGACCAAACGAAACGTTTCTGTATTGATTACAGAAAACTTAATGAAATCATCGCGCCAGACGTACATCCTTTACCCTTAATAGAAACCATTCTTGACAAATTGTCAAAAGCCAAATATTACTCTTCTGTAGATATAGCATCCGCATATTGGCAAGTGGAAATAGAACCTAACTCACGTAATCTACTAGCTTTCGTGACGTTAGATAGTCAGTACGAATTTTGTAGACTTCCTTACGGATTTAAAAATTCACCACAGATATACCATCGTGCCATAAACCAGGTCATGCAAAAATATAAACTAAATTTTGTTACCCATTACTTCGACGATTTCATTATTTTTTCTGACACCCTAGAGGATCATCTACAACACCTACAACAATTTCTAACAGTGTGTCAACACGAAAACATCAAACTTAATTATAATAAATGTTCATTTTTTAAAACAAAAATAGATTTCTTAGGATACACTGTTACCGCAGGTACTTATGCACCGCAGACGCGCAACCTTGATACTATAAATGCCATAAAACCACCTAACAATCAAAAAACACTACAATCATTTTTAGGAGCAGTAAACGTTTATAATAAGTTTATAGCAGATTATGCCCGCTTACGAGCACCTTTGAATAAATTACTTAAAAAGGATGTAAAATGGAATTGGAACACAGACTGTCAACAAGCTTTCACCACTCTCAAAGAGAGTTTAACCAGTAAACCAGTACTACACTTGTATCAAGTCGGTTTACCATGCCGCCTTTATTGCGACGCATCCACCCAAGGGATTGCCGGCATACTCAAACAGGTACACCCAGACGGACAAATACATCCTGTGCAATATTTTAGCCGCGCCCTTAGGGCACATGAGAGAAACTACACCGTTTCCGAACTTGAGTGCCTCGCCATCGTCGAAAGTCTAGACAAATTCCGAATATACCTCACCGGTATAAAATTCACCATATACACAGACCACCAAGCTTTACAATGGCTTAAAACTATAAAAAAATCCGTCAGGGCCGACTATTTAGATGGAGCCTGAGACTATCTACCTATAATTACGAAATACACTACATCAAAGGCAGTCAACAGTATGAGGCAGATTTACTCTCAAGAAACCCCTTTGTAGGATTTATCAGTACTGATATTATAAAACAGCATCAACCAACAGCATCCCCCTTCAACATTGATACAAACGGCTTACATACCATTACCCGAAAAGGTGTAACTAAAATAATAATTCCCGAAACCCTGCAACATACTCTCATGAACAAAGTTCACCAAGAATATAACCACCCAGGCATCTCTCAGATGACCCGCATAATTACTACCCAGTACTACTGGAAAGGTATCTCTAAATCTATAGAAAAATTTGTCAGGTCGTGTCACACCTGCCAAATCATTAAAAGGCCCAAAGGTAAACCCTATGGTGCCCTCGGACAAATTCCACCACCTCAACAACCATTCGACTTAATCTCTATAGATACCATAGCTGGATTTTCGAAATATGGACACTCCAAGACCTATCTACACGTAATAGTGGATCATTTAACGCGATATGCTTGGACCTTTCCATCGAAGTCCACCAGTACCCTAACGTACATTCAAACCCTCAAGACTGTATTACAACAAGGATTTCCAAAACGCCTGTTATCTGACAGAGCGCCCGCTTTTCCTCAGAAAAATTCCGTAAATTTCTAATAATGCATGGTATACAACCTCTACTAACTACCAGCAATAACCCACAAGCAAACGGTTTAATAGAACGCTTAAATGCGACCATTACAGGCAAGCTCAGACTAGCTTATCTAGAAAATCCGAAAGCTTCCTGGACTCAACTAGTTAAACGCGTCACTCAGACGTACAATAACCCACCCCATTCTGTCACAAGTTTTCCACCTACCTACTTAATGTTCAATGTTATCCCCCCAGATCTAAGAACTCATCTTAACCCATATCCCGAGATAAAAATAGCTCGAGAGATAGCAAACTCTCGTACTCAAAATAAACATAAAAAAGATAAAGAAACATTTGATAAGCAGCACAGAACACCACATTTCGAAGAGAATGATCTTGTTTTGGTAAAAAATTACAGACATCCCGACACAGGTAAATTAGCACCATATTTTACTGGACCCTACAAAATAATTCAAATTATTTCACCCAATGTCGTTCGAATAGATCGACCAAATCAGCCACTCAATAGAGACAGTGACACCATACATGTCAATAAATTAAAATATTACACAGAGGATGTGTTGTACATAACACCTCCACAGCCCCGATTCGTTCAACACCCACAGCGATTGCCTCAAGATGTATATTTCATTGAATTCAATCATTTGACTCCAGATATCTTTGAAAAACAATTATTCCGAATTATACCGCCTACAAGCTCACAGCCTTTTTTACATTTAAATCCCAGTATTTTCAATTAGGCTAGAAACAAACTGCCAGAGTGGAGGCAGAGGAATTTTCTTCCAGCCAGCAGGATGAATCACCACATCGCCAACAATAATAAACACCAGCAGGACCAGTCGGCATCAAAGCCACCGCGGCCATGTTAAAATGACACCGGTTGCAGCGGCGTCAGGTTAACATGACACCTCCAATTTCAATAGGCCTGTATCTTTGGCACAGCAGAATGCTAGATTTTCGTGTCCAAATAACTTACCAGATTAAAACGGATAGGAAAGATATATAAAATTCCTTTTATAGCAAATCTTATTTTTATAAGGTTATCGATCCTTTAAATGACATCATATGAGACGCCATATTATACCATCGTAAAAAGACGATTAAATACCCAAAATGGCGCCCATCGCCACGACAATGTTCCAATCTTCAACACTCTTCACTGTCAATCATTCAATTATATGACTTTTGGGTACGCTTTTAATATGAACAAACACAACATTACCGGCTCATTCGTTAGGAATAAAAAATAATTTAACCTCTCATTTCTCCATATGTAACGCAATGTTACATGGAAAAAAGATCTGTTAAATTAATATTTTAAATGATTTTTCCCAAGCGTAACAAGCCGGCGTTTGGGTAGGCTCACCTAAAAATTTTGCAGACCAAACTGCATAAAACGCTCTGCAATCTTTTTAGCGCCTAAGACATGCACTAAACACTTCATGTATCCAAAGTCCCCATCTTCCACTACACTACAGCATTTTTAGGGATCAAGATCGCTCCCCGTCTGGTCTCACATAATATAATCGGGAAGATCTGGCATAGACCAACTTCTCAGACCGGACCAAAGCGACATAGGGCCACATTGCCTCCCCATAGGTCAAACTAAAGACACCAATAATCTTGGACCTACACCTAGACCTTGTGTGAATATGTTCCTTTCTTTTTTTTTCAGGAACGAATATTTTTGTTTTCTTTTAACTTTTCTTCAAAAGAGACATTTTTTGTTCCATTTGTTTATCTAATCATTAATAACCTTTAATTATATTATATTTTTTTGTATAAAATCTTGAATAATTATTTTTTTTAATTTTTTTTTTTACTTTTCAATTATAATCAAATTTTTATTCCAACATTATTTTAACAACTTTATTTTAACAATGGCAAAACAGTTAATTCTTTCAATAATCATTTTAATTCATTATTATATCTTTTATATATTACTAATTCTCATTATTATATCTTTTATATTTTACTAATTCATTATTATATCTTTCATATAGTACATGTTTGATCTTATCCACTTATACTTTTTTTATCCACAATCACATTTTTATCTTTTTATTCACTATATTTTTGTTTAATTACTTTATTATATGACAATGTTGGTTTATCATCAACTATCGGGCATATACAACAATCGTTTACAACAATCTATTTCTCTAACCACTTCAGTGTACTTTACACTACTATCTTTCTCTCCGCCATTGCTTCACATCAACGTAGAGAAACGACAGTACTGCTTGACAATTTTTCTTTTGATTTCGTAATTCAACAAACTCTTTGAAAACACCGTTCCCCAGAAGTACAAGTCTCGACTTTTTGGTCTGAACACGTTTCAAAAGTTTATTTCAATCATCCGCAGAACACATCACCAACGCATGCACAGAGCGTTCACTTTTTTCAACTTTCAATTTTTTTCAGCTCTAGCGGACCACAATCAACCTTTGATTTCAAGTCAAGTCAGACCACCTACTGTCGCTACAACAATTCTACGTATCACATGGCTCTACCACCCCTTTCAATCATATTAATTCTTTTCTTCAACTTTTTAACCCAATAACCCTACAATTGTGACAAAGCACTGTAACCTTATACAGGATCACAGGTGAAACATTGCCTAGGAAGACGCACAAGTCTATATCCTCGCTTTGCACCTGGACCTAAGTATTTGATTGTCTGTGCAACACTTACAATTGCATATTCTTCAACCCCTAACCCTTTCCAACGCCCGCCAACAATCTTTTAGAACATCATTTTTTATCATCATTATTTTTTAGCAAACAAAGGTTTTATCTACAGTTCTCTTTTATAATGAATATCATAACTTTTAAATTAAACATAAGTTTTATTTTGATAATTTTCAGATATATTCAAATAAACATCTTGTTATAGCCCTTTTTCCCTCACAGTTTTAATTAATTAAAAGAAATTTTAATTACTTACCTGTGTTAGAGAGGCTTTACCCGCTTAAACCCGGATAAACCCTTTCACTCACGGGGCCCATCTATGATAATTTAAACCAACAACCCTATATATTATAATCTTTATAACAAGATTGTCATGTTGTATATAGAACTAATTATAAACTATAACTAATTATACGCATAATTGACGTGTGTCCTTGTATCCCCATATGTAATGTACTGAGGATGAATAAATAAAAATATATAATAGATTAAAAACTGAGTTAAGAGCCAGAGAGAGATTTACAAAGTAACTTCTAAAGATAGATGGAAGCCCAGACTGGTGCCAGAGTCGAGTTGCGGACACGTGCAGAAAGGCAATACTTCCTGGTCCACTTCCTAGTCCCCTTCCTGGTCCAATAAAGTTGTTTAAATAGGACCCCACGTAGCAACAGCCATTCTCAGTTCCAGTCAGTTCCCCATCTGCGTGTCGCCGGTTGTCACCAACTCATCGACGATGTAAAACAGTAAGAAATCTTCTCGATCTCCATCTTTGCTCTTGGCTCGCTTTTTATCTATTCAAGGAACTTCCCTTCTACAACGTGTCGCTTCGTTTTTTGTGTGTGTGGACATTCCCAGCTTTTCCACTCTGCCTCGACCACGACTGCCTGTACTTTGGGAGAACTGTTAAAGGTCCTACAAGGTGCAGCGAGGTACTGGAAAACTCTCCACCCCTGACTGTCCCTCGCGGTTACTACAGGTTTGACCCTCGGTTGCCACAACTTATAGCGAGAGTCGACGAGGTTCTACAACAGGCTTACCAAACCTCAACGCATTATTACAGCTAGTCGACAGGATCCCTAATCACAGAATAGGATCCCAACCTATTATCACATATATATATCTAGAAAATTGATTAAAATTTTTATATGTTCTTTTCTCATCTACGAATTCATGTAGCTGTCCGATGCCACCAACTTTTCTTTCCCTATATTCTAGAAAAATTGGACATTCCAGAAGTAGATGTTATGAGTCTTGAATTTCTCCTCCGCAGAAACATCTCTTCACCGCGCCGATATTTGCCAAAATTTTCCCAAAATTTCCATGATCAGTGATAAATTAGATATTAGAGCTTCATATACCAATAGTTTAAATCAATAAATATTTCTCTTGTGTTTAAAATTTTTTTGAAATTACGGCAAATACTATTCGGTCTGTACAAAACTAATGGCTGATTTCAGTAATACAAATTTAAAGTTGTAAACGACATTTGAAATTATCCCGCATATGTTTCTTTTAAACGATAAAATCGAAATTTATTTTAAGGAGAAATAACGACTATTTCCAACCTTAGGGATGAAGTATGAAAGGATGAATTGTGAAGAGTAATTATTTAAAGCTTTGATTATTGCATATTATTTTAGTTTAACATTTTCAAGTCATATATCATTATGAAGCAAGTTTATTGCACTGTCATAATATTTTATAAATACAGTAGAACCTCCCTGTAAAGGACAATATACATGAATCCTGCCAAGAAGAAAAAGAAGGCCTACAAGCCCATCGTGAACGTCGCCGACCTGGAGAGGGAAGATGAGATGGTGATCTCACGCAACTGCAGCATCCTGAGCTCCATTGGCCATCCTGCCCTGAAATCCCTGCATGAGGACCTGATCCGCTACATCGCCTCGCGGACTGAAATGATCAAGCCCTCGCTACCGAAGTAGAGAACCTCACTGACACCCTCGAGTCCTTCGCAGAGTTGGACGAAATTGAGGAGGCCAACAAGCCCAAGACTGCTTGCCGTGGCACTCAAACCTGCCCTGCTCCTTCCTGCAAGGAAACCAGCTCCCAGATTGACCCAATCAAGCCCGCCACGCCTGCTCCTGCTGCTCTCCCTGCCAAGAAGCCTGCCTCCACCTTGCCTGCTCCTGCTCCAACCAAAAGGAAGCAGTCTGAGGCTCCCAACCCGCCTGCAAAGAGGACAAACCTGAATGGTCCTTCAAAACCTGCGCCTTCCCGCGTATCCAAGCCTGCGGCCGCCCAAGTGATCCTCCATGGAGAAAAATCGGCGGCCCACACAGTGGTCATCTCTGATGACCCACAGGCTGACCCAAGGGAGATGCTAAAAGCTGTCCGCGCTGCCCACACTCTACCCCAAGGCGTTTGGGCCTCCCTGCACACCAAGGGGAAGCTGGTCCTCCACTCCAGTAATCCTGACACCATCCCTGAGGTGACAACCTCCCTGGCCAGCAAGTTGAATGGAATGAAGGTCCGCCAGCAGAAGGAGATCCTGCCACGGATCTAGCTCTTCAAAGTGGATGAGGAGACATCCAACTCCACAATTGAGGAGACCTTCCTGGAAACCGCTGCTGTTAGAAAACTTCCTGGGGACAAGGTGGTGCGCGTGACGCACCGTTCTGCACCCAGAAGCGGGACCTGCACCGCCTTCATCGAGGTGGACCTCAAGACCTTTAGAGCCCTGGGCGTTCGCGGGAGAATCGTGGTTGATGGAGTAATCCTCAAGTTCGAGGAGTCCATCCGCGCCCGCGTCTGCTTCCGCTGTTGTGGCTTCGGCCACAACTCTGCCCAATGCTCCAGAGCTCCTAAGTGCTTCCACTGCGGTCAAGACGGCCATGAAGGCCGCGCCTGCCCATCCATTGCTGACCAGCGCACCTCCAAATGTGCCAATTGCTGCTCCAAGGGCCTTCCTGACAAGCACGAGGCGAGAGCCTCAAGCTGCCCCATCCTGAAGTCTAGGGCCCTCAAGTTCTAGGCTTCAAGGACCTTCTGCCTCCAATTCCATCTGCCACTTCTACTGGATTCCTGGCCAATTCAATGCTCCTGCCTCACTGCACCTTGGCGCTGTTCCCCTGCTTGCCCAACATTTCCACTACCCCTGCGACACATCTCCTGCAGCCAGATCCTAGGGTCCCTTGCCACCTGACATCGCGTTTGGGCTCAAAAATCATAACTTTTGGTTAGTAGCCCGTAAAACCATATTTTCTCTGTAAAGGACAACACCTAATTGCAGAGCCAAAGTTTCCTTTAGGGAGAGGTGTCCTCTTACTGGAGAGTTGCTAAATTGTAAAAATGATAATTTTGCAAATAAAACTGTACTTTGTGAAGAGGTGCCCGCTAGCGGCGTGTCTGCTAAAGAGAGGTTTTACTGTATTTATATTTTCAATAATTTTTTCGCGATATCAGACGGTGTTAAAAATGCTTTCAAAGCAGGAAATTCACATAATTTTGCTTCATGAGTTAAAACTCGGCCGCACCACTGTGGGGAAAAAAAAAAAACTCGAAATATCATCAGCGCGTGGAGCAAGGGTGATATTTCAGAACGTAATATGGGTAGGTGGTTCGAAAAATGTCGCAACGGTGATTCCCGTCTGTGGTTGACGACGACCATTTAAAGTCAATAATAGAGGTGGATACAAACTACACTACACGAGAAGTAGCTGAAGAGCTCAACGTTAACCACTCTATAGTTGTTCGTCATTTGAAAAAATAGGAAGGGTGAAAAAGCTCGACAAATGGATACCATACAAATTGAGAGAAAATCATAAAAATCGCCGTTTTGAAGTTTCTATGAAACAAGAATGAGCCTTTTCTCGACCGTATTGTCACCTGAGAAGAAAAATGAATCCTCTATGACAACCAGCGTATATCGCAATGGTTGGACTATGTCGCAGCTCTGAAACATTTCCAAAAACCCAAATTGTACCAAAAGAAGATTATGGGTGATTGTTTGGTAGTCTTGAGCAGGTTTGATTCATTACAGTTTCCTGAATCCTGGTGAAACAATTACAGCGGTGAAGTATTGTCAGAAATTTGACAAAATACACAAAAAACTTGCCTCATATGCCACGGATTGGTCAACAGTAAACGGCCTATCCTTCTTCACGACAACGCCCGACCCCACATCTCAATGATAAGGCGACAAAAGCAGAATGAGCTGGGATATGAAACTCTTGATCACCCACCATACTCAACAGACCTCTCACCTACCGACTACCACTTTTTTAAGCACCTCACCAACTTCCTGGGAGGGAAATGCTTTGAAAATCAAGGTGATACCGAAACAGCCTTTAAAGACTTCATTGCTTCTAGAACTCCAGAATTTTAGCAAAATACAATAAACCAGTTAGTTTTCCATTGGCAAGGATGTATAGATTCGAATGGTTTTATTCTTATTAATAGTTTTAAAAATTACCGCCAAAAAACGGCAATATTTTTTGCACGAACCTAATATGTTGATAAACAATATATAATTGACTATGCGCAAATTTATTTTTAAAAAATCTGCAAGTCATTTTTATAATTTTAATCAAGAAATCCATGTGTAATGGTGTAGATTAAGAAAATGCTTCGAAATCTCATTTCGTTGTTTTAAAGAAAAATGAATTGAGAGACGTAATCGAAACTATATCTTACATAGTCGGTGGATGAGAGGGTAACACGCTCGATTCCCGACAGTCATGAACTGGGATTGAATCCCGCGTTAAAAATTGTTTAATATGTGAATAACCTTCACATATTATTCACTGTTTCAATTATCATGAACTAGGTTGCTCTTGCTGAGTGGTACCTATTAATGTGAATTTGAACCAGAATCTATATCCTACATTTTATTTACATTATGTACATTTTGGAAGGATCTCCTAACAACAAAGTCTTTCTCCAGGTATTTAGGGAATCTTCATTCAGGGCGACCGTTTAATGAGGTTGAAGCTCTCCTGGGTAAGAGGTCTGGGATAGCAGGATGACCAGTACCGGTGGATCAGCCTCAGACCACTGGACCAACAGCCCATGAAGGATTATAGAGCAGAGGTCGGATGTGCAGAAGGAGATAAGGCTAGACCAGGGGTCGGTAAACTGCGGTTCGTGAGCCACATACGGCTCTTTGGATGTGAAGCTGAGGCTCTTTATATAGTTCCATACGTAAATATTATTTATATGAGTGCTATTTATTGTTTGCAAGAAAAAAAATTCGTGGCTCTTTAAAAACTTTGAAATTTTGTAATTTGTAATTTTTGACTCTCTTCCGACTCAAAGTTTGCCAACTCCTGGGCTAGACGAAATATCAATTCTGCATCATGCCCCGAGAAGTAGCAACGTCCAAATATTACCGTTCAACGCTAATCATGAGCAAATTTGTGGAAGTCTTCCATTTTTCCAGGAGTTCGCCAACTAAATATTTATTCTTCACCAATTATTTTATTTACAGTAGAACCTCCATGAGAGGATACTCACGCTAGAGGACACCTCTCTATAAATGACAGTTTTCATTGCCAAAATTACCATTTTTACTATTTAGCAACTATCCTGTAAGAGGACATCTCTCCTTAAAGGACACTTTGGCTCTGTAATTAGGTGTCCTTTACAGGGAGGTTCTACTGTATATGTATATTTTATCAATTATTTTAGAGATTTATATCTATTTATTCATATATCATTCTTATTCATTCTATGTATTCATTTTTTTATTTAACCTTATATGAATATTGTAATAAAGTAGTTTCAAAATCTCCACCAAAGGATAGTACATTACTTTGGAAAGTTACACAAGAAGCTCCAGTGGTGGAGTTCATAGGGAGATAAACTGTTTAAGAGTTCCCACCCAGAGAGTGCTTGTCATACAGATACTCCATGAGTCCAGTCCCACAGGATTCACGTTGGTGACATGGTTGCCCAGCTCTTTGATGTCCTACACCTCCATGTACTCCGTCTTAATGAAGTCACAGCACTGGCATCGTTGTGAGTGGTGGACAAACTGCAGGTCCAGCATTTCTTCAGAAGTTGTGACGATGTTCAAGACAGCAAGATGCAGCAGGTTCAGCGGACTGTGTGGCTGATAAGACATAGGAAAGACGGCGATGTTCCACGAC
>CP092880.1:19971856-19996860 GCA_030710605.1 Cordylochernes scorpioides
GCTTAGTTATTTCGGGGAACTGTGCCAATATATTGTAATATTTTTCGTTCTTGTTTTATGGTGCTGGTGATACTTGTGCTGTCAATGGACATGACATCACCTAGAATTGAGAGGTTAATTATGCCATCAATTAGCCTTTTATTGCTAATGTCAAGTATCAACTTGAATTATTTAAAAAGTCAGCTCCAATAATTCTTTGTTCACTTTGGCGATGATGAAACACCACTGAAAGGATCGCCTTAGGCCCAAATCTATTGATCACCTTAGTACCAAAAGTTTACTATTTTGGAACCATTTTGCAGCAATAGCAAGAGTTCGTGCTTGGCACATCCTATCAGTTGCGGAATTACGCTGACGTCAGCACCGCTGTCTATCAGAACTGCAGACCCGTTTCTTTGTCCTTAACAAATAGACGATGTTTGCGACTATCCTGTATTTGGTCAGCAACAAAACTAGTCGCTAGTTTTGCCGCTGGTTCCCGTTTCCCGACTCCTTCCAGCTACATGGAGGCTTGCACTTGTTTGGTAAACATTTGGCGCCAAAACGGAAGTGGTAAAAGCAATATTTACCATCAGGGTTGAAGCGTTTCCGGAATTGCTTCGTGGTCTTGAATAGGTCCTATTTTCAGATCGAGATCTCGACCTCTCAGTCGCAATTCAGACACCTGTTTTTACGAGGTCTTCAATTTTAGCGAGCAACTGTTCCATTGGGATGAGGCTTCCTTTACCTGGTATAGTTCCTTTGAGGGATTTATTTCATTTATCTTATCAGCCATTATGGCCAACTTGCTTATAACCTCGTCGCTTACTATTAGATGTTTTTGATTGAGATTGGCAATTTGTCCAGCCCTAAGGTTTTAATCAAATTTTCAGGAACATCTGGGTAGCGAGGGATATTAATTTTTGAAGTAATTGTCTTGGTTTCATGTCTCCTAGTCAATACCGGAAATAAGTTGTTTTATTCTCTGACCTTCACTTTGTCTGAACGATTCTAGCAGCCGCAACTTAGAGTCAGAGTATTTGGTGTCGCTTCTGCTATTTATTATATCCCAAATACTTCCATGTATTTCGGTTCTAGCTGGGAGATCAAATAATTGAACTTCGTTTCTTCCTGAACAAGGCCATTTATTTTAAACTGAGCTTCAACCTGATGGAACCATAATTCGGGCTTTTCAACCCAGAAAGGTGGGATCTTAATGCTGAATTTGCATAATTCTGTAGCAATTTCGCTAGGCTTATTTTCTGATTCCATTTTTTTTTGTTAAAAATAATATTTGATAAAGAAAATCTAATTAAAGTAATAGGCAAAATTTAAAAATATTAGACGAAATTATCTGAAGGTATATTAAAAGAAAAATTAGCAATAATATAAATGGGTAATATGTAAAATAAAATCTGGATCTTGAACAGGAATCGCTAATTCAAAGTTGTTCTTTTTTTTAGGCTTGGCTTGCCTTCGTATTTGGCTTTATTTGGATCACGTCCGGCTCACCAATATATGTGTGGGCATTTCTTGAGGCTCAATTATTACAACTTTGAAAAAAACATTTATTTTCTTCACACATATTAATTCAATATCTTATATCTAAAATGTCTTTATATAAAGTTTTGTTTACAATTCGAAGGCAACAATATTATTAATGATGATAAAAATATTTTTTACAAAAAGATTATAATTTCTAACTATCAATTATAACCAAAAATAAAATATACAAATTGAATTTAAATTCTCTAGAATAATTATTGAGAATGAGTGGTGTCCTACAAATGTTTTTCTGTTAGAATTTTGTTCCTGCACACTAAAAATGAACTGGCTTCACCCGTGGTCTCAGTTTTTTGGAATTTTTCCCGATATAATTTTGTATCTGATAATCAAACATGATACAGCAATAATGTTACGATGTACTAGAGCGCCATCTGTTATCAAATTATAAAACTATTTTAGTGGCGTAATTGTCATCCATCATATTCTGACTAAAAAAACAACTATTTTTGCCCAGAACCTGTCAATTTTATTTTTTATTGGCTAAAAATCCGATAAATATATTTTCCAGATTTTTCTCTATGTCCTGTCAAAACACGTTTTACATGTACATTAGGTCAGCTGATATTACTTCCCATCTTCACAGCTAGAGGCGCTGCTTGCGAGCGAAAAGTCAAATTTGCAGCGCAATTTGTAAATAACTCGAAGAATATTCGGGATAGAGACCTGAAATTTTCACTATAAGTTTTTCCAGATTCTACTCTATATACTTTCAAAATTTCAGTCAGATTAGTTACGTATTGTGGACGTGTATAGCCGACATAGGAACAAACACACATACATACATACATACACTGACTTTTATATATATCTATATATATATAAAAATCAAAGTTTGTATGTTTGTTTGTTTTTATGTCCGGTATACAAATTCGCAGTAGTTCACTAATTCAAACCAAAATTTCCATACATAGGTAGAAAAATACGGGGAAGACGATAGGCTATTTTAAAAAATATATAAATCAATTATTAAAACTATATATTCAAATTATTCTACTTAGCTCACGAACAGCGCCCTCTATCAAAGATTAGATTAAATTATGCTGATGCAAACAAATAGATAATGCTAATAACGAACAATTATAAAAAAATATTATCTAAATATATATTACTCGGGTAGATATGCACACGGGTCAATCCCGGGCGAAGCCCGGTCACCCGTCTAGTAGGGATATACAGTAAAACCTCCTTGTAAAGAATACCTAATTGCAGAGTCAAATTTCTTTCATGGAAAGGTATCCAAAGAGTTGCTAAATAGTAAAAATAGTAATTTTGCAAATGAAAACTGTCCTTTGTATAGAGGTGTCCACTAGCGGGGTGCTCGCTTAAGGGAGGTTCTATTGTAACACTAATTTTGTAAATTTTATCGGTAGAATATACAAATGATATTGAAAACGTTCTAATAAAATCACTTTATTTAAATGAATATAAAAAGTTACACTCTTGTAATATCAAATTTCATATTATTAAACTATAAAAGGTAATAATATATAATGATTCTTCAGTTTAAATTATAATTTTATTAAATTCACTATTCTGATGAGATATAATTTGGTTTCGAAAATGCATTCTATTTTAATTTATATAAGTCACCTGCTCCAAGTTGTTTCAGTAATTCCTTTACTGGCTTGTGTGGCGATGATCTACCACAATCTTTTCCAATATTATTTTTCTCCAGCCATTCTAAAATATCTTCTGTTTCTTCTTCTTCCTCCTCTTCTTCACAAGAAGCTTCAATTTCTTCATCAGTCTGCAAATAGCTTCATCATCTTCAGGCCAGTATCTAAGCTCAGGTGGAATATGAATAACTTCGTCAAGATCTTCCTCCGCTGTCATATATTCTTCATCATCTTCCTCTGAAATCTTCTCTTCCTCTTCTTCTTCTTCTTCTGTAGAATATATCTTTTTTTCCTCCTCTGGAAAAGTCTGAACTTCTTCTTTAACATCCTCTTCACCTTTCATTGTGTCAAAATCTTTGTTATTTTCTTTTGCTGAATTTCCTTTTGATTTTCCTCTTCAATCACAAATTCCTCCTCCATTGAAGAAAATTCTTCTGTTGAAGTAGTTTCTTCCTTATCTTTCACTTTGGGTGCAGTATTTTCTCCCATATCAGAGTATACCTTCTCGTGTATTTCCTCAGAAGACTCTTTTTCCTTCGTTGAGCAAATAGGTTTGAACTCCTTTTCTGTTGAAGAAGTCCCCTTTTGGTCGTCCTCTTTTGGCCCATATTCTTCCACATCTGTGTATGTCTTTTGGTTTATAAGAATCTCCTTATCAATATCTTCTTTTGTTGAAGTTAAATCTTTGTCTCCTTCCTCTTTTGGAGAAATATCTTTTATATCGTTTTGATCTTCTTTTATCACAGATTCTTTTACTATATCCGAGGATATTTTCTTTTCGATGATAATATGTACAACATAATAAGTTTTGCATAAAACTTTTCCTTCTTCCTTAGCTGAAGAATTATCCAATTTAACCTTTTGAGCTTCATCATTCGTCATAGATTCTTCTATACCAGAAGATCTATTATCGTGTATAAAAATATCATCCTTCTCAAATTCTTTTTCTATCAATGTGGAGACGCATTCTAAAGCCACATTTCTTACCTCGTTTTCGTCCACTACATTTTTTTCGAATTTCTTTATACAAATGTTCTTTTTAGTTTGTTGTTCATCTGTCTGGATAAAGGAATTCACTTCATCAACATTTTCTATTTTCACTTCTGTCAAATTTTGTTTCTTTTTCTTGGAAGGAACCGTTTCGTGGCTAACTATATCCTGAATATCCATTGCCGGTTCCATAGAATCTTTCTTCTCGTGTTCAGGGATACAAGTTTCAAACTCTTCATTCGATGGGCAAAACACTTTGCTTTCTTTCTTTGCTGAAGTCTCCTTATGATGTTTTTTACCCTCGAATTCCTCCGTATTTGTGCATCTTTTTTCATTTATGTCATTGCCCTTATCAAATTCTTCTTCTTTCGTTGAAATTATATCTTGTCCCCTTCCTCTGTTAAAATTGTATCATTTTTATCGTTTCCATCTTCTTCTATCACAGCTTCTTTTCCCATATATGAGGATATTTTCTTTGTATGACAATAGTATCTTCAATGCTCTTCTGAAGTTGTGAAAATTTCGTTTTCTCTTCGTTCTTTGCTGAAGAAATTTCCTTTTTTTCCTCTTGATCTTCATCTTTCATCATTAATTCTTTATTTACAGACAATTGATTATTGGTGTATAATAAAATCACTATTCTCAATTCTTTTTCTTCCAAAATAGGAACGCTTCTAATGCTACATTTCTCACTTTGCTGTTACTCTCTACATTTTTTTCTTCAATCTTCATATTAATATTCTCTACAGTTTTGTTGTTCATCTATCTCGGAATTAACTTGTTCATCAAAATTTTCCATTCTCATTTCTCTTAATTTTGGTTTCTTATTTTTTCGCTTTTTCTTGGAAGCATTTGTTTCTTGGTTATCTTCAAACTGGTTATCACTTTCCAGACTCTTATTAGAGTATTTTTCTCGTGTTTAGCGAAATCATTCGACTCTTTATTCAACATAGAGGCATTTTGTCTTCTTCCTTTTTTGAAGAACTCTCATTTTTCTCTTCGTCTTTGGTTATCAATTCTTGTCCTTTAGGGAATATCTTCTCGTGAGTCTTTTCTTCAAATTTTTTCTAAATTCACTTCTTTTGAATAGTTTTTCTTATTATTTCTTCGATTTTTCTTGGAAGGAACTATATTTTGGCTAGCCTGGATCTCCATTTTCTGGAACATATAGAGTTGGTTAATATCAAATATTTAACATATATGCTGTTCACACACATCACACAAATATATTCTTTTGATAATTTCAATGGGTCAAAAATCAATTTTACTTATTATTACATTTTACCAATAGTGTTATTGTAGGGCTTATATTATATTATTTTTATTACAGTAAAACCTCCCTTTAGCGGACACCTCTCTACAAAGGACATTTTCATTTACAAAATAACCATTTTTACTCTTTAGCAACTCTCCGGTAAGAGGACACCTCTCCCTAAAGGAAACTTTGACTCTGCAATTAGGTGTCCTTTACAGGGAGGTTCTACTGTATTCTCTATTTCATTTTTCACTAATGATTTTCAAAAAATAATATCATTGAGACCTAAATAACAAAATTTTACTGAAATCCACCTGAATAATATCTGGATGAGCAAGATTCATTCAGCTAGTTCTTGTACCTGTTGTAGGTGGTTAAAACCACGTGGCAGTATGATTACTGAATTTGACCCTGTGATATCAAAACTATTTTTACATTCTTATTTAAAATAATGTGTTACACTTTACCAAAGAAAAATTAACCCTTCAAAGAAATATTTCGAGTATGATCATCTAACTCCAAACCGAGATAAATCGAAAAGTGATATTCCATAAAAGAGGAAGATTAAGCCCTTATTCTGGTAGTTGAATTGGTAGCATAACTTTTTTTATTATACCTTGTACACGTGGTACAGGCCATGATAATTATGGTGGGTTAGAGGTTAGCGACTGTTTTTATTGTAAGTGAACCACATGTCTACATATGTGAAAATAGTTCGACTTTTGCACTTAAAAATTTGCCAGAGCTCCGTTTGATTACTTGCACTTGCTGGTGGGGTTTGAAATTTTACAATATCGGGGGTCATGGGAGATTTTATTTAATTAGAAAAAAAGTGCCTAATGCGGATTCGATCCCTGGGTCGTAGCGGTCTAAAACCAAAAGGTTTAGACCATCCTTCCACCGACCCCCCTATAACTCTAAATTGTATCCATCAAATATTAGGCTGCCTCTAAGTTTATCACAAATCCGATCATTACAACATTTTACAAATAAAGATTTAACTGCTTTGAATGCAGTTCAGAGAACACTTGTTAGATCGAAGGGCAAATCAAATGAACCATCAAGGAACGATTTGACTCCGGTAATGGTATCACAATAACGGAGAAAATCAGGAAAGGACAAATTCAGGATGACACAGCAATTTATTTAAGGCACAAACACAGATCAACATTTATAAGATAGTAGAGGTCATCTAAATAGATGATGGCAACTATCTTTTAGGACATGTGAGCATGTGAGGTGATTTTCTAGAAGATATCACTGTGAACAGTTTCCAGCTATATTCTAACTTTGCGAAAGCTTAGGAAAGTTATTCGGAAAAAAGACCAGAGATTATCTTGAAACCGTCAAATTTCACCATGACAATGCACGGCCGCACACCTCATTCAGACTTCAGAGAGAGACTATTGGACAAATGGGATGATCACTGGTTACTCAAACCCCCATACAACCCAGATTTGGCATCTTGGGACTTCTATTCATTCTCCCCAATAATAAAAAAAAACCTGATCGGACAAAGATTTGAAGATCTACAGGAAGTTAATTGGGACAAATTTAAATTTTATTTTTTCTATTTGTGAACAAATTGTAACTGTAGATTATTTATCGTAAAGATAGAGTCTGCCTGACCGGTATTCATAGCTCTTAAAATTAAACATACTTCAGTCAGTGAAAATTTTTATTATCTCGAGGTTTCAACAAAAATATTTTGCCACACACATCGTCAGAAGCGAACAAAAATTAGAACATTTGGCAAAGTTACAGCCTTAGAATAATTTTTAATGCTTTGCCAAATGTTTAATTTTGTTCGCTCCTGACGAGGACTAATGATTTTTGTCGAAACGTCGAGATAATAGAAAGATTTACTGCCTGAAGTATCTTTAATTTTAAGAGCTTTATATTATTTAGGTTCTGAATTAAATTTAATATCATAATAAATATATTTTCCAAGTTTTTCTAAGGTTACCAGGCTTCCATTCTAACAATGGCAGTTATTTTATTGCTTAATTTAACTACTGGAAGAGCACCGATATTTTGTGGAATGACTCGAATAGAATTAAATTGAATATTGGTCTTAGTTTTGAACTAGAATATAGGAAGCAACGACAAACATAATATTTAATCAAAGTATGAATTGATCAATGGCCTACTGGATATGGAAGCAAATAATTTATCAAATGCACAATGGATATGAACCAATTTATAACTGATCCAACACGCACTAGAAATGATATCGTTCTATGTATTGATCTAACGGGAACTGCTCGAATCAGCTAATCGAGCGCGCACAGAATATCAAATAAATTGTGAACTGGTCAAAAGTGCACTGAATTTAATATCTAAAAAACACAATTTAAAAATTAATATAAAAATTCCGCTAAATGTGAAGTGAGTATGAATTGATCAAACGCGCACTGGATCTGGGATCTATCTGTGAATTGATCAAACGCGCACTAGATCTGGGATCTATCTATGGATTGATCAAACAATTTGGGACGGAAATTAAGCTGTTGTTAATATATTTGAAAGAATATCAAGAACCTATTATTGATGAATTAATTACAATGAAGGTAATTCCATTCAAGATCTAAATAGAGAGAGAGATGTCAAAACAATATTTCCTCAATTCAATTGATTATGTTCTCAATGCCTTATAGGTAAGTTTATATTTTTCTTTAATAAAATAGATCATATATCAGATCAATGTTAGTTAATAATTAATAATATAAAATTACATAATGAATTCATATACATTTAAATATTAGCATAGAATTTTCATATGCTTGATGTTGAAATATACCTGTTCAAAAAATTACTTTATTAGGTAGGGCTCAAATTATGGGGTAGGAAAATTCTACCATATCTAACTATAATTTTTCTCGGGGTTCGGTGGAAGGCTGGTTAAACCGTTTGGTTTTCGACCACTACGACCCGGGTTCGATTCCCGCATTGGACACTTTTTTCTGTTAAAAAAAAAAAAAAAAAACTCCAATGTCCCCCGATTCTTGTGAAATCCAACCCCACCAGCTAGTGCAAGTAACCAAACGGGGCTCTGGAGAACATTTGTAAGTTCAAAGTCAAACTGCTTTTCACATGTGTAGATATGTGGTGCCCTTACAGTAAAAGCAGTCGCTAACTACCCACCATGATTATCATGGCCTGTACCACGTGTACTAGAGATAAACAAAGAATATATAAATAATGTTTCTCTCTATCACAAATAATATGAATTAGTTATTGTTTTAATTTGTTTATAGGATTTTGATGGCCGATATTTCAAACTACATCTTCATTTGTTTATAAATACACCCTTATAGTTACCGTAAAGAAAAAAGCTGCCTGGCCGGCATTCATAATTCTTGAAAATACAGATACTTCGGCCAGTAAATCTTTTATTGTCTCGACGTTTGCGAATTAAATATTTGTTTTTTTACTCGTCCTTTAGATGTTGTACAAAATTTCAAATACCGCTTGAGACCGCCCTTGCAGCCTTAAAATAATTTTTAACACCTTGCCAAATGTTTTAATTTTTGTTTGTTCCTGACGAGGACAGAAGATTTTTATCGAAACGTCGAGACAATAAAAAAGATTTACTGGCTGAAGTATCTTTATTTTCAAGAACACCTTTAGTTGTTGAAATTAACAATTTTTCTCTCAATTTTTCAATATTTAATGGAAAAGAGTGAAGTCGCCCTCTTTGAACAATTCTTATTTATATTGTCTATCTTATTGAATATTTCGCAGAATGAATCTTGTTAATGCCCACCAAACATATGATGTATCAATATTATTATCATCATTTCAGACCAATAATGAATGAATTTCCCAGAACGTGGTAAATTTTGCCTTGGTTATAGGTCACATCTTTTGAGTCTGAAGAGTCAAAAATTACAATTTACAAAATTTCAAAGTTTTTAAAGAGCCACAATTTTTTTTATTGCCAACAATAAATAGTACTCGTATAAATAAGGTTTCCATATATACGAGTATTACACGTAGTTCACATCCAAACAGCCGCATGTGGAAAGAGTCGGTGGACGAATGGTTAAAACCCTCGATTTCCGACACTATGAACCGGGATCGAATCCCGCATTGGACCCTTTTTTATAATAAGTGAATAACCTTCACATTTTATTCGTTGTTGTAATATAATAATTAGGTTGCTCTATTTGAGTGGCACCTAGTGAAGTTAATTTGGAACAAGCAAGCCGAATGTGGCTTGCGAGACGCAGGTTGCCAACCCCTGGTCTAGTTGAAAAATGCGACAAAAAACTCTTTCACATTTAACTTTGTATATTGTTAATATTTCAGAACAAAGGTAAAATATTGAGAAAATGTATATAATAGCATTTATATGAATAAACACATAAATACGTTGACCTTTATATATATAGAGATATAAATAATATATTTATATTAAAGCATTATACATAAGTCACTTAAAAAGTTTTTGCAATCACTTATTTTTTATTAAAGCTGCAACTTTAAAATTTTCAGAGTTTCTCAAAGTATTCATCCTTAGCACCTATTACCACTTGTATATTCGTTGGCCAAACATTCACTCAGGGTAAATACGGGTTAAACAGGATCAAAATATATAATTTTGTAACAATATTATTTAACTTGCATCATTCTATTATATGCATATACACTCAGAAAAATTCACTTAGGTAAAACTTGGATGTTGTCCTGTTTATTCGGATGGTTACATATATTTTCAGTTCAAAATTCAATTTATTAGGTACCGCTCGGCAAGAGAAACCTAGTTTATGATAATTGCAACAATAATATGTGAAGGTTATTCACATATTAAACAAAATGTTAACGCGGGATTCAATCCCGGTTCATGACTGTCGGGAATCGAGGGTGTTACCTACTCGTCCACAGACTTTTATGTATATATATTTTACTGTAATCAAACGGGCCATGGTTCTATTATTTTAAAATATGACAATTGAGAAAATTCAAATAATCGAATTATCATGACGAGTGAATAAGTTGAAAAATGCTTAAATTTATATTAACCGCTTTTATCTGATGTAAATACGATTTTTTTTGCTTATCCCTATTACACGTGGTACAAGCAATGATAATCATGTTGGGTAGAGTAGGCGACTGCTTTTACTGTAAGTGCACCACATGTCTACACATGTGAAAAGCAGTTCGACTTTGCAATTACAAATGTGCCAGAGCCCGGTTTGTTTACTTGCATTCGCTGGTGGGATTGGACTTTTGCAAGAATCGAGGGCCCAACCCGGGTCATAGCGGTCGAAAACGAACGGTTTAGGCCATCTTTCCACCGACCCCCAAATTAAATTGTAAATATGAATTTCCTCATTCCTCATCGGCCGGCCGCCTCTGTCACGGATGCGTGCGCACATGGAGGTCACGTGCTCCCCGGCTCCCTCGAGCCGGATTTGAACCAGCGACCTAAGGATCACCGTTGTAACATCTACAGTCGGGTAAAACACGGGCGTTGCCCGGGTCATTCGGCTAGTATAAATATATATATATGAAGACATCTTTTCCACAAAATACCTTTATTTTTTAATCTCTATAAAAGCGTTTTATAAATTAATATTTAGAATGTATATATACAAAATGATGATTATATAATGATATACCATAGAACCTTCCTTCAGCGAACACCCGCAAAGGAAAGTATTCATTTGCAAAATCACCATTTTTTTTTAATAATTTAGCAACTCTCCGGTGAAAGGACACCTCTCCCTAAAGGCTCTGCAATTAGGTGTTGTCCTTTACAAGGTGGTTATACTGTATTAATGATCTTATGACTACTAATTAGAGTAATTGATATAATTATAATAATAAACATTTGTTGAAGCAAATTTCGTCTTACAAACATTCACTAGTGGAGAAGCAGGGCGATTCTGGGTCATCAGAGAGTAAGTATATAGAGAAAATAATGAGATTTAAATCATATTTTATCATCAAGAATCTTTTATTTCGAACCCCCTCCCTTAAATATATATAAATATACATTTTTAACGATAGAGGGCAGTATAAAAATAATGTCATTTATTTCAAATACTTAAAAAATATAAATATAAGAATTTCAAACTATTTCAAATATAAACAAAGTTTGAAATACAGTAGAACCTCCTTGAGAGGACACTTGCGCAAGATGAAACCTCTCTACAAAGGAAGGTTTTCATTTGCAAAATTACCATTTTTAGAATTCAACAACTCTACGTTAAGAGGACATCTCTCCCTGAAAGACACTTTGGCTCTGCAACTAGGTGTTGTCCTTTACAGGGAAGTTCCACTTTATCATCAAATTAATGTTAAGTATTCAATAATGATTAGTTTTGAAGAAATATTTTAAATGCCGTTTTAATAAAATATAAAAATGTGAATAACGTCGATTTTTTAGGCTTGGATAGGTTGAATGACCTTACTTCAAGGGATCATTTCTAAAGTTTCGTACGCAGTTCGATAACCGAACTTTGACGGGACGCCACCCGCGATGAGGAGTTGGGGGGCCTTTCCCTGAGCGTGAAGTTGGATCCTTCTGTGGTCCTTTGATGATCGCTCAATACTGGGAACTGCCCGCTCTGAGTGGGTCTTTTTTATTAAATAAAGAATAGTGAAATTTGGGTCACCGATTTTCTGTTTATTTTTATAAGTAATGTACCCGAATTCGCCCGGCTTGCCTAACGAATATTTGATAAAAAAATATTTTTTAAACGAACTGAATCGATTTTATTATATGACTGAGAGAATTTGTTAATTACTCCAAGGATATTCGAGAATGAAGCCTGAAGCCTATAAGCTTTTTCGGATTAAAATGGTTGAAGTTTCAGCCAGATTAGTTATGAATTGTGGACGTGTATAGCCGACAAACATACATACATACACTGACTTTTATACATATATATATAGGGATGTACTGGCTTCGCCCGGGTTTAACCTAAGTGAGTTTGCCTAACCAATATTTAATAAAAATATTTTTGAGAAAATATTCACTCTCTGCTGAATCGTTTTTAAAAATATTTACATATAAATATTGACTAATATATAGAGAGATCGATACTATACTATGATATTAGCCAACAGGCCGTGAAACTTTTATATATAGAGATGACCTGGCTTCGTCTGTATTCTACTAGAGTGAATGTTTTGCTGTTAGAATTTAGGTTCTGCGTACTAAAAATGATGATCTGGTTTCCCCAATGTCCTGCTTTAAGGAATTTTCCCCGAAAGATATTTGATTTAGGACAATCAACCATGATACAGCAATATTGTCAAAATTTTCTTACTAAAAATAACTATTTTTTACCCAGTACTTGATTAAATTTTATTTTAATGGCTAAAAATGCAACAATAAATTCCTTCGGATTTAACTCCTATGTCCTGTTTAACTTTAACTAGATTAGGTGCTAATTGAGGACGTGTATAGCCGACATACATACACCTTGAGGCATATATATATATATATAGAGAGAGAGAGAGAGAGAGATGTACACTGCTTAGCCCGATTTTTCTACAAGTAAAAGTTTAATTAATGGACATTTATAAAATACTAGCCGAATGACCTGGGCAACACCCGGGTTTTACCCTATTAAATGTTTTTATTCAAATAGTATTCGTAACAATTATAAATTGGCGCCGTAAATGTCACTCTTGTGAAACGTCCCATAACAAGTCGTAGGACGAGTGGGTAACCCCCTCGATTCCCGACAGTCATGAACCGGGATTGAATCCCGCGTTAAAATTTGTTTAATATGTGATAACCTTCACATATTACACAATGTTCAATTATCATGAACTAGGTTGCTCTTGCTGAGCGGTACCTATTTATGTGAATTTGAACCAGGAAACGTCCCGCAAAAAAAAAAACAAATAAGTCGTAGGACGAGTGGGTAACCCCCTCGATTCCCGACAGTCATGAACCGGGATTGAATCCCGCGTTAAAAATTTGTTTAATATGTGATAACCCTCACATATACACAATGTTCAATTATCATGAACTAGGTTGCTCTTGCTTTAGCGGTACCTATTTATGTGAATTTGAAACGTCCCGCATCAAAACAATTAACAGGAGGCATCTTCTTTGACATCTCCAAGGCATTTGAACAAGTTTGGCACGAGGCCCTTTTGTATAAAATGGTAAAAAAGAACCTACCTGGAGACATCATCCGAATGACAAAAAGCTTCCTTTGTGACAGAAACTTTAGAGTAAAAGTCAAAGATGTTCTGTCAACCCCAAGGAAAATTCGAGCAGGAGTCCCTCAAGGGTCAGTCATCGGCCCCACCTTCTTCATATTTTTATTGATGACTACCCTTGCCCCAAAGGAATGTCCCTACATCTATCGCAGACGACGCCGCAACTCTAGTCTCAGCCTTCAACTTCGATACCATCTATCTCAAACTTCAAGAAGCACTGGTATTCGTTAATATTTGGTGCGGACGAATGGCGGGTTGAATTGAACCCACAAAAAACCGAAGCTATACTCTTCTCAGACAAAAGACTAAAAGTGAAGAAGCCCTTAGAAGATCTAGGCTTCCCTGATGAATCCATAAAATGGAAGGACAGCGTCCGCTACCTGGGCGTCATCCTTGATCAACACCTGACCTTCAAGAACACGTGCAAAACCGAATAAACCTCGCAAAAGCAGCCCAGCACCGACTAGCACTATTTTTAGGGAACAAGAGCAAACTATCCCTACACTGCAAACGTACCATATACACGTCTATTATAAGACCAATCCTAACTTACGGCCACCCAGTCTTCATAACCGCAAACAAAACTACACTGAAAAAATTCGAAAGTTTCGAAAACCAGGTATTAAAGAAAATAATAGGGGCCCCATGGTTTGTCAGAAGTAGTATCATCAGAAAGGACCCTCGATTTAGAAAATATAAATGATTTCATAATAAAACAAGCTTTCAACTTTTACGATAAATCTGAAAATCTCGAAAATATTACATTCAGAGAAGCCTGTAACTACAAACAAGAACTGAAGAGAAGGAAACCAAAGCCAAGGCAACTCCTATATCGATTGAGAACAAATGTAGAAAAATGGAAAAATCTAAGAAAAACACGTTAAAGAAAAATAATAAATAAATAATAAATAAAAAAATAACAAAACATATTTGAAAAGAGAACACAGCCGATTTAAAGACCGCGCGCCAGGCTCTAACCTTGTAGAGATGTGAATACCCTGTCAATGTGAAGAACGTGTACATATAATTCATTGTTAATATCATAAGCTAGGTTGCTCTTTTTGAGCGGCACCTAATAAAGTTATTTTTGAACTGAAACTGAACTGAAACGTCCCGCAAACGGCAGGAACAGAAAAGAGCCAACGAAACCAAGAAATCATGGATGAAACCCAAGTTGCATCAGAAGCCACCAACACCAACTTCACAACCCCAGATACTCGGTAGGCACACGAAAATATTATATCTGGAAATTGCCAGAATGCCCGAAAATGAAGAACGAAGAAGACTCCAAAGCTATGAAAAATTTCTGTAGCTCTGTTGAAAGCACCTTCGCTGAGCTAATAAATTTCCTCGACTTCTATGAAAAAGAACTAAAAGAAACTCGTTCAGAATTTGTTGAAAACACAAGCAAAGCT
Source organism: Cordylochernes scorpioides (assembly GCA_030710605.1). Classification (NCBI taxonomy): domain Eukaryota; kingdom Metazoa; phylum Arthropoda; class Arachnida; order Pseudoscorpiones; family Chernetidae; genus Cordylochernes; species Cordylochernes scorpioides. The sequence continues at coordinate 19,986,865 of CP092880.1, forward strand.
CCTTTGAAGCGCCCGAGAGTAACATCCCCAGAAGCCATAAAAGAATCACATGCCACGCAAAATATTGCCTGGTGTCCCAAACAGATTTCAAGAGTTCCCACATACTCTAAACCAACATAAAAAAATAAACAGCCAGAAAAACCACAAGCTAAAGAGAAAATCGATATGGAAATCGAAGTCACTCCAAATAGAACTCAAATCCTAAACAGAACCCTAAAAAATCGAACCCGCCTAACAAAGACACGGAAAACCCAGATAAAGGACCTAACAACCCTACCCCTAACCCAAAAATAAGAATACCACCGATCAAAATCAGTGGGGTAACTGAATGGTCTGGACTAAGAGAAGGACTCATTAACTGCACGCAGAAAAAAACCTGAATTCTCCACATCTGGGCGCCACATAAACGTCCAGACTCATTCGGTGACGGACTACCGCACAGCAACCAGGTGGCTAGAAAAACGTCACTACACATTCCATTTTAAAATACTTGACGAAGAAAAGAACCTCAGAATTGTAGTCAGGGGCCTCGACTGCTGCATTACGATTCCTGAAATCCAAGAGGACTTAGAAAACAAGGGATTTTATATGACAAAAATTGTCAGACTACGCAGGGCGGGAACAAAGGAAGAGCTCCCACTAATCCAGGTTACTCTTCCCAAAACGCCTAAGAACAAAGATATCTACAACATAACGGATATCTGCGACATGAAGTGCCGAGTCGAGGCCTATAGGGCCCCCAAAGGTCCAGGCCAATGTCACAGATGTCAAAACTTTGGACATTCAAAGTTTGAATGCAGAGAAACCTCCAAATGTGTCAAGTGCGGAGAGAACCATTTCACCTCCGAATGCTCTAAACAAAAAGAAGTCCTACCAAAATGCGCTAACTGCCAGGGTCAGCACACGGCCAACTGGCGTGGCTGTCCACTCTACAAAAAAAATAAATAAAGATATACCCAGTCAAAAGAACCCACGCCCTAATGCACAAAAAGAACCTTCCAAGGTACCCATCAATGCAAAAATCCCTCAAACCACAGGAAATAAGGAAAAAACCTGCGCAAACCAACCTAAAAGTATTCCCCTGAAAACTCCAAGCAAAGCCCCATCGAGAGTGCCATCGAAAAGGCTCTCAGCGATCCAAAGATCATTGCCACCATAGTGAGGAACGTTCTCGCCACCATAGGTTCTCAATGAACGCAAAAGACAAAAAGAATAAACTCCGAATCATTCATTGGAACGCATGTAGCCTTCGGAATAAAAGGCAACAATTCACTGAATTTCTGAACGACCACGACATAGACATAGATTTAATTTCCGAAACCTGGCTCAAACCCTGTCACAGGATGAACATCCCCAACTACAACACCGTTCGGAATGACAGACTGTCTGGACAGGGCGGAGGCACAGCAATTTTCATCCATAAGAAATATTACTGTGTTCCCATCCAAAGCACTTGCCTGAATTTGGAAACCACAGGAATAACAATCAAAGACAAAAATGGAACAACAATGAACATATACTCCTGCTACAAGCCCCCAAACACGCCTCTTGACCCAAAGGACATCTACAATATATTCAAAACCAACACTCCAACAATCCTAGCCGGAGACCGCAACTGCAAGAATCCAACCTGGGGTTCATTCTCCGCCAATCCAAATGGCAAGATCCTACAAAAGGTTGTCGAATTCCTCAACCTGGATTTAAGCTACCCAGATGAACCGACACATGACTCACCACCCGACATCTTGGACATCGCAATCCACAAAAATCTGAGTCAGACCGTTCACTCAAAAGTCCTCCACGAGATGACGTCTGATCACCTTCCCAGTCCTTCTAATATTACAAGACTATAATATAACCCGCTCCGACACAACAATCAAAATCATCGACTGGGCCCTCTTTAAGTACCAAATGGAAAACACCCAACCCCCAGCGCACACCGCAGAAACTCCGCAAGAAATAATCGACTCCATAGCTTCCATTGAGGACCAAATCATTCAAAATCTACAAAAGTCCACAAAATATAAAGAACAAGACCTCGATAGAAAGTATCCAGCCCACATCAAAGAAAAATTACGAAAAACTAACAGACTAAGAAAAAAACTGAAAGAAACTTGCGACCCCAACGACAAAAAAGCGTACATTTCCGCACGAAGAGAATCACAAAAACTTACTAGAGAAAACGACAACACCAGCTGGGACACCTACATAGAAAACCTTGACGTATCTGATCAGACAGTATGGAAGGCCATTAGACGCCTCACAGCCCCAAAGAAAGAAGAAATTATCGTGAAAACCAATAACAATCTGACACTAACAGCCGAGGAGGCAGCTGAAGCACTTGCTGACTCCTATGAAAAGCAGCTCAGCCCAAATCCTCCTACCTCCTTATATTCGAACATATATCTGAACAAAAGAATCACCGCACACCTCCAAACAAACAACAAAACAGCTCTGGAACCCACTAACATTGGAGAAATCAAAGCAATAATTGACACCTTCCCTAAGAAAAAAGCCCCAGGCATCGACGGAATCACGAACGAAGCGCTAAAACTACTGCCCAACCATATTCTCGAATCACTAACCAGCACTTTTAATGCCTCATTGAAACTCGCATACTTCCCGAACAATTGGAAAACATTGATTATTTGTCCCATACCAAAACAAGGTAAATCAAAGTACGACCCAGCAAGTTATAGACCCATTTCCTCCTACCTGTCACCTCCAAACTATTCGAAAGGAATCATTTTAAGAAGAATAAAAAAAGCACTCAGCGACGAACATCCCCTCAGGCCCGAACAATTCGGGTTCCAGCAAAAACACTCACCCTTCATCAACTTGTGGTCGTCACGGAGAAGATAAGAAAGGCCATGGAATCAAAACAATTAACAGGAGGCATCTTCTTTGACATCTCCAAGGCATTTGACAAAGTTTGGCACGAGGCCCTTTTGTATAAAATGGCAAAAAAGAACCTACCTGGAGACATCATCCGAATGACAAAAAGCTTCCTTTGTGACAGAAACTTTAGAGTAAAAGTCATAGATCTTCTGTCAACCCCAAGGAAAATTCGAGCAGGAGTCCCTCAAGGGTCAGTCATCGGCCCACCTTCTTCAATATTTTTATTGATGACTACCCTTGCCCCAAAGGAATGTCCCTACATCTATACGCAGACGACGCCGCAACTCTAGTCTCAGCCTCAACTTGATACCATCTATCTCAAAACTTCAAGAAGCACCGGTATTCGTTAATATTTGGTGCGACGAATGGCGGATTAATTGAACCCACAAAAACCGAAGCTATACTCTTCTCAGACAAAAGACTAAAAGTGAAGAAGCCCTTAGAAGATCTAGGCTTCCCTGATGAATCCATAAAATGGAAGGACAGCGTCCGCTACCTGGGCGTCTCCTTGATCAACACCTGACCTTCCAAGAACACGTGCAAAACCGAATAAACCTCGCAAAAGCAGCCCAGCACCGACTAGCACTATTTTTAGGGAACAAGAGCAAACTATCCCTACACTGCAAACGTACCATATACACGTCTATTATAAGACCAATCCTAACTTACGGCCACCCAGTCTTCATAACCGCAACAAACTACACTGAAAAAATTCGAAGTTTCGAACACCAGGTATTAAAGAAAATAATAGGTGGCCCCTTGGTTTGTCAGAAGTAGTATCATCAGAAAGGACCTCAATTTAGAAAATATAAATGATTTCATAATGAAACAAGCTTTCAACTTTTACGATAAATCTGAAATCTCGAAAATATTACATTCAGAGAAGCCTGTAACTACAAACAAGAACTGAAGAGAAGGAAACCAAAGCCAAGGCAACTCCTATATCGATTGAGAACAAATGTAGAAAATGGAAAAATCTTAAGAAAAAACACGTTAAAGAAAAAAAAATAAATAAATAAAAAATAAAAGAACATATTAGAAAAGAGAACACACCGATTTAAAGCCTGCGCGACAGGCTCTAACCTTGTAAAGATATGAATACCCTGTCAATGTGAAGAACGTGTACATATAATTCATTGTTAATATCATAAGCTAGGTTGCTCTTTTTGAGCGGCACCTAATAAAGTTATTTTTGAACTGGAACTGAACTGGAAACGTCCCGCATAATAAAAGTCGGTGGACGAGTGGGTAAAACCCTCGATTCCCGACAGTCATTAACCGGTATTGAATCCCGCGTTAAAATTTTGTTTAAAATGTGAATAAACTTCACATATTAACAACTGTTTCAATTATCATGAACTAGGTTGCTCTTGCTGAGCGGTACCTATTAATGTGATTTGAACCAGAAACGTCCCGCTCCAAACTGTCTGATAAGCGATATTATTATAGAGAGATGATCTGGCTTTGTGTCTTCTGCTCGAATGAATGTTTTTCTGTTAGAATTTTGTCCCTACATACTAAAAATAAACTGGCTTCACCCGTGGTCTCTGCTTTTTGGAATTTTTCCCGATATGATTTTGTATCTGATAATCAAATATGATACAGAAATATTGTCATCATAATTTTTAAACTAAAAAACAACTATTTATGCCCAGAATCTGTCAATTTCAATTTTTCTTGGCTAAAAATACGATAAATATCTCTTCCAGATTTTTCTCTACGTCCTGTGTTAAAACACGTTTTACATGTACATTAGGTCAACTGATATTATCTCCCATCTTTACCGCTAGAGGCGCTACTTGCGAGCGAAAGGGCAAATTTGCAACGCAATTTGCAAATAACTCGAAGAATATTCGGGATAGAGACCTGAAATTTTCACTATAAGTTTTTCCAGATTCTACTATATATACTGTTAAAATTCCAGTCAGATTAGTTACGTATTGTGGACGTGTATAGCCGACATAGGAACAAACACACATACATACACTGACTTTTATAAATATAGGGATTATTTTCGGGGCAAACATTCACTCCTTACTGAATCTATTCTTGTCCAAGTTTGATGTCACTGTTCTTCACCAAAAGTACTGGATAAACAATCGGCAAATTTTGCACATAAGTAGTTGAATATTATAGATTAGCATATAAGCAATTCAAAGACTATAATTAGACATAAAAAACATTTTGCATATTTTGTAGTTATAAAATTATTATTATTATTGTTGGAGAATAATAACAAACATAGATCTATCTTGGACAAGAATAGATTCAGTAAGGAATTGATGTTTGCCCCGAAAATATTATTTTAATAAATGTTCGTTAGGTAAACTTTTACTTTAATAAAAATCACACAGTGACCTTTATAGGAAACACACGAGGAAACCAAGTGTGAAAAAATTCCCTCTGTCTCTTAAAAAAAAAAAAAATAAAAAAATAAAAAAAATAGACGACCGGCGACTTCAAAGACACTTCCTTAAGTTTTATTCATGAGTATAGATAGAGAGCATATTTTTACCACCACCATTTTACCACATTTTTCCATATATACTTTTACTTTAATAAAAATCATGCTAAGCCATGGACATCTCATCTCTATATATGTCAGTATATGTATGATTTTCATTTATACATGTCCTCAGTTTGTACCTGATCTGGCTGAAATTTCAACAGGTCATAAGAGGTAAATCTGGAAATGGTTATTGTCTCATTTTTAGCAAAGAAAAATGAAATTTGAACAGGTACTGGGCAAAATTAGTTATTTTTAGTCAAAAAATGCTGATGATAATATTGTTGTATCATGGTAGATTGTCAGAAACAAATTATTTCGGGGAAAATTCCTTAAAGCAGACCACGGGGAAGCCAGATCACCATTTTTAGTAGGCAGGACCAATATTCTACCAGCAAAACATTCACTCGAGCAGAATACAGACGGAGCCTGATGATCTCTATATAAAATATAGCTTATCATCTGTTGGCTAAGATCATAGTATAGTACCTCTCTATATTAATCTAATACTGAATATTAGTCAATATTTATTTATATTATATATATTTATAAAAATAAAGTATATAGTATAGTATATAGTATATAGTACATTAGATTTTGTTGTATATAGCCTTTTATAACCTTGATATTTTCAAAGATTTCCTTAAATGTCAAACTCTGCGGTGTTGTAAAACTGCTTGTAAATAATATTTACTTGTGTACTATACAATATTTTATTTACATAAAACTATGTCACCATTACCTTAACTAATTTCAACTGTAAAATTATTTTCTCTATTCCTGGCTTCTCCAGATTTAAGTACACTCAAACCATGTTCAGTCTTCTTCAACGGGGGCCATATGTCATAATATATGCTCTTCCAGGAATAATAAAACAAACCTAGAGCCATCCCAGAGAGAAATGGGATGTAAAGTCCGGTCAATTGAGACAGCAGTGACATTCCAAAGGGGCGGCAAATGGGGGCCGCCCGTCAACACCTGGGGACTATTTTTGGATAGTCGGGGAGTGGTACACACGACAAACGGTCGTTCAGCGGACAGCCCTCTCGCTCCCTCTCTCTCTCGGATGGCTTCCAGATTCCTCTTCCAACTCGTCGTGTGATTATTTCTCTCCTCACCACATTATTACCACTATATTGTCACATTGAAAGTCGACAGGATCTTATCACAGAAGAGTCGACAGGATCATATCACATATATGCAACATGCCTATTTCTACTGTATCAATATCTCGTCGAAATATTCATGCTCATTACTAACATATGTCAGAGTTTTAAAAAGGTTGTGTAATTGGATTAAAGATCTGTGTCGAATGATGCACCTATTATACGACGTTGGCAAGAGTGGGTCAACAGCTGAAGAATGCAACGGAAGAATTGTCAGAACGGCTGTCGAAGCACTGGATTCGACGTTATCTACCATCCAACGTGTAACCGGCACGCAAGTGTCCAAAATAACAATCAAAAGACGAATGAGAGAGCGGAATCTAAGAGCTCGCCTTTAGTTACCATGACTTACCCGTATACCGACAAGTCTGGCTACAGTGGTGTCGGAAGCGATAAACTCGAAACTGCGCTGATTGGGGGTGTATAGTCTTCAGTGTCAAATCCTGTTTCTTACTGTGTCCTGAAGAACGTCCTGGGCAGCGTATGGATCCTGGCCTTATTTTCAAACACCACACAGGTCCATAACAGAGCGTCATGGTCTGGAGTGACATTTCATTTGATAGAAGGAACCTATTGGTAGTTATTCCTGGCACCCTGACAGCACAAAGGTACGTAGATGACATTCTAAAGGCTGTTTTTTGCTATTCCTCTCACGTGCTATTAAGGATTGTCTTCAACCTTGCCGAACTCTTCCGTGACAGCGAGGTGGCCTGATCTCTCACCCAAAGAGCATATCTGGGAGGTGATGGGAAGACGATTATAACCATCCCGGAATATTGACTATTTATACCGACAGTTGGATACAATTCGTCAAGAAAACACACCTTCCGTAATCTCTATCAGTCCATGACACGCCGGGTGACAGCCTACATCCAGCCCAATGGAAATACGCGTCTATAATAGTTTCGAATTAATTGTTTTAATCCAGAATTTGATCGTCACAAGTTGAGAAAGTCAATATATCGTTGGATTTCCATTGTCCTGGATGTAGGCTGTCATACGCGTCTATAATAGTTTCGAATATTCATAACAGATGGCGCGCTGATGCCTCAAAACAATTAATTGTTCTGAAATTTTAATAGTTTTTTTACACTTTTACATATTCTTCATATACACCAATTCTGTGACTGACAATTATTTATTGTTATTTTTATGTGAACAATAGTTACCCAGAAATTATTTGAAAAAGTAAAAATTAATATCGGGTAAAAAAAGAAACATTTTACCTGATTTCAATTTTTGATTTTTCAAATATTTTTTGCTATGTCGATAATTTTTGTTATAGAGTGTAGAATTACATATTGATTACAGATATGCCAATGATATCTATTAGGAGTTTGCACATATAAATTGTCTCTTGTACACTGCACGTGATGTGTTAGGATTTTGGGATGAACTATTGCATTATATAAAAAAAAAGATTCTCTCTATAGAGTTATATATATTCTATTCTCTTGAAATTTATCTTATAAATAATCAGATAACTATATATTTATATACATATACGTTGACTTTTATAAATAGATTAGTAAAAATATCTGAGTGATTATCGCCTTATGAAGATAAACTGTATTTTATAACCTCTTCACTCGAAATATTTTATCCATTTTATCAATAGGTGGAGAGAAAGGGCATAGACCGCGAGAAAGAATTCCCAAAATAAAACATCTTATATATATTTATTGAATGAATAACGCTTATTCTGTATCAAATTTTTATTGCAATTTTCAATATTTCGATTCATTGGAAATGAATAAAGGAATGACAGTACATCCAGATGGCACAAGAACCTATAGGACATGCGACAACTGTCCTGGTGTGGAACTCACACCTACTCAAATATTCTCATGCCCAGCAATGGCCGCAGCCTTGCAGAAAATTGACATAGACCCAGAGCAGCAGCTTTACACACCCAAGATAGCATACATTGATGCTGCTGTGATAGAGATGCATGGAAACATCTGAGGCTCTTCATTGGACACGACGACAACAACAACCACAATATTTCGATGAAGCAGTTCGTCTATCTTCATCGGGGAATTCAACATTTTATCAACATACTGTGTGTTTACATGTGTGTGTGTTTATGTGCGCGAGTGTGTGTGTGTGTGTGTGTAACACGCAAATACCAATCCTAACCAAAAATAAAACATCCATAAACCATCGTCAAAGTCATGAAACTTCTAACCTCTTCCTATAAAAATATTTAATTGATTCTACCAAGTTTGTACATACGAATCTCTTGGATTATGATAGGTAAATTAGGGAAGACAAACTGAAGATCGCCGATAAGACCATGAGGCTATGAGCGCTGTGATCATCATTTTCCAAGACTGGCTCCAGGATCCCACCGCCGTGTCAAAGCCAAGACTTCCCTCCAAGATGACAATGTCTATTGAAGATACCTACAAAGCCATTCCTCTCATCGCAATGAAAAAAGGACGTCGTCGTAGCTTATCCCTAGTACACGTGGTACAGGCCATGATAATCATGGTGAGTAGAAGAAGGCGACTGATTTTATTGTAAGTGCACCACATGTCTACACATGTGAAAAGCAGTTCGACTTTGCACTTACAAATGTGCCAGAGCTCCGTTTGGTTACTTGCACTCGCTGGTGGGGTTGGACTTTTGCAAGAATCGGGGGCCATTGATTTTTTTTTAAATCATAAAAAAGTGTCCAATGGGGGAATCGAACCCGGGTTGTAGCAGTCGAAAACCAACGGTTTAGACCATACTCCACTGACCCCAAAAAAAGTGGACGTTAAAATACAAAGGGCAAAGTTCCAAGACTAATGGAATCCTTGACAGATATACGTCAGTATAAACACGATTTTTCAAGCTGTAAGTCACAGCTCCTATAAGGAAGAAGCTATATAGCGAAATATAAACGAAAATTTTCAAATAACCATTTTATTTTATGTTTTAGAATTGTGATAAAAAGTTTCAATATATGCTGAATCACGCACGCCAAGGTAAACGGAATTACAAACATTTGCTCTATTTACCTTGAGCAGCTGATATATGTGGATCCAATATACGAAATATTAAAGAGCTGATTTATTCTTAGCCTTTTAGAAAAAAGATTAAGAAGTTTAATAAAGAGATATTCTACACCATATATAATAGCCCCTTCTCTCCCAAAAAATAATAAGAAACATAGATACTACTGGTTTCTTCTGGATTTAGTCTATTAATGGATATTAATTTAGGTCAGGTTAAGTCATTATTGATTTTTGGTTGGTGAAATCGCTAGTTTTTTTATTTTATTATTATCGCGATTTTTTTTATGCTGTATAATCGCCATTCTAGCAACTAATGTTTTTTTTCTTATTCTCAAATATAGGTATGCTTGAATAGTATTGCTGTCAATGTCAATTCTGTCATTGCATTGACATCCAATTGCATTGTCAATGCTGAAACCTAAGA
>CP092880.1:19996960-20031251 GCA_030710605.1 Cordylochernes scorpioides
CAACTTATCCTATTTCGGACCGGGAAAAAAATGTTCACTTTATCGAGAGATTCGTTACACAAACCTTTACTCGGGTAAAACCCGGGCGAAGCCGGGTACGTCCGCTAGTTTTAAATAAAAAGAAACAGTTATGCCATAAATGGTTTATAATTTTGAATACTATCTATAAAGCAAGAAATATTGCCATACTCAAGTTTATACATTCGTGATCTTACTTACCTAGTTTATCTATTGACAACTCTACTCAGGCTCTAATGTTAAGACAACATTTCACTCTAAACTATATTTTTAAATTAAATTGCAATCTATCATTGGAATTTGTAACAATTTTTCTGGCAATGTGTTTCTTTTTATATATCAACCAAGAATAGTCGGTGGACCAATGGTTAAAATCCTCGATTCCTGACAGCCATGAACTGGGATTGAATTCCACATTGGACACTTTGTTTTAATAAGTGAATAAAGTGTCCAAATGTCGATCCTGATTCATGGATGTCGGGAATCGAAAGTTTTAGCCACTCGTATTATACAACTTCTCGTATATTGTCAATATCATAAGCTAGGTTGCTCTTTTTGAGTGGCACCTAGTAAAGTTATTTTTTTTATTATTATTTTTTTACAACAAAAAGGCTTTTATTAGGGCCCATTGCCCTGTATGGATTCGCCATACAACAACAAAACAATACAGCAATTCCTCTCCCTTTCCCCTTGTGCACGCGAGTCTTTGTTGTGAAAAGGGTTTATTTAGGCATCTGTTCAAAAATTTCCTCACTACCTCTTTTGTGTGAGTAATGTTATTTTGGAACAGGAATATTATCTATGAGGATTTTATTGCAATGATAAAAGTTATTGAATGATTCTTTTAGCTCATTAGTGATGAACCCTCTCAGTGGTTTCGCCAAAACCGCTTTTTTGGAACGCATTGCCAAAAAATTGCTACAAATTTTAACTCTATAAACACACACACACACTATACTTAATAACTACATGTTCATTTAGTCAAAAACTCCCATCTTATCCAAACTGATAGGGTCCTAGCTATTGATAGATGCGTTTGCATGTTGATTCCAATATTCAAATTATATATACTGGGAATTTGAGTGTCATCTATATGTATTAAATGAAACTTATTTTAGCGCCAATTTTTGTTTGTTTTTTTCTTTTTTTTTTTTACGAATAAACCAAGTTCCTTATAGTCAGTCTCATACTGCAATGGAACAAACGTTGTTTTTATTCGTAAAAATGAAAAAACAACAAAATTCGCGCTAGTTTCAATTATCCTATTCAAATTAGGATTGCATCAATTTCCCCCTCTAAGCATCTTTTAACGTTGAAATTCCTGAGAATGAAGGATTTAGATTGAAGAAGGAACAAAAGTTAACGGCAACGTGTTTCTAATGCTGTAAATTCGGCAAGTTTTCGGAATTTGACGTCCTTCGACAGGCAACACACTTTCCAAGAAACTGAAAGATAATATATTTACATAATTAGAACTTTTCTTAATGAAATAAATGATTATTATACAAAATTCTTTTCTCTTTATCTATGTAAGCATATTTGTTCTGAGAAAAGGATGACTACCTTTGGATGCAGGGAAAGACGAAAAACTATCTGAAGGACGTGAAAGTCCGAAAGCTTGCCGAATTTTACAGCATTAATAAAAGAAAACTCGTAGCCGTTAACTTCCTTCTTCAATATGATGTCTGGCGATTCCTTCTTTTGTAAAGATTTAGATAACTCTTTCCTCTTTCTTTACCCTGATGCTATTAGCTCTCTATGTGGTTTAGGATGGGGGGATTTAACCCTCTCTCTCTATCTATCCTGGCTGGAAACGAGTGAGTGACCTTGGGTGTGGGGGCAGGTTAGGGCGTGCAGTTGGAGAAAGCTGACCGCGCGGAGAGTGCTGCTACCAAGATTGGAGCACCCACAGCTACTTTAGCCGTGTATACTTAGCAAGGCACAACTCTAAATCTACTTGGATTTTGATTTTTTTTTTTTTACTTTGAAAACAAAGCTTTGATTCTCCCTCTCTCCTTTTTTTTTTTTCTTTTCCTTCTTCAAGAAAGTCTCAAGTTTTATTCTCCTTTGAAAACAATGAATTCTGATTCGTTTATTTTTCGAGACATCGTCACAGAGTGGATTGAGAAGTTTGACGAACAGAGGCTCCGCTTGGTTGACTTTCAAGAATTTTGGGGCCGCAATGTACCCCGTATCTACAGTCCCACGTTCGAAGCAGACTGTCTGAACCTGGTTTACGATGAAGCCTTGGGACAGAAGCTACTGTATAACTCCCTGGAGCAGTTCATCTCCAAGTCCGAGGACCCCGCACCTGTCCTTGAACACCTCAAGGTTCTCGATAACCCACCGACGCTATGCGGCCGCGTCTTAAAAGTGGGAGAGGCGACGTATTACTGTCGGGACTGCGGGATGGACGCGAACTGTGTTCTCTGCAGCGACTGTTTCAAGAACAGCGCCCACAAGAACCACAAGTACAAGATGAACACCAGTGGCGGGGGCAGGATCTGTGATTGCGGGGATGAGGGAGCCTGGAAGCAGCTCCCCTTTTGCCAGACTCACCAGGAAGCAAAATTGAAAAGTTTAGAAGATGATGACCCTCTAAACCGTATCCCCAAAGACTTGGTCGACCGTGTGAAGTTCGTGTTGGAAGCCGTGCTCAACTACTGTAATGAATTGCTCACGATGACCAATTCTCTGACGCTGCCAAAGTACCTGCAGGCACCCTCCCCAAGGCCGAATGTGTTTGCCACGGTGATCTATAACGACGAGGTTAACACCTACGAACAAGTCATTTACACGCTCAGCCGAGCCATGAATTGCAACCAGAAGTCGGCGCTCGAATATTCCACCATGGTCGACCGAGAAGGTCGCAGCATCGTCTGGTGCTCCACCGAATCTAATTGCAAACAGCTCGCCGAGGCCATCGAGAAAATTTCTTCCCGCCACGGCAGCCGGCCACTCCGTGTACTCATATACCACGCCGATGTCATAGCCCACCAAAACTTCGCCCTCCGGCTGCTTTCCTGGGTGCAAAACTTCCTGGGCTACTCAGAGGGCTTCAGGATTATCTTCAAGGATGTGATCATGAAACCAGCCGACTTCCCTCTTCTTGAAAGCGTCATGCTGGGAGATATGCTCCTTTGGAAGTCGGCGCGCAACCAATGGCATCAGCTCTTCATTGCAAGTATGCATATAGAGAAGAATTGTAAGAAAACTTTCGCTAAGGTCTTTACGCGCAACTACCCAAGTTTGATGAAGGATTTCATCGCGGACGACCACGAGCACTCAGTCTCTATAATGTCCCTGTCAGTGCAGGTCTTCACCGTGCCGCTGGCCCTCGTCTTGATCGAGGAGGAAGACGCCCTCTCCATCATAATGCGTACCTTCCTCACCGAGTGCACGCGCTACCTCAACACTGCGGGCAAACTCTCCTTCGAAAGAAACCACTACAACTCGTCCTTCAGGCGCGCTCACTATATACTCCGTGATCTCAAATATCTACTGACAGTCAGGCCCAACGAGTGGAACGACACCATGAGGGACAAATTCTTCAATGGCGTCCAGTCTCTCCTCCAACTTCTGACTATGATGCAGGGCATGGACACCGTGGTTCGCCAAGTAGGACAACACGTCGAATTCGAAGCCGAGTGGGAAACGGGCGTCGATCTTCAGCTTGAGCTGTTGGCGGCGATTACGCTTGTTTTGGAGTGGTGCAGCAGCGACTACAAGGTTTTTGAAAGGGTGCTTGCCCTAGCTCTGAGTGAGTTGGAGAAGCTCCAGGAAAAGTTCAAATATGTGACTGCCAAACTCTTGGGACACTCCGCCTCCTGTATTGACTACGACGTCTCCTCTTTGCCAGTAACTATACACGTGCCCCTCTCCCGGTTCGTGGCAAGTCTCATCCACCTCCGGAGATTTAACTTTCAAAATACGCCTTCCTCTTCCTTTGAAATTATCCAAAAAGAAGCATCCATCGTGCGTCTCATGGAACTACCTCTAAGGACACTTGTTCTTGCATCACAATTCCGTGCGGGCATGTGGCATCGCAACGGCTACTCACTTTTGAGCCAAGTGTTCTTTTACCAGAATGTCACACTGCGGGAGCAGATGTTCGACGTGGACATCCTCATGGTACAGCTCGCAGCGTCGCTCCTGGAGAGCAACACCTTCCTCATCCACCTACTGAGCAAGTACAAGCTGGTGCCGTGGGTGATGGAAGACCCGGAGGAGGGCCCCGGCACCAACCTGGTGGCCACGCTGGCCGAAGAGTTCCTCACGCTAATCCTCTACGTCCTCTCGGAACGGTACGTGCCGGGCGTCGGGAGAGTCATCGACGAAAGGGCAAAGCTTAAAAAGGAAATCATCCAACTCCTCTGCATCGAACCAATGCCCCACAGCCAGCTCTTCACACTCCTCCCGAAGGATATCCACTACGAAACGGGCATGGATCACGTTATTAATGAAGTAGCCGATTTCAAGCAGGTCAAATTCAAAGGGAGGTACGAGCTGAAGCCCGAGTTGTACCAGGAGTTCAATCCGTACTTCTACCACTATTCCCGGGAGGAACAGTCCAAGGCGGTGGAGGCCCAGATCAGAAGGAGACGTCAGAATGGGGAGGAGGAGTGCTGCCCGCCCCCGCTGCTGGTGGAGTTTTCACCCAACTTCGCCCCCCTCGTGCAGATCCTCCAGTGCGACGTGATGCTGCACATCCTGAACCACACCATCCAAAGAGCACTCAATCCCAACAACAGCTGCTATTATTCCGAAAGCCAATTCGAAAAAGTGATCTACCTAATCGGGATGGCTTTGCACGAAGAAACGAGGTATTTTGAAAAAGATAACGCCTCCCCATTTTTCAAGTTTACAGAAAAGACAGGGAAACTCTTTGAAGATCTTGAGAAGTGTTTAACGTTCCTCAAACTTGAGAATCAGAAAGACCTCCTCAAGTGGGTTCTCAGAAAATACAAAGCTCTCGAAGTTATAAAAGCGAAAAAGGATGACGAGAAAGAAAAAGCTGCAGAGGCTATTTCTTCGCTGCAAGAACAAGTTTCAGAACGCGAAAAGTTTCGCAGGAAAAATGCCGCGCTTGCCGCTGCTCGCAGGGAGAGAATCATGTCCCGGATGGCAGCCATGCAGAAGAACTTCATGTCAGAGAACGAAGAACTTTTGAAGGCGGTTGTGTCGGAGCAGGTGACCCCGTCCAGCGAAGTGTCTTCTATGGTGGCCAAGGATGACGACCCAGTGGCCGTGGGCAGCAACCAGCGCGGCAGGGTGTGTGCGAGCAATAGGCAAACGTGTATTCTGTGTCGGGAAGAACAGGACGTTACGACGTCCGAACATTCCCTGGTCATCGCGGCCTTTGTTCAGCGGTCTACGGTCCTGTCCAAGAACCGCAACCACTCCCTCGAAGCCATCCGCAGCTCCGACCCGCTCTTCCTCCACTCCGACCTCTGCTCCGGCCCGCACGTCAGCACCTGCGGCCACGTGATGCACAGTATGTGCTGGCAACACTTCTTCGATTCTGTCCAGATGAAGGAACAGAGGCGACCCATCCAGGACGGCCGCAACAACAGCTACGACGTGGATAAGAACGAATTTCTTTGTCCCCTGTGCGAAAGGCTAAGCAACGGCGTGATTCCTCTCACTCCCTCCATAAATAGCATTGCCGATAACTCCATCCCACCTCCCTTCCCCTTCGATGATTACGTTGCGGTCTTGAAGAAAGTAGTCGATTGTATAGAAAAGGACGATATTATGAAGTACGCAACAGATGAAGATGAGGAAGGGGCTTCGAGCAAACTTCTAAGTTGTAAAATGCCTAAACTCGAGGACCTTGCGACGGACGCAATCCAATTGAAATGTCTCCAAGACGTCTTCATCCCACCCGGACCCAGTGTAGAGGCCCTACCCTACCACGAGACTCTGGTGAAGATTATTGCTCTATTTTCCCATGTTACGTTTTCGGTGGGTCTGAGCATCGAACGGCCCACCCACTTTGACCCAAAGATACCCTTGATGGCGTGGCAAGCTTGCATCTTTACCATCCTGTCGATGGAGTGGAGCCTCAGGGATCAGCGCAAGCCAGTGTTCGGAGACCTCTCTTCTCGCCAGGAACATTGCCTCGAGGCGATCATCAAACTCTCAGCTTCCAGCTTGCGTCTCTATGAAAAACTTCTTATCAGAAGCCATGCTTCCCGGCTACTCTGCTACCTCCTCTCACCTGAAATTTACGAAGCACATAGCTTGAGCTGCCTCGACGTTGACGCCTTTTCAATAGCAGTTTCACTTTCCCTCTTGCTTCCAAGTTTGTTCGAAAGAGAAGATGATCGAATCAGCAATATTCCCTTGGGCCACTCTCTCGATAGTTGTTCCCTACAGCTGGCTTTTTCTCTCCACTTAGTCCAATTGCTGTTGACTCTGGAGTGCGAATCCGACATAGAGATGCTTGATGAAGCTTCCACCTTATCTTTAACGGAGAAGGAACAAGAGGAAGAAGCGAGCCTGGAAGCTTTGTATCACAAAATAACGAACGAATTGAAGACCCAACCCCAGCAATTCTCAAAAGGCTACCTCCGTCAAAGGGTGCGGTCCGGATCGCTGCCATTCCTACGGTGTTGCGCCATCTACTACCATTTCTTGACCGATGTCGCCCCGCCAGCAAAGATGAAGCAGCTCAGTTCCTCAGATGACGCGGAATTCGACGCCCTCTGCCACTACCTCGGTCTTCCGCTCTACCTGCACGAGATCTTCGACTCCCCCAGCCTCCACCAGCTAGCGATGACCTGGATCAAGCACCCATCGCTTGCCAAACGTCTGCAGGCAGACCAGCCGTCCTCCGAAGTGATCGTACGCCAGCCGCTGGCCGTCAACCAGCTCATCAACCTCCCAGCTGACTACAGCGAACTGATCAACCAAGCTTCAAACTTCAGTTGCCCAAAGAACGAAGAGGGCGACTGCCTCTATCCCGCTATGTGTCTGGTATGTGGAGATGTCCTCTGTTCCCAGAGCTACTGCTGCAAACACGTCCTGCCATCCGGGGGCGGACTTGTTGGAGCGTGCACCCACCATTCGTACGGGTGCGGTGCCGGGGTGGGGTTGTTCCTGCAGGTACGCGACTGCAAGGTGCTCTTGCTTGCCGGGAAGACCAAGGGATGCTACCTGTCACCGCCCTACGTGGACGAGTACGGAGAGACGGACCAAGGACTCATGCGATGCAATCCTCTTCACCTGAGCCTGGAGCACTACCGGACGCTGCATCGTCTCTGGCTGAACCACGAGCTGGCGGAGACCATCGTCCACAAGATGGAACAGTCAAACGTGTCCTCCACCAACTGGCAGCACGTGTAGATTCAGAGTAACTAATAAAGAGTTTAACTATTAACACCTGTGTCTCTCTATCCTACACCCAATATCTGAATTTGAGTCAAAAGACGGTCCAATAAATAGGTTTATACAAGAGCGTACCTGGGGATCTGCGTAAGGAAAAAAAAAACAATCTTTATTCCTCAATTGAGGAAAACAAATTGTTTTTTTTTTTTTTCGCAGATCCAGGTACGCCCTTTTTTTTATGTAAACAATCTCTGGATGTTGTCAGTTGAACCTGAACGAATCAAACAATAGAGAATGGGAAAAATTGTAGGTTGGATTCTGATTCATTCAAGTTTAGAAGACTTCATAAACCTTTTTATAAATGTTTATTGTCCTTTTGGCGACCCACCGTCATCCGTTTAAAAAAAAAAAAAGGTGGAAAGTTTATTAGTGAACTATTGTTCTTTTCCACTTTTTTTTTTACAACAAAAACAAAAGATTTTATTAGGGACACTCATCCCATACAAGATTCTCCCAGATGGGTAAACATAAATAAACATATCAGTTATCCACAGAAAGTGGAGATCAACATCATTCTTCAAATTGAGTCCCTCTTGTGTTACACTTCTTTTGACTACTGTTATCCAGAATTTATGAAAAACCAATGCATTAATTATGCTTTTCACTACTTCTTTGCCAATAAAACCTATGTCCATAGTTTACTTAAATACCATTTTTGAGATTCCATCCTTCAGTATAATATATAAAAGCAGAATGATCCAATACAGTATTAGAGCTCTAAAAAGCGGTCTGGTAGATTGAATTAACGAAACCGCTGGAAGGGTTCACCACTGATGAGTCAAGCCCTCCCAATATGTTTTCATCGTAGTAAGTACAGTAGAAGTTTGTATTATGTGTGAAAAGAAATATTCTTAAACTTAATGTTTTCATTTACTATATATTGTTTTAACTTTTTTTAAAGATAAAGGCGACAGTGGATAAACGTCAAAGGACAATAAACGTTTACAAAAAGGTTGATGAAAACTTGGATCAAACAATTTCACTTGTCGTGCAGATCCTAGAACCAATGTCACCAAATTTGGACAAATTGGTAAAAAAATTTTTTTTCATTTAAGACATTGATAGAGGGTGACTTTTGGCTTTCATGAGATCTTTGAGTGGAAAGTTCCCGAATCTCTTTCAGTTGCACGATAATGAGATGCCTTTTTCTTAATTTAACCACCTTATTCCAGTACGATTTCACATTTGTACTATTTTTTCATATATAAATTATAACAATTATTATATACTGACTCTATATCCATAATTCATCTAAAATACCCATTCAAAAAGTCTAGCATCAGTATCACTATAAAAGGAAGTTCGAAAAATGCAATATAACAACGGTATGGTAGATTAAACTGGCCAAACCGCTGGGAGGGTTCACCACTAATGAGCCAAGCCCTCTCATTAATTTTTTTTCCATTGCAGTAAGAAATTGTTTATTTTTAAAATGAATCATACGCGCCTATAATAGTTTCGAATTTTGATACTGACTCTAAATGACCCAGCTTCGCCCGGCTACTCCCCTAGTGAATGTTTGCCAGGGGAAATTTGCTGTAACAAATATGTTTTATTTATTCTAAGAAATTATATCACTATTAAAATGATATTATTATATCTCTCTTTTATATTTAACCTTATATAATCTTATATGGATATTGTAATAAAGAGTTTCAATCTCTCTCTCTCATTATAGATGTTACGATTATATATAGAGTAGAACTACCTCCCTGTAAAGGACAACACCTAATTGCTGAGACAAAGTGTCCTTTAGGGAGAGTTGTTCTTCTTCTTCTTTCTCATCTCCACTCATTCATATTAGGGTATCAAGTTGTGACCCTTGATGGTGTCTGTTTGACAACCATCATAATTGGGTGAAGTAGAATGCGTCTGCCTCTGTCATTAAGAGATGATTAAGAGTTGTCCTTTTACCGGAGAGTTGCTAAATAGTAGAACTTTGTAATTTTGCAAATGAAAACTGTTCTTTGTAGAGGGATGTCCTCTCATGGAGGTTCTACTGTATGTGTCTTTGCCAAACATTGGTCTGATGAAGTGCTAACACATGAACAACAGTTTGCTGTTATTCCTAACAAAAGAAGTTCTTGGCAAATTGTTTTATCTACTGCACGTACATCTCTAGGTTTCTCAAGACCTCTTCAGGAGTTGTAGAGATGACATGTGGTGTCGACAGGCCTTTGATGACGACCGAATATGATGATACGTATGATGAGAGGACACTCACGCTAGAGGACACCTCTATAAAGGACAGTTTTCATCACCAATACAGTAGAACAAGCTCCGTGAGAGGACACTCACGCTAGAGGACACCTCTCTACAAAGGACAGTTTTCATCACCAATACAGTAGAACAAGCTCCGTGAGAGGACACTCACGCTAGAGGACACCTCTCTACAAAGGACAGTTTTCATCACCAATACAGTAGAACAAGCTCCGTGAGAGGACACTCACGCTAGAGGAAACCTCTCTACAAAGGACAGTTTTAATCACCAATACAGTAGAACAAGCTCCGTGAGAGGACACTCACGCTAGAGGACACCTCTCTACAAAGGACAGTTTTCATCACCAATACAGTAGAACAAGCTCCGTGAGAGGACACTCACGCTAGAGGAAACCTCTCTACAAAGGACAGTTTTCATCACCAATACAGTAGAACAAGCTCCGTGAGAGGACACTCACGCTAGAGGAAACCTCTCTACAAAGGACAGTTTTTTCATCACCAATACAGTAGAACAAGCTCCGTGAGAGGACACTCACGCTAGAGGACACCTCTCTACAAAGGACAGTTTTCATCGCCAATACAGTAGAACAACCTCCATGAGAGGACACTCACGCTAGAGGAAACCTCTCTACAAAGGACAGTTTTTTCATCACCAATACAGTAGAACAAGCTCCGTGAGAGGACACTCACGCTAGAGGACACACCTCTACAAAGGACAGTTTTCATCGCCAATACAGTAGAACAAGCTCCGTGAGAGGACACTCACGCTAGAGGACACCTCTCTACAAAGGATAGTTTTCATCACCAATACAGTAGAACAAGCTCCGTGAGAGGACACTCACGCTAGAGGACACCTCTCTACAAAGGACAGTTTTCATCGCCAATACAGTAGAACAACCTCCATGAGAGGACACTCACGCTAGAGGACACCTCTCTATAAAGAATAGTTTTCATTTGCAAAATTACCATTTTTACTATTTATAAACTATCCCGTAAGAGGACACCTCTCCCTAAAGGACACTTTGGCTCTGCAATTAGGTGTTGTCCTTTACAGAGAGGTAGCACTGTATTCACATGAATATATCTTAGTTTTTACCTTTTATTGAATTTTAGATATATATAAATGTACATAATTTTAGGTTGCTAGCTTTTCTGCAAGATATGTAGACAGACAGACATGGGAGCAAGTTAAATAAAAGCTTTTTAAAAGGTACAATGTCTCAAAAAAGATTCAAAATATTTTAAAGCTAGGACAAACTATATAGATTAACATAAAAGTCATTCATTCAAAGCCTAAAATTGGTGCATATTTTGAATTAGAAAAATGATCAGAAAGACCCAACGACATCAATATAAATTGTAAATGAACAAACCCTGTACATCCCCCACAGTATATTGTAAATATGATGATATAGGTTGCTCTTTTTGAGCGGTGGCACCTAATAAAGTTATTTGGAACTTGATCAGAAATGAACAATAAAGTCGGTGGACGAGTGGGTAACACCCTCTATTCCTGACAGTCATGAATCGGGATCCCACGTTAACATTTTGTTTAATATGTGAATAACCTTCACACATATTATTCATTGTTGCAAATATCATAAACTAGGTTGTTCTTGTTGAGTGGTACCGAATAAAGTGATTTTGGAACAGCGAATAGCGTGATCAGAATTAAGATAAGAAATCGTTGGCCAGCCGTCGTTTTCCGACAGCCATGAATAGGAATCTAATCCTTTTGTGAAGAACCTGTACATATATTATTCATTGTCTTCTCCTTCTTTCTTATCTCCACTCAATCATATTAGGGTATCAAAAGCTTGTAATGCTTGAGACTTGACAACCACCGTGACTGGGTGAAGTAGAATGCGTCTGCCTTTGTCATTAAGACTGGGAACACTACTCAATGGCAGGCCGACTTAGCTTCAAAAGAAATGGCCGCCTCTGACATGAGGAACAGACGCCATGTGCAGCCGCTCCTAACATGGAGTACAAATGCCGATAATACTGTATCCCTGGATCAGGAGCCCTTATAGGGTACTATCAGCCGGGGTAGCTGAACCCAGGTTTTTAGTGAGCTTGTTACTGCTCCCCCTCCTCCTTTTTCATCCGGGCTTGGGACCGGCAAAGGCGGAGTTTTATTCATTGTAAATAACAAGCTAGGTTTCTCTTTTTGAGCGGTACCTGTTGTGTATTATGATTTAAATATTTTAGTGCGGCCAATGATCTTGCCAAAGAAAAAGTTTCTGGACCTATTAAAGTCTATAATATTGCCTTCTTTTATTCAATTTTTTCAATGCCATTTTCCACAAAAGTTAATTCTTTCCAGATATGCAATCCACCCTTCAGGCTTAGAAAAATAAAAATTTTCAAGCTTGCCAAACCTCGCCATTATATTTCTTTTTGAAATTATATTTTATATTTAAAATTTACTTATATGTTTAATTAGGAATCGACATCTTTATTGCCAAAAATTGTTGTCTTTATATTTAAATTAATGATATTTATTTACTCACAATAACAAAAAGTATTTATTCTCGAAATATCTTTTGATTACAACGTGAATGATGATAAAAAAGAGTATAGAAAATCAATGATAAATAATACACAACAATATCTAATAAAGATGGAAATTTTGCCGGGAGGATATTGATCTAAAGAGACAAAGGTCGCCTCTCCCGTCAAAATAGACGTCAAAACTAGACGCCATATATTGACCGTCAGCGCAAACTAGCGGCCTCGGGTCGGTGAAAAAGCCACAACACCAGCTTTGGCAAACTGAAAAGCGTCCACCTAGAGGCCATGGTTTCAGGCTAATGGCCCTCGTCAGTCTAGGGCGGACTTTATTCCATGAGATCCACACGGGATCTAATGAAATCTTCACAATCTACCAAAGAGGTGTTTAGCTGGCAAAGTGGCTGGGCCAAATCTATGGCTAAAATATATTTTTATTTATGTACCAAGACATGTTGACATAGCGGTGGTCCCACAACATATTAAGCGGACGACAATGTCACTCAGTATATAGATGTATTATCTTCAAATAAATATCATTTATTGTTCATTACTGGTAGTCTCTTTAACCTGATTTTCACAACTTTTTACCCACTCATTCTTGGTGCTGCAAATTCAGTGTATAGTATATATCCCTGTTAACTAGTCAGGTGGCTTCTTTCACAGGTGGCCTCTCTAGAGAGGGTCCATCATCAAAGCTAAACAGTAAATCATTTTATATGCAGTAATATTAAAGTACACTCATAGACAAAACTTAAGTGAGTGAAATATCTTTGTTGTTGTTTGTTGTTTGTTTTTTTTTACGGAGACAGAGGCAATTTTGTTCACACATTTGGTTATCTCGTGTGTCTTCAATAAAGCTCACTAATATCTTTCAGAGTTATTATCTGAATCCCGATATACATGCTAAAAGGTACAATATCCTTAAGTTTTGTCCATGAGTTATATTGTATATCTCGTGTGTTTTCAATAAAGGTCACTGTAATATCTTTCAGAGTTATTGTCTGAATCCTGATATACATGCTAAAAGGTACAACTTTCTTAAGTTTTGTCCATGAGTGTACATTGATATAACAGAACTCCCAGAGCGTATGAAACTATCACCCGGGAATTATCAAACACGCAGAGTGTTCTATTTAAAAATATTAATAGTCAAAATTTTATTTTGTGTAAAAATAATGTACACAGTTTGTACATTTAGGTTAAGTTAGTTTTTAAATTGCTGAGGAATGTATATATGGGGAATAAATGTTTGTGGGGGGCTCTATGGAAAAACGGGTTCACTTGGAATTTGGAAAAACTTTATATATATATATATATATATATATAACTTATGGGACATACGGTACTTTATTTAAAAATCAAGATTACAGGGAAACGTGTTAGTGGGGGAGGGGATAGCAATAATTAAGGAAAATCAAATTGTAGGTAGTATTTATAGATGTCATGTTTGGCGGCGTTGAGGATGTTCCTGACGGTTTCAGGCTCTCGGTTCATTATGTATTTCCCGCGGTCAAAGACGAAGTCGTTATGTATATCGCGGCATTTGGAGATGGCGTCGTTTAGAATAGGCTGAATAGAGTCGCAGGTTAGATATCGGTGTTCAACGTCTGGCGGTCCGTGGCATGTTGGACAGGCAGTCTTTCCGAAGCGTCGAGGGTAGGGGAGGGCACGAATCACGAGTCGCCATGCGATATCGTCGCGGATGTTGGTTTCGCGGTGCCAGGATGGTGTACACTCGAGCAGCCACCTTTCTGCCTTAGTATTTGCGTTATTAGCATCAAGATAGGTGTTTGTAATCAGGGTTCTCATATACGCGCTCTTTACCCCTGAGAAGGGTCGTTTTGTTGCCCTTGCTACGATGGGAAGGTAAACGCAGGAATTGTTGTCGCGGGTTAAAAATTTCGTCTCTTTGAGTTTGTCGTAAAGGGTCGTAAGATTCGCGAAATCCATAATAACGTTTCTCGTGGCGTGTGAAAAGAGGCAGTCAATAGGGCGAAAAGAGCCGTCGTCGTTAACGAGGTCTTTAAATCTTTTAAGATTCCGGACACTAAAAACGGCGGGGTTCTGCATTCTAAGATCTTGTAGAAAGCGGCATTTGAGAAGGACGAGGTGGAGGAAGTCTTTACGTGACAATTTTGTAAAGTCGATTTCGAACGAAGGCGCAATTTTCTTTAAGCTTTGTAAAATTTCTTTGTTTCGCGGCGATGATATGTGGTATAGGTCGTAATTAAATAAATTCTGGTAATTAGTCGTGTTTTTATTTTCGAATAGAAAGCCGTTTTCGTTCGTATATCCGTTCACGTGTTTCTGTATCCTCTTGATGGTAAATAAGTCGCGTTGCGTAGGTAGGTGTAGCAGTCCAAGGCCTCCATTAGGGACGGGCAGGCAATTGATTGTGTAATTCGTCCATGCCTTGGATAGGTAGAGGGCGTCGTCCATTTCTGATTGTAGTTCGTTAAGTATTAGATCGTGAGGTAGAACGGAGTTGATGATGTAGGTAAATTTAGGAATAAAATATTTGTTTAGGTAACGGACTTTTGATGTTAAAGGCAAGGGTAGTATTTTTTGCTTCGCGATGGAGAGACATTGTTGAAAGTTCGATCGAAGTTCGTCAGTTTGAAGTTTAAAAGGTTTTCTGCTGTTTTCCAGGGTCAGCCCAAGTAGGTTGATACAGTCATTCCTCATCTTGATGTCGCTAGGTGCGTCTGTCCTCCTTTTCCAGCTCCCGCACCACAGTCCCGTACTCTTTCCATAGTTGACTTTATATATATATAAATCAGTGTATGTATGTATGTGGGTATCTATGTCGGCTATACACGTCCACAATACGTAACTAATCTGACTGATATTTTAACAGTATATAGAGTAGAATCTGTAAAAACTTATAGTGAAACTTCGAGGTCTTTATTCCGAATATTCTTCGAGTTATTTGCAAATTGCGTTGCAAATTTGCCTTTTCGCTCGCAAGCAGCGCCTCTAGCGGTGAAGATGGGAGGTAATATGAGCTGACCTAATGTATATGTAAAACGTGTTTTGACAGGACATAGAGAAAAATCTGGAAAAAATATTTATCGGATTTTTAGCCAATAAAAAATAAAATTGACGGGTTCTGGGCAAAAATAATTGTTTTTTTAGTCAGAAAATTATGATCACAATATTGCTGTATCATGTTTGATTATCAGATACAGAATTATATCGGGAAAAATTCCAAAAAGCTGAGACCACGGGTGAAGCCAGTTCATTTTTAGTGTGCAGGAACAAAATTCTAACAGAAAAACATTCATTCGAGCAGAAGACACAAAGCTAGATCATCTCTTTATAAAAAATATCGCTTCTCTGACACAAAGTTTGGAGCGGGACAAAGCCAGATCATCTCTTTATAAAAATATCGCTTCTCTGACACAAAGTTTGGAACGGGACGTTTCACAAGAGTGACATCCACGGCGCCAATTCATAATTGTAACGAATAGTATTTGAATAAAAACATTTAATCGGGTAAAACCTGGGCGTTACCCGGGTCATTCGGCTAGTATCCCGATATATATAGAAGTCAGTGTATGTATGTGTGTTTGTTCCTATGTCGGCTATACACGTCTCTCCACAATACGTAACTAATCTGACTGAAATTTTAACAGTATATAAAGAAGAATCTGGAAAAACTTATAGTGAAAATTCCAGGTCTCTGTCCCGAATATTCTTTGAGTTATTTGCAAATTGCGTTGCAAATTTGCCCTTTCTCTCGCAAGCAGCGCCTCTAGCGGTGAAGATGGGAGGTAATATCAGCTGACCTAATGTACATGTAAAACGTGTTTTAACAGGACATAGAGAAAAATCTGGAAGAGATATTTAATGGATTTTTGGCCAAGAAAATTTGAATTTGACGGGTTTTGGGCAAAAATAGTTGTTTTTCAGTCAGAAAATGATGACGACAATATTGCTGTATCATGTTTGATTATCAGATGTAAAATTATATCGGGAAAAAATCCAAAAAGCAGAGACCACGGGTGAAGCCAGTTCATTTTTAGTATGCAGGAACAATATTCTAACAGAAAAACATTCATTCGAGCAGAAGACACAAAGCCAGATCATCTCTCTATAAAAATATCGCTTCTCAGACACAAAGTTTGGAGCTGGACGTTTCTGGTTCAAATCACATTAATAGGTACCGCTCAGCAAGAGCAACCTAGTTCATGATAATTGAACAATGAATAATATGTGAAGGTAACACATATTAAACATATTTTAACGCGGGATTCAATCCCGGTTCATGACTGTCGGGAATCGAGGGGGTTACCCACTCGTCCACCGACTTATATGCTGGACGTTTCACAAGAGTGACATCCACGGCGCCAATTTATAATTGTAACGAATAGTATTTGAATAAAAACATTTAATCGGGTAAAACCCGGGCGTTGCCCGGGTCATTCGGCTAGTATATATATATATATATATATATATATATATATATATATATATATATATATATATATATATATATATATATTGTAGAGTAGAATAAATTAAATAGAATTCGATGTTGAGGTTTCTACGATTAAATAAATATAGTTTATTTAAAGCAAGTTTACAAAGAAGAGAATAACGGGAGTTAGCGCAGTATGTTTACAAAAAACAGCTAAGAACAACCTAATCCGCGCGTACTCCTCCCGGGCCTCCCCCCGCGCATCCTTTCCAAATGGCGATTCCTTCTCGGACAACCCTGTCTTTCGAACAGGGGTGAACACCCAGACGAGGTCCCCAACACGGTACTCAACAGATCGATGCACCTGGTCGTAATGGTACTTGTTATTCTCCTGGGCTCTCAAAATGTGTATCCGAGCGAGCTGCCATGCTTCTTCTGCCTTGGTTACTATCTGACCTCCAAAGTCATGATCCGATGTTTCGTCTTCGTAAGGCAGCAGGACATCAAGGTGGGTCTCGGCCTCGCGACCATGAACCAAAAAGAAAGGAAAAAATCTGGTACTTCCTTGTTGGGCCGTGTTGTATGCAAAGATGACATATGGCAGAACGCTGTCCCAATCCCTCTGCTCGGCGTCCACATACATGGATAGCATGTCACCCAGGGTCTTATTCAGCCTCTCTGTCAATCCGTTTGTTTGAGGGTGATAAGCCGTGGTGAACAGGTGGCTTATCTTGCAACGGGAAGTGACTTCTTTGACCATCTGAGACATGAAGGCCCGACCTCTGTCAGTTATTCGGACCATCAAACTGCAAGATTTCGACGCAACCATCACCTATAAAAGCGGGGTCAAGCACAAAGACGCGGATTGCCTATCGAGATACCCGCTGCCAGAGTCGCCTGCTCTGACGTCGCTTACATTAGTAAGAGAACAACAGAATCTAGATCCTGATATAACAAAAATTTCAAATGCCTTAATGCCGGTCTACTCTATAAGCGTAATTTTGATCCATTGGGTAGACGTTTGCTGTTGGTTATACCGAAGTGTATGAGACCAGATATCCTGAAGGAGTTCCACAATGTTCCGACCGCGGGCCACCTAGGTTTTGCAAGGACCTACGACAGAATAAGAAAGAGATACTTCTGGCCGGGACTTTACAACAGCGTTCGACGTTATGTCGCCCATTGCAAGGAGTGCCAGCGAAGAAAGGGAGAAAACAAACTGCCTGCTGGAAAACTAATTCCCATTCAACCCCCGTCATTTCCGTTCCAGAAAATAGGCATGGACCTGCTTGGGAGGTTTCCCCTTTCGGACAAGGGAAATCGATGGATAATTGTATGTACAGATTATTTGACCAAATATGCAATCGCCAAAGCCCTGCCATCTGGTACGGCTGCAGAAATCGCGACTTTCATACTGGAAGAATTAATTTTGAAGCATGGCGCTCCACGCGAAATAATAACTGACAGAGGTCGGGCCTTCATGTCTCAGATGGTCAAAGAAGTCACTTCCCGTTGCAAGATAAGCCACCTGTTCACCACGGCTTATCACCCTCAAACAAACGGATTGACAGAGAGGCTGAATAAGACCCTGGGTGACATGCTCTCCATGTATGTGGACGCCGAGCAGAGGGATTGGGACAGCGTTCTAATTTTGAGGCTGTCACTCGTCGTCCTTGGAGCGCCACAACGCGACGACACTCTGCGATAAACTGATCCGTCGTCGCTATGTCTCTCGGCAGAATATACCGGTAGACTTCCTCGGTGACCTGGGGGACGTGACGGATCTACAGTCTCTGATAAGACAGATCGTTAGAGAAGAAGTGCAGCGGGCCCTAGCACCGCCACGGGAAGAACCAAGAACCTCCTCCCTTGAGGAAATAGTGAAGGAGGAAGTCGAAAAGTCCTCGCTCCCATGTCGGGGATAAATACCTTCCCAATGGAATCGGCGGCGAGGTCAGCACCACGGAACTATAGAAAGAACACCTGGTATGCACCTAAGGTCGAAGCAAGTGGCTCAAGAGTCGAAGTACGGGACACTAATGAGTGGAGGATCCCAGACGGCACGCCCGAATACGGTCCACTTCCACTGTGGACGGCCCGGCCACGTTGTCCGCTATTGCCGCGACAGGAGGAGGTTACTTGATGAGAGAAGAGACGAAATGTACCAAGATCGGGCCAGGACAATGACGAACTCCGGACGCAACAATAACTCAAACGACGCTGATCAAAGAGTCAACACCAGACGTTATCGCAGCCCCTCCCCTTCTCCTAGACGCGGAAGTTCCCCTGGTCGCAGTGCTACAAGACGAGCCAGCCAGTCTCCTCGGCGTTTACAATCGGAAAACTAAGAGCCGCGCCCTCAAATGGAGGTGAGGCCGCTGCACAACCTATAATTCCTCCCCTGTCGACAGTCGTGAAAATGACGAACAACTACATTGACATTAAAATTGAAGGCGACACAATACGGGCTCTGGTGGATTCCGGAGCCTCCTATTCTGTTATATCTGAGCGGTTCAGAGTAGAACTGAAAAAGACGATGTTTGCCGAAACCGACGTTGTATTGAAAGTTGCTGACGATAAGGTGGTCAAATCCAAAGGACGCTGCACTTTGAAGTTGGAAGTAAATGGACATCCGGAAAACTTTGAATTCGTCGTTTTGGAAAATTGCAGTCACGATGTGATTCTAGGCTGGGATTTCTTCAAGGCGACCAACGCGATTATCGACTGCGGTCTGGGCGAACTACAACTGGACGACCTACCAGACCTAGACGCCGAGGGTAGAGATGACGGAGTGTACGCTATCCAAGACTTCGTTATCCCCGGGAGATCGTCGCAGAGGATAAGCGTCGTCAATAGATCTCTCGTAGGAATTGTTAACATGGAGGTTACCTGTCTAAAGAACTATTCATTCGAAAAGACGTGATATTTCCTTCTTTATTGATTGAATTTGAAGAAGGAATTGGAAAAATTTGGATAACTAACGGCGGACTTCAACCTCAAATGATTCCGAAAGGAATGAACTTGGGTAGGATGTGCGATATTGAGACGGAACACGTGTGCCTCTTGAGTGTGGAGCCGGAAAGTTGTTCAAGGGAGAGAAGAGAAGATGACCACAGCGACAACCTGTTATCTCTAATCAACCCCGATCTGCCCAAGAAAAAAAAAAGAAGATTTAATGGGGCTGCTGTTGTCTTTTAAAAGAGTTTTCCTTCCCACGATGAAAAACGCAAACAAGGTACAGAACAGAGTGAAGCACAGAATTCACACCGGCGACCATCCCCCTATAAAGCAGCGCCCATATCGGGTATCTAAAAGAGAGCGAGAAATAATGCAAAAGGAAGTAGATACCATGCTTGAAAGAAAAGTAATTAAGCCATCTGAGAGTCCCTGGTCAGCCCCTGTGGTGCTGGTCAAGAAGAAAGACGGCACATGGAGATTCTGCGTGGACTTCCGGCGGCTAAATCACATCACCAAGAAAGACGTTTATCCATTGCCCCGCATTGATGACGTTCTGGATCATCTGTGCATCTACTTCCCTGCAGAGTCGCAAAACATCTTGGATATAAAATTCAGTGGTTTCGCCCCTCGTTTGAGCTCGCACCTTTAGCTTTTGCTCGGCTTGACGCCGCAGGTTATCTTTCTTCCCAAATACGGATCCTAGTTGGTCTTTAAATATCTCCCACGATGGGATATTTTCCTCATTATTTTCGTACCACCGTTGAGCGGTACCGTGTAGATAAAAGTACACGTTAGCCAGACTGAGCGAATTGTCCCAATGGTTATGTCTTGCCACTCTCTCATAACCTTTCAGCCAGGCTTGGGGGTCTTCGCTGATCTCACCAGAGAACATGGAAGGGTTCCGCACCACATTCTGACAAAAGAGTGGACTAACCTGAGTGGTCGCCTCGCTTCTGTTGTTCATCGTCGCTGTGTTGTCGGGGGTAAGTCCTTGTAATCTTCTGCTTCTTCTAATAGAGCGTTCTTCTTCTTTAGGTACCCAGCTGATCTCCGCCACTTTGTAGAGTAGAATAAATTAAATAGAATTCGATGTTGAGATTAAATATAGTTTATTTAAAGTAAGGTTACAAAGAAGAGAATAACGGGAGTTAGCGCAGTATGTTTACAAAAAAACAGCTAAGAACAACCTAATCCGCGCGTACTCCTCCCGGGCCTCCCCCCGCGCATCCTTTCCAAATGGCGATGCATTCATATTTCACAATATATATATATATATACAATAATATACACAAGACGGTGCCAATATGCCAAGATGCTCTTTGTTAAATCTATGGAGAATTAACTCTTACCCCCCTCCACACACACACACAATAATATATTAAACTTGGATTAATGAAGAATTTTGTCAAGACAATGAATCCAAATGATGCTGGATTTGCCTATTTGAAGTAAAAATTCCCTAGCATAAGTGATTAAAAAATTAAAGAAGTCATTTTCCTTGGACCTCAGATTCGAAAATTGTTTCAGGATGAGAATTTTGAAGATAGCTTAAATGAAGTTGAAGCAGCAGCATGGAATTATTTTAGAAACCTTTGGAATAACTTTTTGAGAAATGTTAAGGCTGAAAACTACAGTGACTTAGTTAATTTTTTTTTATTTAACAGTTGCAAAGACACGCCATATCCACAATTAGGATAAATGCGTGTAAATATCTATATAGATAATACCGTAACAGAGTTTTCCATTGTAAAGTCCTGAGCTATCTCCTCCGAAGATTCTGAACTACACATAACAATCTATATACCAAAATTTTCGTTATTTTTTTCTTCGTGTCATAGGCCTGTTTTTATTTTCCTAATGTTAGCAGTTATTTTTATTTTTTAATTTATTCTATTTTACAATCGTAGATTTTTTTGCATTTATCATCATCAATTCTTTTGTTTACAATTGCGTAACTTTTATAGAGAGAAATAAAGAAATACATAATTGATTAGATACAAAAGTGTGAACCAGAAAGTCGATTTTTAAAAATGTTATTATTTAATATAAACTTATTTTAATTTAATTTTGAAATGAAAAGGTAGTGTAAAAGTGTATATGAGGTTAGATTCAAATAGGTTTAATTATGTTAGTTTAATCGCTAAATAAGGTTAGTTTTAGATAAGTTGAATTAGGTTAGTTTCAGATAATTAAAAAAAAATAATGTTCGTTTTTAGAAAAATAATTCGCAATAGTAAGTATATATATTAATATAAAAGATCGAAATGTAAAAATCACTATGTCCAAAATCTTCGCTTTAACTCGTGTAAAACGGCTCGAAGGTACGGCAGTGTCAACGTACAGCGCCGCCTACCAAAGTTACCCTTTTCTGGGAACTCACCAGGTTATAAAATTTTTCGAATTGTAGATTGAATTATTACTTTTATTCTATCTTTTATAAGTGTTTGTTATAGTTTTTCATTTGAATTTAGCACAATTTTTGTATCTGGTTATCTTTTTTGGCATCTTTTTTTTTCTCATTAATAAGACCTAATCCAAATAATTTAATAGTGTGTGACTTTTTTTTTAATTAAATTATTTGGATTAGGTCTTATTTTCTTTTATTAATTTGTTATAGTTTTTCATTTGAATTTAGCTCCATTTTTGTGTCTGTCTTATTTTTTCTTCTCATAAATAGGCTGATGCTGTATTTGTGTACTCAATTGTTGCTTTTATTTTTATTAAATTATTTGGATTAGGTCTTATTTTCTTTTATTAATTTGTTATAGTTTTTCATTTGAATTTAGCTCCATTTTTGTGTCTGTCTTTTTTTTTCATCTCATAAATAGGCTGATGCTGTATTTGTGTACTCAATTGTTGCTTTTTGTGTCTGGTTTCTTTTTTGCAGTATTTTTTTTTAATCCTTTTTTTTTTCATCAATTGTTTCCTCACATGCTTGGAATTTTCTTTTTATGCCTGTCCTGGCTTTCAGTTTTATAGATTTCCTCTGCTTGGTTCTTATTTTACCTTTTTTTTTTGAGCGTCTTCTGTCATGCCTCGGAAAGGCCGTGGAAGACTCACTCCCCTGACCGCTAGGCTATTTCTCTTGTTTACTTTTTTACCAATGCCTATAATTTTTCACCTGAAAGATTTTTTTTTATTTGTTATTCAATAAACTATTATCACTTATTTTTGGTCTTCTTTTTATTTACTTATTTTACTGGGGGTTGGTGGAAGGATGGTCTAAGCCGTTGGTTCGGCTCGAAGGTACGGCGGTGTCAACGTACAGCGCCGCCTACCAAAGTTAACCTTTTCTGGGAACTCACCAGGTTATATTATTTTTCGAATTGTAGATTGAATTATTACTTTTATTCTATCTTTTATAAGTGTTTGTTATAGTTTTTCATTTGAATTTAGCACAATTTTTGTATCTGGTTATCTTTTTTGGCATCTTTTTTTTCTCATTAATAAGACCTAATCCAAATAATTTAATAGTGTGTGACTTTTTTTTAAATTAAATTATTTGGATTAGGTCTTATTTTCTTTTATTAATTTGTTATAGTTTTTCATTTGAATTTAGCTCCATTTTTGTGTCTGTCTTTTTTTTTCATCTCATAAATAGGCTGATGCTGTATTTGTGTACTCAATTGTTGCTTTTTGTGTCTGGTTTCTTTTTTGCAGTATTTTTTTTTAATCCTTTTTTTTTTCATCAATTGTTTCCTCACATGCTTGGAATTTTCTTTTTATGCCTGTCCTGGCTTTCAGTTTTATAGATTTCCTCTGCTTGGTTCTTATTTTACCTTTTTTTTTTTGAGCGTCTTCTGTCATGCCTCGGAAAGGCCGTGGAAGACTCACTCCCCTGACCGCTAGGCTATTTCTCTTGTTTACTTTTTTACCAATGCCTATAATTTTTCACCTGAAAGATTTTTTTTTATTTGTTATTCAATAAACTATTATCACTTATTTTTGGTCTTCTTTTTATTTACTTATTTTACTGGGGGTTGGTGGAAGGATGGTCTAAGCCGTTGGTTCGGCTCGAAGGTACGGCGGTGTCAACGTACAGCGCCGCCTACCAAAGTTAACCTTTTCTGGGAACTCACCAGGTTATATTATTTTTCGAATTGTAGATTGAATTATTACTTTTATTCTATCTTTTATAAGTGTTTGTTATAGTTTTTCATTTGAATTTAGCACAATTTTTGTATCTGGTTATCTTTTTTGGCATCTTTTTTTTCTCATTAATAAGACCTAATCCAAATAATTTAATAGTGTGTGACTTTTTTTTAAATTAAATTATTTGGATTAGGTCTTATTTTCTTTTATTAATTTGTTATAGTTTTTCATTTGAATTTAGCTCCATTTTTGTGTCTGTCTTTTTTTTTCTTCTCATAAATAGGCTGATGCTGTATTTGTGTACTCAATTGTTGCTTTTTTTTTATTAAATTATTTGGATTAGGCCTTATTTTCTTTTATTAATTTGTTATAGTTTTTCATTTGAATTTAGCTCCATTTTTGTGTCTGTCTTTTTTTTTCATCTCATAAATAGGCTGATGCTGTATTTGTGTACTCAATTGTTGCTTTTTGTGTCTGGTTTCTTTTTTGCAGTATTTTTTTTGAATCCTTTTTTTTTTCATCAATTGTTTCCTCACATGCTTGGAATTTTCTTTTTATGCCTGTCCTGGCTTTCAGTTTTATAGATTTCCTCTGCTTGGTTCTTATTTTACCTTTTTTTTTTGAGCGTCTTCTGTCATGCCTCGGAAAGGCCGTGGAAGACTCACTCCCCTGACCGCTAGGCTATTTCTCTTGTTTACTTTTTTACCAATGCCTATAATTTTTCACCTGAAAGATTTTTTTTTATTTGTTATTCAATAAACTATTATCACTTATTTTTGGTCTTCTTTTATTTACTTATTTTACTGGGGGTTGGTGGAAGGATGGTCTAAGCCGTTGGTTTTCGACCGCTACGACCCGGGTTCGATTCCCGCATTGGGCACTTTTTTCTGAAAAAATAAAAAAAAAAGCTCCAATGGCTTCTGATTCTTGCAAAAGTCCAACCCCACCAGCAAGCGCAAGTAATCAAACGGGGCTCTGGCACACTTGTACATGCAAAGTCGAACTGCTTTTCATACGTGTACCATTTTCAAAGACCCTGCTTAGGATTAAAACTTCTCAGAAGCATAACAATAGTACCAACCTAGAGGTTAACTGGTGTGGATGCATTCCTCTGGGAGTAAGACTATTGAGAAATTCAGTAGGGAGTTATTTTGCTTCTCCGCATTCTAACACTCCAACTGTTAACACTGTGGAAACACTGACTCATGTTTGGTAAGCAATTTCAGGGAAGAAACTATAGACATTGGATTAAATAAATTATTAATTAAATTGCATTAAATAAAAATTATTAGATTTAAATAAATATTATTCGAGTGAAAAAAAAAAGAAAAAATTAACAAATTAGAAAATAAAATTTCGAAAAATACAACTATATTGCAGATAAGATAAGAGGACCTTATTAAAAAATAAATAAACAAACTGTAATTCGACACTATCGATAATTCGACACTTTCGATAATTCGACACTTTCGATAATTCGACCATTTTAAAAATCAAATTTACAAGGTTGATTGTTGTTTAAATACAACTTTGATTTTGCATGCATAAACACAGGCTCTTGTAGCAAGAACCCAACTTTAGTGAAAACTGATGCCTCTTCAGAATGAATGGAAGACTGAAATCTGAAGGAGCAGAAGATATGGGTCATCTTTACATGTATGCTATCCAATGTTCGCGCACTTGAAAAAGCTACATATAAAGTTGTCCGTGCGTAAACACAGGCTCTTGTAGCCAAGGTTTGGCCTTGAGCCTTATTTATAGTCATAGCAAAAGCCAACCTTAGTGAAAACTAACGCCTCTCTAGAATGAAGCGAAGGTTGGTATCCGAAGGGGCCAAAGATATTTCAGACACTATACAGTGTGTTCAACTTTGGGCACTGTCAGTATATGTGCTTCAAGGACATGAGAGCACATGCGCTGAAACACCATACGTGTTCCATCGCAAAGATCCTAAAGGCATTGGTGAAAGTATAAATAAATATTTTGGAAATGAAAAAAAATACATATATATATAAGAAAATAAATTGGAATAAAAATTTACAAACTATATTTCAGAGTGGATACATATTTGAAAGGAAAAAAAAAAAAGAAAATTGCAAACAACAAAACTATATTACAGATATGACATGAAAACTAACGCCTCTCTAGAATGAAGCGAAGGTTGGTATCCGAAGGGGCCAAAGATATTTCAGACACTATACAGTGTGTTCAACTTTGGGCACTGTCAGTATATGTGCTTCAAGGACATGAGAGCACATGCGCTGAAACACCATACGCGTTCCATCGCAAAGATCCTAAAGGCATTGGTGAAAGTATAAATGACCCATATATTCTGTTCCTTCAGATTTCAGTCTTCCATTCATTCTGAAGAGGCATCAGTTTTCACTAAAGTTTGCTTTTGCTATGACTATAAATAATATTTGGGTTCTTGCTACAAGAGCCTGTGTTTATGCATGCAAAAGCAAAGTTGTATTTAAACAACAATCAACCTTGTAAATTTGATTTTTAAAATGGTCGAATTATCGAAAGTGTCGAATTATCGAAAGTGTCGAATTATCGAAAGTGTCGAATTATCGAGTGTCGAATTACAGTTTGTTTATGTATTTTTAATAAGGTCCTCTTATCTTATCTGCAATATAGTTGTATTTTTCGAAATTTTATTTTCTAATTTGTTAATTTCTTTCTTTTTTTTTCACTCTAATAATATTTATTTAAATCTAATAATTTTTATTTAATGCAATTTAATTAATAATTTATTTAATCCAATGTCTATAGTTTCTTCCCTGAAATTGCTTACCAAACATGAGTCAGTGTTTCCACAGTGTTAACAGTTGGAGTGTTAGAATGCGGAGAAGCAAAATAACTCCCTACTGAATTTTTCAATAGTCTCACTCCCAGAGGAATGCATCCACACCAGTTAACCTCTAGGTTGGTACTATTGTTATGCTTCTGAGAAGTTTTAATCCTAAGCAGGGTCTTTGAAAATGGTATACGTATGGTGATACAGTGCATGTGCTCTCATGTCCTTAAAGTAGTGTAGTTCTGTTGTTTGCAATTTCAT
This sequence comes from Cordylochernes scorpioides, assembly GCA_030710605.1. Classification (NCBI taxonomy): domain Eukaryota; kingdom Metazoa; phylum Arthropoda; class Arachnida; order Pseudoscorpiones; family Chernetidae; genus Cordylochernes; species Cordylochernes scorpioides. Next base: position 20,023,633 of record CP092880.1, read on the forward strand.
TTTCTGATTTGTTAAAATTTTTCTTCTATAGTTTCTCACCTGCGGGTCCTTCGGGTAAACCCGGGGCGTTGCCCGGGTCACTCGGCTAGTGAAATTATATACAAATCAAATCATCGTAAAATTAACATAGTTAGACATTGGGAAGCGCGCAAATTACACATTCGATGTCAAATTTTGCATATAGTATTTGAAATAGTAGCTTGAAATATGTACACGGTATAATAATGAAATATGTACACAAAATTGCCATTTATAACAGTTAGAACAACGTGTAGACCAAGTAAATTAATCGCCAACAGTCAATACTTTTGCCTTAAAATATACATCCTGCAGAATCTATTAAACTTGATGTATTAGTCTTTATTGTAAATAGCTTGTTTGGTATTTGTCAGGTAAAGTTGATTTTCTTCCCTTAGATCAGAAGTTGACCGACAGTTTATTAGAAGGTGTTCAGGGTTTTGTTCTACATTTCCACAAGTGCACGCAGGTGAACCAATTTTACCAATTCTAAACAAATATGTGTTAAAGTCACCATGTCCAGTAAAAAATGGACATTATGTTAATGAACTCTTACTTAACTACAAAGCACTGGGATGTAACATATCTCTCAAGATCCATTTCCTGCATTCACATCTAGATTTCTTTCCTGACAATCTTGGTGCAGTTAGCGATGAGCATGGTGAGAGGTTTTATCAAGATATATCAAGCAGGGAGAAGCGGTACCAAGGTAAATGGAGTCCCTGTATGCTTGCTGACTACTGCTGGACACTCAAGAGGGATGTACCACAAGCAAAATATAGAAGAAAATCCACTATCACTACTTTTAAATAAAAGAAATATATTTCGCGTTCTCATATAGGTCTATATATTTAAAATATTTTCAAATTTCAAATAGGTGTCTCTCAGAAGCATTGCGCTATAGAAAAAACGAATGGTATACTTGGAATCAGCACAAAAAGTTACATTAAGATTAATTGCTGTTTCTTTTGGGACAAAGAAAAATATTTTTGGATAACCAGTGTAATGTTATAAGGTTAATGCAAAAATGCTTACGTAAAATTGTTCGCATTTATTATTCTGTTTATCATAATATATTAGAACCTCCCTTTTTAGCGGACACCGCGCTAACGTACACCTCTCTACACCTCTCCCTAAAGGACAATTTGGCTCTGCAATTAGGCGTTATCCTTTATAGGGAGGTTTTACTGTACTAAAAAAAATATTGTCACGCAAAAACCATGGGTGATGAGAAATTTCTGATTATATTTTTGAGTTCAGCATGAAAAGTTACACTAGAAACACTATCAGGTTTTTTTTAGGTAAAATTTAGTTGACCAGTGTGATTTAATAGATATACAAAATCAGTTATACACTTGCATGATTTTACAATTAATAGCTTCATATTTATTAACTTTATCAACATCCTATAACACGATACCCCAAAGTCAGGGATATTTGCGTCAATACATTTCTTTACATCATAACAAATTGGCTATATACAAGCTTATACAATATAATTATCTTACATATTTATCCAAAGAAAATTGGTCAAAGAGAAAAAAGACAAACACACAAAAGCAAATCCCTCAAAATTTCCTTCCCTCTCTTTCCCATTTCAAAAGATAGTTGTATATATATCTAGAAAATTGATTAAAATTTTTATATGTTCTTTTCTCATCTACGAATTCATGTAGCTGTCCGATGCCACCAACTTTTCTTTCTCTATATTCTAGAAAAATTGGACATTCCAGAAGTAGATGTTATGAGTCTTGAATTTCTCCTCCGCAGAAACATCTCTTCACCGCGCCGATAGTTGCCAAAATTTTCCCAAAATTTCCATGATCAGTGATAAATTAGATATTAGAGCTTCATATACCAATAGTTTAAATCAATAAATATTTCTCTTGTGTTTAAAATTTTTGAAATTACGGCAAATACTATTCGGTCTGTACAAAACTAATGGCTGATTTCAGTAATACAAATTTAAAGTTGTAAACGACATTTGAAATTATCCCGCATATGTTTGTTTTAAACGATAAAATCGAAATTTATTTTAAGGAGAAATAACGACTATTTCCAACCTTAGGGATGAAGTATGAAAGGATGAATTGTGAAGAGTAATTATTTAAAGCTTTGATTATTGCATATTATTTTAGTTTAACATTTTCAAGTCATATATCATTATGAAGCAAGTTTATTGCACTGTCATAATATTTTATAAATACAGTAGAACCTCCCTGTAAAGGACAATATACATGAATCCTGCCAAGAAGAAAAAGAAGGCCTACAAGCCCATCGTGAACGTCGCCGACCTGGAGAGGGAAGATGAGATGGTGATCTCACGCAACTGCAGCATCCTGAGCTCCATTGGCCATCCTGCCCTGAAATCCCTGCATGAGGACCTGATCCGCTACATCGCCTCGCGGACTGAAATGATCAAGGCCCTCGCTACCGAAGTAGAGAACCTCACTGACACCCTCGAGTCCTTCGCAGAGTTGGACGAAATTGAGGAGGCCAACAAGCCCAAGACTGCTTGCCGCGGCACTCAAACCTGCCCTGCTCCTTCCTGCAAGGAAACCAGCTCCCAGATTGACCCAATCAAGCCCGCCACGCCTGCTCCTGCTGCTCTCCCTGCCAAGAAGCCTGCCTCCACCTTGCCTGCTCCTGCTCCAACCAAAAGGAAGCAGTCTGAGGCTCCCAACCCGCCTGCAAAGAGGACAAACCTGAATGGTCCTTCAAAACCTGCGCCTTCCCGCGTATCCAAGCCTGCGGCCGCCCAAGTGATCCTCCATGGAGAAAAATCGGCGGCCCACACAGTGGTCATCTCTGATGACCCACAGGCTGACCCAAGGGAGATGCTAAAAGCTGTCCGCGCTGCCCACACTCTACCCCAAGGCGTTTGGGCCTCCCTGCACACCAAGGGGAAGCTGGTCCTCCACTCCAGTAATCCTGACACCATCCCTGAGGTGACAACCTCCCTGGCCAGCAAGTTGAATGGAATGAAGGTCCGCCAGCAGAAGGAGATCCTGCCACGGATCTGCCTCTTCAAAGTGGATGAGGAGACATCCAACTCCACAATTGAGGAGACCTTCCTGGAAACCGCTGCTGTTAGAAAACTTCCTGGGGACAAGGTGGTGCGCGTGGCGCACCGTTCTGCACCCAGAAGCGGGACCTGCACCGCCTTCATCGAGGTGGACCTCAAGACCCTTAGAGCCCTGGGCGTTCGCGGGAGAATCGTGGTTGATGGAGTAATCCTCAACTTCGAGGAGTCCATCCGCGCCCGCGTCTGCTTCCGCTGTTGTGGCTTCGGCCACAACTCTGCCCAATGCTCCAGAGCTCCTAAGTGCTTCCACTGCGGTCAAGACGGCCATGAAGGCCTGCCCATCCATTGCTGACCAGCGCACCTCCAAATGTGCCAATTGCTGCTCCAAGGGCCTTCCTGACAAGCACGAGGCGAGAGCCTCAAGCTGCCCCATCCTGAAGTCTAGGGCCCTCAAGTTCTAGGCTTCAAGGACCTTCTGCCTCCAATTCCATCTGCCACTTCTACTGGATTCCTGGCCAATTCAATGCTCCTGCCTCACTGCACCTTGGCGCTGTTCCCCTGCTTGCCCAACGTTTCCACTACCCCTGCGACACATCTCCTGCAGTGAGATCCTAGGGTCCCTTGCCACCTGACATCGCGTTTGGGCTCAAAAATCATAACTTTTGGTTAGTAGCCCGTAAAACCATATTTTCTCTGTAAAGGACAACACCTAATTGCAGAGCCAAAGTTTCCTTTAGGGAGAGGTGTCCTCTTACTGTGAGTTGCTAAATTGTAAAAATGGTAATTTTGCAAATAAAACTGTACTTTCTGGAAAGGTGTCCGCTAGCGGGATGTCCGCTTAAAGAGAGGTTTTACTGTATTTATATTTTCAATAAATTTTGCGCGATATCAGACGGTGTTAAAAATGCTTTCAAAACAGGAAATTCACATAATTTTGCTTTATGTTTTAAAACTCGGCCGCACCACTGTGGAAAAAAAAACTCGAAATATCATCAGCGCGTGGGGCAAGGGTGATATTTCAGAACGTAATATGCGTAGGTGGTTCGAAAAATGTCGCAACGGCGATACCAGCTTTGGAGATGAAGAGAGCCGTAGACGTCCATCTGTGGTTGACGACGACCATTTAAAGTCAATAATCGAGGCGGACACAAACAAAACTACACGAGAAGTAGCTGAAAAGCTCAACGTTGACAACTCTACAGTTGTCCGTCATTTGAAACAAATAGGAAAGGTGGAAAATCTCAACAAATGGGTATCCTACGAATCGAGTGAAAATAATAAAAATCGCCGTTTTGAATTTTCTTCGGCATTACTTCTATGAAACAAGAATGAGCCTTTTCTCCACCGTATTGTCACCTGGGACGAAATATGGAGCTTCTATAACAATCAGCGACGTATATCGCAATGGTTGGACAGTGACGCAGCTCCGAAAGACTTCCCAAAACCCAAATTGCACAAAAAGAATATTATGGTGACTGTTTGGTGATCTAGAGCAGGTTTTATTCATCACAGTTTTCTGAATCCTGGTGAAACAATCACAGCGGTGAAGTATTGTCAGAAAATTGACGAAATACACAAAAAATTCGCCTCATCTCCCACGGATTGGTCAACAGAAAAGAAACTATCCTTCTTCACGACAACGCCAGACCCCACGTCTCAATGATCAGGCGACAAAAGCTGAATGAGCTGGGCTATGAAACTCACCCACCATACTCACCAGAACTCTAACCTACCGACTGCCACTTTTCAGACATCTCACCAACTTCCTGGGAGGGAAATACTTTAGAAATCAAGGCGATGCTAAAACAGCCTTTAATGATTTGATTGCCTCTAGAACTCCAGAATTTTATCAAAATACAAAAAAAAAAACAGTTAGTTTTCTATTGACAAGGATGTATAGATTCCAATGTTTTCATTTTGATTAATAAAGTTTTGTTTGAAGCGATTTATCGCATTTTTAAAATTACCGCCAAAAAAAACGGCAATTATTTTTGCAAGAACCTAATATGTTGATAAACATTATATAATTGACTAAGCGCAAATCAATAAAAAAATCTGCAAGTCATTTTTATAATTTTAATCAAGAAATTCATGTTTAATGGTGTAGATTAAGAAGATTCTTCGAAATCTCATCTCGAGGTTTTAAAGAAAAAAATGAATTTGAGACGCAATCGAAACTCTATGACATGAATTTTATTGGCATTATGTACAGTTTGGAGGGATTTTCCAACGACAAAGTCTTCTTCCAGGTATTTAGGGAATCTTCATTCAGGGCGACCGTTGAATGATGTTGAAGCTCTCCTGGGTAAGAGGTCTGGTGCAGCGGCATGACCAGTAGCGGTGGATCAGCCACAGACCACTGGACCAACAGCCCATGAAGGATTATAGAGCAGAGGTCGGATGTGCAGAGGGAGATAGGGCTAGACCAGTGGTCGCCAAACTGCGGCTCGTGAGCCACATGCGGCTCTTTGGATGTGAAACTGTGGCTCTTTATATAGTTCCATACGTAAATATTATTTATGCGAGTACTATTTATTATTTGCAAGAAAAAAACTGTGGCTCTTTAAAAACTTCGAAATTTTGAAATTTGTAATTTTTGACTCTTCCGACTCAAAAGTTTCTCGACCCTTGGGCTAGACGAAATATCAATTCTACATCAAGCCCCGAGGAGTAGCAACGTCCAAATATTACCGTTCAACGCTAGTCATGAGCAAATTTGTGGCAGTCTTCCGTCTCTCCAGGAGTTCGCCAACTAAATATTTATTCTCCAACAATAATTTTATATACAGTAGAACCTCCATGAGAGAGGATACTCACGCTAGAGGACACCTCTCTATAAATGACAGATTTCATTGCCAAAAATACCATTTTTACTATTTAGCAACTATCCGGTGAGAGGACATCTCTCCCTAAAGGACACTTTGGCTCTGCAATTAGGTATCATTTACAGCGAGAGAGTTCTACTATATATGTATTTTTTAATCAATTATTTTAGAGATTTATATATATTTATTCATATATCATTCTCATTCATTCTATATATTGGTTTTATATTTAACCTTATATGAACATTGTAAAAAAAGTAGTTTCAATCTCAATCTCCACCAAAGGGTATTACATTACTATTTTTCAACTCTCCGGCAAGAGGACACCTCTCCCTGAAAGACACTTTGGCTCTGCAATTAGGTGTCCTTTACAGGGAGGTTCTACTGTATATGTATATTTTTATCAATTATTTTAGATATTTATATCTATTTATTCATATATTGTTATTATTCATTTTGTAGTTAACCTTATATAACCTTTTATGAACATTGTAATGAAGAGTAGTTTCAATCTCAATTTCCATCAAAGGATTATACATTACTATGAAAGGTTACACAAGAAGTTCCAGTGATGAAGATCACAGGGAGATAGACTGTTAAAGAAGTCCCACCCAGGGAGTGCTTGTTATACAGATACTCTCCGAGTTCCAGTCCCACAGGATTCAGGTTGGTGACATGGTCGCCCAGCTCTTTGAGGTCCTACACCTCCATCTACTCCGTCCCAATGAAGTCACAGCACTGGACATCGTTGTGAGTGGTGGACAGACTACAGGTCCAACATCTCTTCAGAAGTTGTGACAATGTTCAAAACAGCAAGATGCGACTGGTTCAGTAGGCGGTGTGGCTGATCTTCTTCTTTCTTATCTCCACTCAATCATATTTGGGTGTCAAGCTTGAGACTTTTGATGGTGTCTGTTGACAACCATCATGATTAGGTGAAGTAGAATGCATCTGCCTTTGTCTTAAGACTGGGAGCACTACTCAGTGGCAGGCCGACTTAGCTCCAAAAGTAATGGTCGCCTCTGACATGAGGAACAGACGCCATGTGCAACCGCTCCTACCATGGAGTACAAACGCTGCTCATCCTGTATACCTGGATTAGGAGCCCTTACAGGGTACTATCAGCCGGGACAGCTGAGCCCAGGTTTTTTAGTGAGCTTGTTACTGCTCCCCCTCCTCCTTTTTAATCCGGGCTTGAGACTGGCACAGGCGGAGTTTATGTGGCTGGTAAGACATAGGAAAGACGTGGACGTTCCACGACTACCACTATGGCATCAGCCAGGTATGAAACTAGATAACTTCCTCGAATATTCTCTTCTATCAGACATCATCAGAAGATTCCCTTATAGCAGCGTCCGCGAAGGGTAAGTCTGAAAATGATCAGACAGATCCCTGTTGAGCAGTCTAAGCCAGAGTCGGCAAACTGCGGCTCGCGAATCATATGTGGCTCTTTGAATGTGAAGCTGCGACTCTTTATTTAGTTTCATATGCAAATATTATTCATTCGAGTATTATTTATTGTTGGCAAGAACAAATGTTGTGGCTCTTTAAAAACTTCGAAAATTTGTAAATTGTAATTTTTGACTCTTTCGACTCAAAAGTTTGCCGATTTCTGTTCTAAGCCATCACGCTGAAGTCAGATGCTCAGGGGAGAGGATAATGCAGAAAGCAGTAGTCGATCGTAATTCGAAGACTATAGAGAATTACGGGTGGTATGGTACACATCCCTAACTCGAGGATCTACGCAGCAG
>CP092880.1:20031351-20055353 GCA_030710605.1 Cordylochernes scorpioides
GATCAAGAGATGGAGATTAACCAGGATTCAATCGGCGTAAAGACGGACGACCTAACGAAAGAAAGGGGAGAAAAAGGCGGACAGGAAATGACCGGCCGAGAGCAGATGGAACCCCTGGCGGCGGCCATCAGTCAGATTGCGGCGGCGTTAGCCCGAGGCAGATACGACACCCGGGCGCGGATCTACCAATCTTCGATGGAACATACAGCGCGACCCAGTTTTTTCCAAACATTCGACCGGAAAATGGAAGACGCCTCCATGGGAGAACAAGAAAAATTACTCCGTCTACCAAACTACCTGGCGCGACAACCCCTGGAGCTTTTCAGGAAACTTCGGCTGGCCGACCGGAGCTATTTCCAGGTGAAACAAATCCTCTTAGATCTCTATCCTGAGTCAAGCGAAGCGTCCTTTGCGAAATATTTCGCCATGAAACTTACTGGACAAGCCAACCTAGAGACCTACTACCGGGAGAAAACCGCCATGGGACTGCAACTAGGACTCCCGCAGGAGGTGATCCTCGAGACGCTGACAGAAGGGTTGCCATTCTCCGACCAGCGCCTAGTCCGCGTAGTGCCTCCCGAGAACCTAGGAGAGTGGTTCCGACTGGTACAGCGGATCCACGGGCCCAGTGTACCGACAACGCGACCTCGAGAGGACCACCCGCCCACAATGTCAGGTCCGTACCACAGCACACCCCGACACCCAGGTGCATGGAATGCACCTCTTCCACCGTCCAACTGTAAGTTCTGCGGCGCGAGACACTGGCACAGCGAATGCCGGCATCGACCAGTCCCGGCGACCCATGAAAAAGAGCGGACAGTGCAATCAGTGCCGAGCAACCGATATCAAAGCGTCCGGACAGTGCAAACAGTCCCAAAACAACCAGTCCCGAGTCCCCAGCAACCAAGTCAAGCCAGAGACACCCCAGCAGAGCAGACTTTTCGAGACTGAGGTAGGATCCCTAACCCAACTGACTGTAAAACTTTTCCTAGCCCCTAATATACCATGCCCCTTTTTAATTGATACAGGCGCCAGCCTGAATATAGTGCCATATAACCTCTACCATATGTTAAAAACTCACCTGCCTAAATTAACCCTTAAGAGACATTCACTGGACCTCCAAACCCTAGATGGTTTTACAAAAACAATGGGTAAACTGTCTCTCCCTCTAACCATAGGACAAATATCCCGAAGAGAGAACTTCCATGTAGTGAATGCACCGTTACCATTTGGGATTCTTAGCATTAATAGCCTCCACAAATTCAAATTAGCAATAGATTTTGATAAATGCACTATATTCCAGCTGGGCGCCCCATTATCTACCCTTGCCTACCATTTTAACCATGTACCGAATGTATGCACGTACTGGCAGTGTCAGGCGATGTCACAAAGAATTTACCCTGCATCCCAACCTTCCGCCTATGACAACCATTGCGTGCATTCATTGAAAAAAACCCCTTATCTGCATGCCATTTTTTCACTAAGGCCAATTGCCTTTTTTACATGCCCTCAAATAACAAAGCCACAACGGCTTCAACTTGTAAACACCATGCCCAAAACGTACCCACACAGCGGGACAACTCGCATACCAAGCACATAGGTGATGACACGTTGTCACACAACTATCACATGACCAACCCACACAACGAACTCGACACTCACACTAAGACCCAACAAAATCCTTTACCACATACATGCTACAACACGACACACAACCCTCTCTATGCACCCCAGTTCACAACACTTCTACAAAGATACACTCACATCTTCACACAGAACAAATTCAACGTACCATGCTTACGGATTCCACCAGTAAAATACCCACGAATTCCGAAAAAATAATTACCATACGTCCATATCGTGTTCCGATATGTGACCAACAAGAAATCCTTAATCAAGTCCAACAAATGCTAGAGAATGGCATTATAGAGCAATCTTTTTCTCCTTTCTCGAGCCCTGTCACCCTCGTCACTAAGCGCGACAAGACCAAACGGTTTTGTATCGATTATAGAAAGGTGAACGAGCTAATCAGCTCTGATGTCCATCCCCTCCCGAGAATCGAGGATATTCTCGACCGCCTCGCACAGGCCAAATATTTCTCCACGGCCGACATATCCTCTGCGTATTGGCAAGTCCCAATACACCCCGATTCTCGACCACTGTTAGCATTTGCCACCCTCGAAGGGTTATACCAACCCACTAGATTACCTTTCGGATTGAAAACCAGCCCTCAGATCTACGAACGAGCCATAAGTCAGGTCCTACAGAGACATGGACTTGACTGTGTGGCACATTATTTTGATGACTTCATCATTTTCTCCAACACATTGGAGGAACATCAAAACCACCTGCGACAATTTTTCGCCTTTTGCAAAGCAGAGAAGCTACAACTTAACTTCGCGAAATGCGAATTTTTTAAGCAGTCCATAGATATTCTAGGCTACACCATCACAGCTGGTACAACTACACCGCTCACACGCAACACCGACATAATTCACGCCATTAAACAGCCACACAACCGAAAACGCTACAATCCTTTTTAGGCGCTGTGAACGTCTATAACAAATTCATTCCGGAATACGCTCGCTTGCGAGCACCACTCAATAACCTCCTCAAAAAGGATGTCGTGTGGAGCTGGAATGAAGCTTGTCAAAAGGCGTTCATTGACCTGAAAGGGAACCTCACACAACACCCCATTTTACACCTTTACAAAGAAGGCCTGCCATGCCAAGTGTATTGCGATGCATCCACCCTCGGTATAGCAGGCATTCTCAAACAGGTTCACCCTGACGGGAACGTATATCCAGTCCAGTTTTTCAGCCGAACATTGCGCCCACACGAGAAAAACTACTCCATCTCTGAACTTGAGTGCTTAGCAATCGTTGAGAGTGTGGAGAAGTTTCGCATCTATCTGATGGGCAGGAAGTTTACAATATTTTCTGACCATCACGCATCGCAGTGGCTGAAGACCATCAAAAACCCGTCCGGCAGATTATTTCGATGGAGTTTACGGCTATCGAGTTACGAATATGAGGTCCGCTACATAAAGGGAAAACAACAGTATGAGGCAGATCTCTTGTCCCGTAACCCGTTTTGTGGGTTCTTGGACGCCACCCTCATCAAGGCCCACCAGACGTTTCCATCGAGGAAATCTAACCTGACCATTGATCGTAATGGATTACAGACAGTTTCCCGAAAAGGTGTAACCAAGATTATAATTCCAAAACCACTCATACAACAACTCTTACAAACAGTACACACACAATACAATCACCCCGGTATTTCACAAATGTCACGACTCATCTCCACGCAATATTACTGGCAAGGTATGTCCAAAGATATTAAACAAAAGGTTAAGACCTGCCCCACCTGCCAATTAACAAAACGTCCATTGGGACCCACTTACGGGGAATTAAGTCAACCTCCGGAAGCCAAAGAACCCTTTGACCTATTATCCCTAGACACCATAGCAGGATTTGCCAAATATGGCAACACCAAAATATACCTCCATGTTGTAGTCGACCATTTTTCGCGCTACGCGTGGACTTTTCCATCTAAATCCACCAGCATCACCACCTACCAACAGGTACTTAAGCGAGTATTACAGGATGGCTCTCCAAAACGCCTTCTTACGGATAGAGCCCCTGCTTTCACTTCGCCCAAATTTAGTAGGTTCCTACTTAATAGAAATATTCACCCGTTACTCACAACCAGCAACAATCCACAAGCCAACGGTCTATGTGAACGCCTGAACGCCACCCTCACGGGAAAACTTAGGCTATTACATCTAGAAAATCCTAAGATCGCATGGACCAAGTTGGTTAAAAGAGTTACAGTCATATATAACAAAACCCCACACTCTACCACAGGTTTTCCACCTATCTACCTAATGTTTGGCATCCTACCCCCAGAAATCTCTAACCACAGCACACCTTACCCAGATATTGACAAAGCTAGAAAAATTGCACACACACGCACACAAAACAAGCATTTACAAGACAAAAACATTTATGATCAACGACACAAACAACCACATTTCAAAGTAGGTGATCTAGTGTTATTTAAATTATATCACCACCCCCAATACAGGGAAACTTGCGCCATATTTCACAGGACCCCACACAGTATTAGAAATTATTTCACCAAATGTGGTCCGTATAGATCGACCAAATCAACCTCTTCAAAGAGACACTGACACGATCCACGTCAACAAGCTTAAGCTGTATACAGAAACAGTCCGTTATATATCACCGCCCGCCGTTAGCATATGTCATATAAAGCACAAACCCGATTACACGTTCCCTTTTAAGCATTTAACACCCGAATTATTCCCGGCAGATCCATTAAGGTTCAAACCCACCAACAGCGAGCCTTTCAGGCATTTAGACCCTGCCATTTTTGCAACAAGGCGATTTGCACCATTCTTCCCCGACATTAAGAACTGCGAACCTGACCCTCATTCCAATCCTATCATTCTGTCCCAAAAAAGATACACGCCACTCCCCAAAGATAACAAGCAGTGCGAAATTGAACGATCAACAATGAATAAGGTTCGAACAAATATGTCAGAGTCCCCATTTACAACAATATGGAAGAACATGTATCGATACCCTATATTTCATCTGATTTTCATCCTTTGTTTGCTAGTCCTACCCTACAAATGTATCCCAGTTTTATTTCTTAGTTATTTGTTAATCTATATCATGCCCCCTCATAGAATTTTCGAGCTGCAAGAGGCAGTTTTTCATTTTGGACAAGCATTTGTAAAACTTATTATAATTTTAGGAAACATTTTTGCAGAAAATCGAAATAAATTCCGAGGAGATAGAAGTAACTGAAAGGTAACAAACCAGTGCCGAAAGAAAGAAAGAAATCCCACTCCAGTAACAAGATTCGAGTCGCACACAAAAGCAATTAGGAGACAGGAAACAAGTGCCCCGCGAGGCGATAAAATCAGCCGTATGCAAACAGAGGGAGCTCCCCCATTTCCGGATCAAATTACCGCGGATCCCTCTTTTGGCCAGCACATAAAAATAGGTCACCGCGTTTCCCCATCCACAGATTTTCTCCAGGTCACCAATCTTGGATTCCAGTTCGAGCCTACATATCGACTTTTACAAAGACAATTCCACTAATACAAGACGTACCAACATCTAAATGAGTTCACATCCCTATTATAATTAATCATAATTACTTTACAGACTCCCAAAAAAAAAACGTTACATATTCCACCTACACGTAGATCTCAAAGTCAAATATGAACAAAATTCACGCACACTACCGCTTTGCTAGTTAGTTTTCAAACTTACGTACTCTCCCAAAAGGGATTAAACGACCTTTTAGAAGGATCGAGATTCTCCTCGAATCCTGTATTCAAGGTATTAATATAGGTACCGATACCCAATATATAAAGTGGATATTGGGCGAGCACATCTTAAGTGCCCTAGGGGATCGCATAAAAACCCCTAGAACGCATTAAGGCTTGAGACAAATTAAAAAACGACACTCGGCTTTTGAGATCTCAAAAAACAATAACACAAGACAAAAATACATATAAAGGTTATATAGATTTCCATGTCTCCTGTACCCATAGTATAAATTCGCACTTGAGGATTAGGATCACGTTTCCGCCTAAGTGTCGCTACAGAAGAGACAAAAAATGTATAGGGCATAATTAAGCAATTAAGACATTTAGATCAGGGCATGTAGATACAAAAAGGGTTCAAACCAATACACCTTATTGTTTATATATTAACCATTTTCACTATTTTTTTCAAATTAAAATTAAAATATTTAACCAATTTAGCAACTTATTCAATTTATTATTTTTACCATTAATTACCATTTTTATGTACCACTTAGTTTATATTATCGTAGCTTCATTTATCAACGAAAACTCATGGTTTTCGGTTAAACTTAAGACATTAAGTCATCCTTTATTTTGAAAAACCTTTTTATTTTTCTTTTTTTTTTTACGCAACCAAGCATTCAACTTTGATTTCGCTCAACATTTCTTTTATTTTTATTTTTGATACCTCATGAAATTTCCTCGTTTTCTTTCCCAAACTCGAGCAAAAAGTAATTAGGCATTTTTCCTTTGTCACTCATGCAACAAAACTTTTTTTTTTTCCTTTTTTTTACGCAACAAAGCATTTTTTTTTCTCTTTTTCAACCAAGCATTCAACTTCGATTTCATTCAACTATTTTTATTTTTATTTTTATTTTTGATTTTAAAATACCTCATGAAATTTCCTCGATTTCTTTCTCAATCTCGAGCAAAAATTTGTTAGGCAATTTTTCCTTTTTTTGTACCATAGTACTCAACATATGATGCACCTTTATAAAATTTTGATTTCTATTAACTATAGACCAAATATATTTCATTAACACTACATTTTTTTAAATCTCTTATATCCTTATCAAGGTTGTATATAACCCCCTATAATCAATTAATTTTCGCTCAAAATTATTTTCTTTGATGTACAGAACTTATTCAGACTAAAACCCCTTCATAAATTCTTCACATGTAGGGGGCGCATCTGTCATAATTTGTAAATAGCTGTATGCAACCCCGACCCAATATGTATGCAATGTATGTTTCAAAGATTTAATAAAGAATAAGGTAACTGGAGGACAGAAAGCCTAGAAACAAGGCCTAGAAAAGAGGCTTAAGAGTTAGCACAACCATTAGCAAAATTACAGCCAATTTTATTATCACGGAACTAATAAAAGTTGAGTTGAACGAACTATTACTTCCTGGTCAGGTTAGGACATGTCTTAAGACAAAAGAAGTAGCGTAGACCAACCAGAGAGTAGTAACTCAGAAGGTCAGCCAATAGAAAACCGCCACGTCACACCTTCCCACCAATGGGAAGTAAGAAGGTGTTCTCGTGTTAAATCGAGAACCGAGGATTGTCAGTCAGGACTTCGCTCCCACCGAGTTCGGACCTAGTTATCGATTCGCTCCCACCGAGATAGCATCAAGAGTTGCTCTTTCGCTCCCACCGAGTTCGGACCTATAGTTATCGATTCACTCCCACCGAGATAGCACCTAAGTCAATCACCGCCATGTGATCAGATAGTTAATAGTCAAAATCCGCTCCATCTTCTCCAAAGCCTTTCTTTCCTCCGACCAGTTGCCTTTTATTTCAACCCATCAAGTGTCCTGGCTTATTTCCCCTGTGTGTAACCCTTATCACTCAGCCACCACGACTGCGCCATCACTTCTACAAGCCTCAACCCCAAGAGTAAGGTTTCCCAGCATAGAATATTACGATATTTATATATAAATAAAATTAACTCTGTTGATTTTTTTGTATTTAATCGATAACAGCGAAGTTACGCATGTTAATGTTAGGGAAAAATATTTTGACGTTAAGCAAAACCTGCTCCATCTCGTTTTACATAAATGTTGAAAATTTGGTCGAAATTGATGCATTGTAACGAAAGTTTTTAGTGATGTCCTCTTATGAAATTTGCATTTTATTAATATAGATATATATATAAAAGTCAATTTCTGTCTGTTTCGCGATAAACTCAAAAACTACTGAACCAATTTGTACCAAATTTTGCATGTCGCTTTTTATAAACCTGAGGAAAATTTTCGGCTGCATTTTGATTAGTATTTTTGGCTATTTCTTTTTTTCATTTGAAGAACTTTTTTTTACATTTTTAACTTTTTTTAATTAAAATTATATATTTTTAGTCAGAAAATGATGACGATATTGCTGTATCATGTTTGATTATTAGATACATAATTATATCGGGAAAATTTCCAAAAAGCAGAGACCACGGGTGAAACCAGTTCATTATTTTGTATGCAGGAACAAATTTCTAACAGAAAAACATTCATTCGAGCAGAATGAATATTCGTAACGAATATTATTTGAATAAAAACATTTAATCGGGTAAAACCCGGGCGTTTGCCCGGGTCATTCGTCTAGTATAATATATAAATGAGTTTTAAAAATTGTAAAAAAAAAAAAATGCATCGGCCGGGAATCGAACCCGGGCCGCCCGCGTGGCAGGCGAGCATTCTACCACTGAACCACCGATGGTTATGAGAAATGGCCATATTTGGGTATTTATTCCATTCACAAAAGCAAACGGTGACAGAATTGATTAAGAAAGGGCAATGCCCGGGTTTTACCCGATTAAATGCTTTTATTCAAATACTATTCGTTACAATTATAAATTGGCGCCGTGGATGTCATTCTTGTGAAACGTCCCGCTCCAAACTTTGTGTCTGAGAAGCGATATTTTTATAAAGAGATGATCTGGCTTTGTGTCTTCTGCTCGAATGAATGTTTTTCTGTTAGAATTTTGTTCCTGCATACTAAAAATGAACTGGCTTCACCCGTGGTCTCTGCTTTTTGGAATTTTTCCGGATATAATTTTGTATCTGATAATCAAATATGATACAGCAATATTGTCATCATCATTTTCTGAATAAAAAACAACTACTTTTTTTCCCAGAACCTGTCAATTTATTTTTCTTGACTAAAAATCCGAAAAATATATTTTCCAGATTTTTCTCTATGTCCTGTTAAAACACGTTTTACATGTCCATTAGGTCAGCTGATATTACCTCCCATCTTCACCGCTAGAGGCGCTGCTTGCGAGCGAAAGGGCAAATTTGCCACGCAATTTGCAAATAACTTGTATACATACTTGTGTACATAGACCATAAATCTGTACATAGACAGGAAAAGCACATATATTTTAATAATATAAATGAGTTTTAAAAATTGTAAAAAAAAAATGCATCGGCCGGGAATCGAACCCGGGGCGCCCGTTTGGCAGGCGAGCATTCTACGACTGAACCAAAAGCAAACGGTGACAGAATTAAGAAAGAATTGTGCATGACGCTGATAACTGTATATTATATTATTTTACATTTAGAAATGAAAACATACGATCAAAATTACATTTATGATTAAAATGAATATAGTGTACTCTCACAATGAGTTTCCTTTTATTACAAACAATAGCTTTCAAGCGATAATCGCTCTTCAACAGGCTTAATAAAAAACATCGACTATATCCCACAAGAAATATTTACAAAAACATAGGCGCGCAGCGTGGATATCTACAACTGAAATTTTCAAATTGATATGTAATTTAACAATGTTATATTATAATTAAATTACATATAAATCTTAAATTTTCAGTTGTAAATATCCACACTGCGCGCCTATGTATTTGTAAATATTTCTTGTAAGATATAGTCGATGTTTTTTTATTAAACCCGTTGAAGAGCGATTATCACTTTAAAGCTAGTGTTTTGTAATAAAAAGAAACTCATTGTGAGAAAATATTTTTGTAATTTTAAAACGTTTTTCATAATTTTATCATGAATCTAGTTCACTCTGTTCATGAAATGTAAACTATAGTTCGAGATTTTCTTTTTTAAAATAGAATAACTTCCCATTGTTCTTTCTGAGAAGTACAAATTACTGGGATAGGACTTGATTTATTAGAGTTTAACCCTCGAAGGGTTTAGTGATGAAAGGACTGGACTTTCCAATAATATAAGGTTATCCCAAATGTTCGTGGTTTTCTTAAAACGTTGTTTTTCTTATTACTTAGCTAATAATATTATTACGGCGAATATATAATAATACAATTATTTTATACACTAGCCGAGTGACCCGGGCAACGCCCAGGGTTTACCCAAAGGGCCTGCAGAGACTTTAAAAGTATAGATGGTGGCTTAAAAATCGCAATGGGTATATTCAGATTTCCTAGAAGCAGCATTTCAAGTAAGGATAAGTAAAAATACTTTCTAAGTATAAATTCGTTAATTCGACCATGTTTTGATTTCCAGAACCTATGAAATTACAAACAGTAATTCGACAATACCGATAATTCGACCCCTTGCGATAATTCGACCTTGATTTGATTTCCCAATCTCTGGCCTATCAAATAACAAACGGTAATTCGACAATATTAATTATTCACCACTTCTGATAATTCAACCATTTTAAAATGCAAATTTCGACGATTGATGTTTACTTACAACTTTACTAAAAAAAAGGTATTATAGATGCGAGCAACGAAACATTTTGAACCCATATAATGCAAATTCATATCCTCACTTATAGGGTGTCAAGCCTAAAGGATGCGAATTCATGTCCCTGATTTCTAAAAATTAACATAAAATTGTAGGCTACCAACGCGAATTCGCGTCTACTGGGATCTTTTCCCATACCTTCTTGCCTATTTATCAGTGGGTTGGGTTGGGGGGGAATGTCAGCTGTCCCAATGTACCTGTAAAATGTCACATGCGACCGAGTTCAAGCAGCCATTATTTTTATTTATTTCAAGCTATATAGATTACATTAAAAGAAAATATCATTTTTTAAACATGTTATTATATGAACAACTCGATTTTCATACGGCCCACTGGACCATGTAACTCTGGAATCATAAGTGCAAAAACAGACATCCCTAAAGGACTCCTTTAAAATATCTTTATGATTCTTTTTTAATAATATTCTTAAACATTTTTAATTTTTTTTCATATTTATTAACTTTTCAATATAGAAAATAAGATAACATAAAAGGGATAAATTCATTTAATGGACCTCACTAAAAACTGCATTTCTAGCCGAGTGACCTGGGCAAAGCCCCAGGTTTACCCTAAAGGCCTGTGAATGGGCAGGATAACCATATGTGTGCCATTGCAAAGATCCTAAATCAATGTATAGAGCACTGGGGAAAATAGGTTTTTTTTTTTGCTTATCCCTAGTACACGTGGTACAGGCCATGATAATCATGGTGGGTAGTTAGCGACTGCTTTTACTGTAAGCGCACCACATGTCTACACATGTGAAAAGCAGTTTGACTTTGCACTTACAAATGCCAGAGCCCCGTTCGGTTACTTGCACTCGCTGGTGGGGTTGGACTTTTGCAAGAATCGGGGGCCATTGGAGCATTTTTTTTTTTTTAAACAGAAAAAAGTGCCCAATGCGGGAATCGAACCCGGGTCCTAGTGGTCGAAAACCAAACGGTTTACCCAGCCTTCCACCGACCAAAAGTCAAAATAATAATAAATATTTTATGAATGAACAAATAATACAAAAAATTGCTTTCAGGTGAGAAACTATAGGCATTGGTGAAAACTTTAAAAAATTATATTGAAAAAAAAAAAAGAAAACAAATATTAAAAGAAAATTCAATACAACACAACTATATAGCAAATACAGCCATTATTTCTAGCCGAGTGACCCAGCAACGCCCGGGTTTAGCCTAAAAACATGTGAAGCGCTAGATAACCATATGTGAGACATTGCATAGATCCTGAATCAATGTATAGAGCACTGGGGAAAATAGGTAAATAAAGACCAAAAATCAAAATACTTAATTATAAATATTTTATTAGTGAACAACTAATACAAAAAAATCCTTTCAGGTGAGAAACTATGTTGTTGATGTTTCTTATCCCCTTGTGTAAAGATTACACGAATTCCATGATCTCATGGAATGGGGTATAGGGGTGCAGCTTTCTTTGATCATGGCACCATGATCCAGGCACACTTTGGTGAAAGTCTGACTTTGCCTGTGATTTGAGGCCATTCCAAATATGGAAGCCTTTGTTTCTGACTCTAACATGAGCACAGACGCAGCTCCTCCGTATCCCTGGAGTGGAACCATTGCTGAGGTCCATCAACTGGGTCAGTTGAACTCAGGTGAAACTTTAAACAAATTTTTTGGAAATGAAACAAAAAGTAAAAGAAAATAAATCTTAAAAGAAAATTAAATACAACACAACAATAAACCAAATTAGACAACATAAAAGGCATACATTCATTTATTTGAAATGAAAAAAAAATTAAAAGAAAACAAATCTGAAAATAAAATTGAATACAACACAACTATATAGCAGATAAGACAACATAAAAAGGAAAAATTCATTTAAAGGACCTCATTAAAAACTATATTTCTAGTTTTATAAATACGTGGGTTCAACTTTACCCGTATGCTATTCAAAGTTCGCACACGTGAAAAAGCCACATAGAGCTGTCCATGAGTAAACACGGGCTCATGTAGCAAGAGACCCACTCTAGCAAAGGTTTGGCCTTGAGCCTTATTAATAGTCATGGCAAAAGCCAACCTTAGTGGAAACTGACGCCTCTTCAGAATGAAGGGAAGGTTGGTATCTGAAGGAGCCAAAGATATTTTTGGCACCAATACAGTTTGTCCAACTTTGGTCCCTGTCAGTATTTGTGCTTCTAGGACATGAGAGCGCATGCGCTGGATAACCATACGTGTGCCATTGCAGAGACCCTGCTTAGGATTCAAATTTCTAAGGAGCATAACAATAGCACCAATCTTAAGGTTTAACCGGTGTGGAGGCATTCCTGTGGGAGTAAGGCTATTAAGGAATTCAGTAGGGTAGTTATTTTGTTCCTCCACATTCGCACACTCGACACTGTCAACACTGAGAAAACACTGACTCCTGTTTGGTAAGCGATCCAAAACTTTTTCATTAATCTCTAATGAATCTGTGTTTTTTGGCGTTAAAATCACAGACTGGCTAAGGGCGGTAATATCACCATAGGAAGAACCAAATATTTCCTGCACCAGGTCAACCCCATGAAAGATACAGCTTTCTGGAAGAGAAATGAGGCCCTGTTGGTCTGTAGGTAGATCACCATCACCAACTTTAAGTAACCATTGAGAGAAGCTCTGTGCATCAATACCTGCTCGCATATTCTGAGTAAGGCGCAAGATCACAAACAATGGCCATAGCTTGCTTTGCTTAATGCAAGCAGCAACAATTTCAGCTCTTGAAGCTCGAGGTACCACAGGTAGCACTTGGCGAAAGTCACCTCCAAGAACAACAACCTTTCCGCCAAAAGCAAGGTCACAATGCATAATGTCCTTTAGGAGACGATCCACAATTTCAAGTGCTCTGTAGTGGGCCATAGGAGCCTCATCCCAAATAATTAAGGATGATCTACGAATAAGCTCAGCCTCAGAACTATTGGCCGAGATCGCAGCTACAGAATTCTCAAGCAAGGGAATCGGCAGCTTAAACCTGGAATGGACAGTCTGGCCACCTGACAAAAGGGTAGCCGCTATTCCAGTGGAGGCCAGCGGAATGACAATTTTTCCAACGGCTCTAACACAATGAATTAGGGTGTTATAAACATAAGTCTTGCCCGTACCACCAGGCCCATCAATAAAAAAGCAACGTGGATTTACATTGAGGGAATCAACAATTGTGTCAACAATTGACTTTTGATCTGGTGTAAGGGACCTATACATTTCTGTCCCAATTTGCAGCTCTGCATTAACATCAAGGTGATCCTCTCCTGAATCAAGAAGTGGGGTTAGGGGTGCAGGAAGTCCATAATGGTGGCAACTGAGGCGATTTTCTCTCAGCTGGAATTCAAGCTCTCTGAGAGTCATCTGTTCAGCAGCTGCGTCAGATGTTGCACGAGAAAAGTCCTCACTAAGATACCCCTTGTATTTGGTCCACAGTGATACAGGGTCGGTAGGATTATTGTAGATGAGAATTGTCGCAAAGAGCTGCCGCAGTTGACAAGGCATTTGGAACAAAGCCGCCTCAGCTAAGCATGCATCCCATTCAGAATCATCAGCCAATAATTCACGGCGCTGGGCAGCCTCTTTAAAAGTGGAGCAAACAATATCATCCACAGTTCGCAAATCTTCAAAACTCTGAGCACCTGCAACATGTAATAGTAGAAGCCGGAGGTGGTAACGCTCAGAATCTTTAGGATTCACTGAACACATACGTCCAATGCACAAAGCCCCACCCCGAACTCTAGCACTCCATTGATTCTGCCTGAAAACATAAGCGGAAGGTATGTCTCCATATAAAAGTGATCTTGCGGATACATTAACACAATTGAGCTGAAACCAGGCAGTCAGAGTTGTGCGTCTGCGTGAGGCATTTTCAAGAGCCTGTCCTTCACTACCTTCAACAAAATAGACAGATTGAAAATTAGGTAGATGAACAGCTAAGCGACATATGGTATGCGAGTGAGCATGCAAGCGATATTCAAACATTCGCCACATTGCCTCAGGAGCACTTACATACCGAGCGTCAAGAAAGTTTTTGATTTCATCATGTGCCCTGCTTTCCATATCTAATTCTCCAACAGACACTTCCACCTCAGCCCTGTCGTGTCCCTTATATACATACTTGAAAAGATATTTGACACTTTTCACAGAGGCACAGACCTCCACATTAATGTGAGCATTGAACCTAACCAGCAGATAGGGGTTATAGGGAACAACCCAGCGGTTATCCACCTCGTGAGTGCCCACAACTAATGTCTGGCCGTCATCTCGACGTCTGTACCGAGGATAGCCATTATTGTTAGCCTCAGTCAGCTGCAGGAATGATTTAGGGAAGTCTTTAGTACACTTGCCATCAGACATGCATGGTGAGTGAAGATTGAAGTTTCCACAAGGACCATGGATCATATGTTTACGAACCATGTCATACAGCTGAACCTGCATAGTAGGGCTAGGAATTTCTGCACAAACCAATCTGTCAATGGCATCCCTGTCTCTAGGCTTGTCTTCTTCTCTAAGCATAAACAGCATGTGGGCATGCGGTAAACCGCGTTTTTGGAACTCAACAACATGCACCCGAGCAATGACCACTCCCAATACATGCTGACTAACAATCTCGTGCAGTAATTGTTGTAACTTGAGATTGAAAACTCTAGCCACCAGATCCGGTCTATCAGAAGGATTCTGGTTAGGAAGAAGATTTTCAACAATGTCAGTCCAACGTGGGTTACAGGTAAATGTCACGAATAGGTCAGGTCTTCCAAACTTTCTAACAATGGCCATTGCATCCTGATAGTTTTGTTGCATGGCCCGGGAACTCCCAGGAAAGGAAGATGGAAGAATAAAAATACGGCCTATTCGCACACCCCGAGAATGTTCCTGCTCATGGATATAATCCATCAGACCTTGATATAACTCCACCCTAAGCAGGGACTGATTTTGGCGAATATAGTTCAGGCGATTGCCCTCTGTTTTAACATAGGCATCAACAACATATTGCTGAAATAGTCTCCTGCCATAGTGAATGGGCGAAAAGCCAGGTCTGATGGCCAACCTATAACTATAGAACTGAAGCATGGTAACATGGTTTCTAGTGCTTGTGCGCATGTTTTCTTCATGTAAGATTCCTATTGCCCATCCAGGATCACCGGCAGGAAATAAAAGAGGGTATGTCATTGGGTCACAGTTAGGATTAAGTGGAGAAATACGCACTAAACCACAATCATGCGGAAAAACAGCAATATCTCTGTTAGAAGGTACATGGCCATCTTGATCAACAAAAATGGCCGCAACTTCACTTACACTTGGGGCATTATATCGGCGAAGATCTCTACAATGATTTTGCCGGATGAGCATCTGAACCTGACACATTTGCCGGTTCTCAATGCGAGCCCGGTGTTCCTCAGCTAGTTCCACCTGGTGCATCTGCCTATAAGCAGAAGTATACGGATTCACACGCCTAAGCACAGAATCCAAAAGAGTCAATATACCAGGATGGCATTCCAAAGGCCTAGATGCTGCAATGCGTGTATTATTCGCAGCCTCAGAATCCAAAATATAAAGTTGGGCATAAGACGGGGCTCTGTTTCCATGAGGATGAAGGGGCCCAGTCAAATGATAGATCTGTCCATGGATTCTATAACAAAAAGGCCCCTGTCCAGAAAAGACATCAACCTGCGCACCCATGGAGGCAAATGCCAAAGAGCTGTTGTAGCTCCGAATGTTGGTCTGGAAGTACTTAGCTTCCACACTGTTTGAAGTCATCAATTCCATCATTTCATATGGAAAGGAGGACAAAGTAGGAAGAATAACTTTCCCTTTGTGGCAGCAGGAGCTACCAACAATTTCGCCAGGGAAATGAAGGGCCGAGCAGTAAGGGCAGACTATAGCGAGGCCCCCAATAATATATTCAGTGGGAACAGGAGAAATAGGATTAGGGGCGTTGTACCCGCGGCGAGTCCTATAAGCGAGTCTTCCACGGCCTCTGCGAGGCATGATACAGAAGCCGCTGAAAAAAAAAAGCTAAACTAAAAACCAAGTTGAGCAAATACATGTCAAAATAAATTTAATGTAAAAGATCTCAATACAAACAACATATTAAATTGCACAGTGCAAAAATGTAGAAAATTGTATGTATAATATAACATTTTATCATATAACAAATTAAGTAATCAACAATTGATTATACTAATAAATAATTAGCCTCTTATTGAGAAAAATAAAGATGGCAAAGACATTATGAAAGATACTGCAAAGGAGGACAAAGTAGGAAGAATAACTTTCCCTTTGTGGCAGCAGGAGCTACCAACAGTTTCGCCAGGGAAATGAAGGGCTGAGCAGTAAGGGCAGACTATAGCGAGGCCCCCAATAATATATTCAGTGGGAACAGGAGAAATAGGATTAGGGGCGTTGTACCCGCGGCGAGTCCTATAAGCGAGTCTTCCACGGCCTCTGCGAGGCATGATACAGAAGCCGCTGAAAAAAAAAAAGCTAAACTAAAAACCAAGTTGAGCAAATACATGTCAAAATAAATTTAATGTAAAAGATATCAATACAAACAACATAATAAATTGTACAGTGCAAAAATGTAGAAAATTGTATGTATAATATAACATTTTATCATATAACAAATTAAGTAATCAACAATTGATTATACTAATAAATAATTAGCCTCTTATTGAGAAAAATAAAGATGGCAAAGACATTATGAAAGATACTGCAAAAAAGAATTATGAAAGATACGGCAAAAAAGAAAACCAGACACAAAAAATTGAGCAAAATGTAAAATTAAAAACTATAACAAAGAACCCACAAATTAATTTAATCAGAAATACAAAAAAGACGCTGAAAAAAAAAGGTAAAATAAGAACCAAGCAGAGGAAAACTATAAGTTTTATCATATAACAAATTAAGTAATCAACAATTGATTATACAAATAAATAATTAGCCTCTTATTGAGAAAAATAAAGATGGCAAAGACATTATGAAAGATACTGCAAAAAAGAATTATGAAAGATATGGCAAAAAAGAAAACCAGACACAAAAAATTGAGCAAAATGTAAAATTAAAAACTATAACAAAGAACCCACAAATTAATTTAATCAGAAATACAAAAAAGACGCTGAAAAAAAAAGGTAAAATAAGAACCAAGCAGAGGAAAACTATAAAACTGAAAGCCAGGACAGGCATAAAAAGAAAATTCCAAGCATGTGAGGAAACAATTGATGAAAAAAAAATGTGCAAATAATATGTATATAAAAAAGCAAAGCCCAATTCTAAACCCAAATATTTTTTTTATGAGAAGAACATCAACATATTGCATGTTTATGGCAGTCCATAGCTTCCCTGACAAAAATTCACCAAAAAAGTTAAATATTCCAAAATAAGTAAGGTACTTTTGCAGCCCCCCTGACAAAAATTCACTAAAAGAGTTAAGTATCCAAAAAAATATTTTGGTATATATATTGCTAAATGTGTAACAAACATGTATATGAAAAAGCAAAGCTTAATTCTAAGTTTTAATATTTTTTTCAATAAACAGAAGAAATAAGACACAAAAATGGAGCTAAATTCAAATGAAAAACTATAACAAACAGTTATAAAAGATAATTATTATAGAATAAAGTAATAATTCAATCTACAAATCGAAAAATGTATATATTTAAATGAAAAACTATAACAAAGTACTTACATAATCAAATTAATCAGATATATATATTATTTCAAAACAAATTTCTACGGAATTTCAAAACAAATGATTGATGATGATAAATGCAAAAAATCTACGATTGTAAAATAGATTAAATTAAAAAATAAAAATAACTGTTAACATTAGGAAAATAAAAACAGGCCTATGACACGAAGAAAAAAATAACGAAAATTTTGGTTTTTAGATTGTTATGTGTAGTTCAGAATCTTCGGAGGAGATAGCTCAGGACTTTACAATGGAAAACTCTGTTACGGTATTATCTATATAGATAATACAAAGACCGTGCGGCCACGCGTCGCGCGAGCTCCGCGTATTTCGCCTCGGGCGAGCTGAAAAATGTCGCGAATAGCGACGAATTCGGTACGGGCTGAAAGCCCTTCAAAAGCTGCACAAAAGCCTGTAAGGCACAGCACACAAGCTCTAACTTGCGCTGAATTATCTGGGAAAGATGATCTGCAGAGGAAGATTTCAAATAATCTAAGCGCAAAGCAAAGCTATGCAAATCCGCCGACAGGCGTTAAAGATGCAAATCTGGCCGCCGCGCGCGGTGACGTCACGACCGGCTCGGCAGCAGCCACGTCATCCAATGGCGCTGCCCGTATCCTGGGAAACTGGGTGGACTACACCGAGGACCAAGGCCCTGGAGAGGACGACGACTTCACCGTCGTCAAGAGTAAGAAAAGGCGCCGCGACTCGCCGGGTTCTCCTGCAGCGGCTGCACCTTCCTCTGGCACCAGAGGCGCAGGGGCCACTCGCTGGCCACGATCGTCCACGGGATGGGCACCGCGGGCGGAGGAGGTCAGGACCACTAGGGCGCATATCGCGGAGGCCAGGGCGCGGCAGGCGTCTTCAACCGAAGACCACTGCGTCTTCGTAGAGCGCAGCCCTGAACTGGAGCCCTACCATTACCTGAGGGCCATTGATCGAATGTTCGGGAGCACCAGGGAGGTCTTCCAGGTGACCAAAATGAACGGCCACTTCCTGGTGGGACTGGCAAACAGAGGCATGGCCGAGCGCCTCATCAACGAGGGCCTCGAGGTGGAGGGAACCCTCCACAGGGCCTGCCCGTTCCGCAAGAGGGCGGAGCGAATTACAGTGGGCAACCTCCCCTTCTTCGTGGGGGATGCAGCCGTCATCAGCGCCCTTTCATCTTTTGGGCGGGTCACATCTATCGCCCCCAAGCTGATGAAGGCTGGCCCATACATCTACAACGACGGCCGCCGAGAGGCGTTCATCATCCTCCGCGAAGGAATGACAATCGAGAGGCTGCCCACCCGCCTCGACATCTCAATCAAGGGCGAGTCCTGGCCCGCATACCTGTCCTCCGGGATTAGGTGTTCCAGGTGCCGTGGCCAAGGACATCGCAGGGCCAACTGCCCCCTGCTTGCAGCGCGAACCACCGCTCCTGGACCGGCCACACCAACCTCTCCCACCAGCGTCCCACCAGTGACCGCGCCTGGGCTGCCTCAGCAGCCATCTGCCCATCTTCCACTTCCGGCGTCCCCCAGTCCAACCATGGAGTCCCCTAGCGCTTCTCCTGCGGCCCGAGCTGTAACCCCATCTGCAGCACCTCGGCCATCTACACCAGTAGCCCCAGCCGTACCTATGGAAATGGCGCCTCCCGCCTCTCCACCTGTGACCCCTGCTCCGTCCCTGCGGGCACCTGGGGGTAACGGGCCTGCAGCCCCTACACCGGACATTCAGATGTCCGTTATCGAGGAGACATCGACATCCTCCACGTCCTCGTCAAGAACATCGACGAGAGAAAGTCTCGTTATATTCATTGAGAGGAACCCCGGTGACTCCTTTGCTGGGACGGACGCCCTTGGTCTTGGCCGGGAGGAGGTCCTGGACCTCCTCTCCTCGAAGACCAGGGCGCAAAAGAATGGACCCCTCCTGTTACCTCTGCAGAGCGACGCTCTCACCGACCTAATCGGCCAACTCCTAAACCTGAAGCCCGGAGGAAGCTCTAACATCTATAAGATCCTTAGACAAGTTAAGGCGGAGTTTAGGATCGCACCAGCCGCAGTGCCTCCTACACCCACACTGCCTGCGCCACGACCATCTGAGACAACGCCGCCCACTTCCCACAAGGAAGACCTGACACCTGCTTTGATGACACCTCCGCCGCCCGCCCCGACGGATATGGAGGAGGACGATCCGATGACGGAGGAAGAGCGATGCGCACCCCCACTGCCTGTGCCTCGGCTCCCTGAGCCGACACCGCCCACTCCCCTTGGGGAAGAGACGACACTGGCCATGGCGACGCCTCCGCCTCCACTGCCATGCCTGCTCTCCCAGGTGGACCTGGAGAGAA
This sequence comes from Cordylochernes scorpioides, assembly GCA_030710605.1. Classification (NCBI taxonomy): domain Eukaryota; kingdom Metazoa; phylum Arthropoda; class Arachnida; order Pseudoscorpiones; family Chernetidae; genus Cordylochernes; species Cordylochernes scorpioides. Next base: position 20,051,427 of record CP092880.1, read on the forward strand.
AGTGCGAAGCCCAAATATGTGACCTACTCGAAGAGCTGAACTATCATCAGGCCTTAAAGCCCCTAATCAAGAAAGGGATAGACTTAAAAAACCTCTCATTTGCGATCATGTGGCTCGAAAGTAGGGAGTATCTCCTCAAGACTCTCATACCTAGACCCAGACACAGAGCCATTCTCGCCGGTTTCTCGGCACTGTCGCTGAGCATGCTCGAGACTGCCACCCAATTATTCAAAAGGGATTGTCCGACGTCAGACTGGCTCTGGGCTCCTGACAGAATCAAGAATATTGTATATATTTCCCATTAACTCTTGATGGAGTGTAATTATTGACTAGATAGTCAATAAAGTTTATTTTAATTGTCAAAAATTGTCAATACAAAGACATTATACATAACGGCGAATAATATTATTACGGCGAATACATAATAATACATAATACAATTACTTTATACATAATACAAAGACATCATACATAAAGGCGAATAATATTGGTATTTCAAATTTTGCAAGTGTTTACGAACTTTTGGGACAACCTTGTATTTAACTTTCCAAAATTATATAATTCATATATTTGCCAATTTTTCTGTAAGATTATCTTAATATTGGCGAACTATGAGGGTGAGTTAGTATCTATTGTTCGCATGGATTAAAAAAAAAACGATCCAAATCACAAAAGGTTTCTAATGTTCTTAGTGACAAGTGAAAAATGGCGTCTCGCAAAAAACACCCTCCCCCCTCCCCATTACATCTTTCCCCCAACCCCCCACAGTTACATTTATTTTCCTACTACGTTATAAAGTACATTCATAGACAAAACTTGAGGAATTTGTACCTTTCAGCATGTATATCGGGATTCAGACAATAACTCTGAAAGATACACTCATGGACAACACTAAAGGAAGTTGTACCTTTCAGCATGTATATCGGGAATCAGACAATAACGCTGAAAGATACACTCATGGACAAAACTTAAGGAAGTTGTACCTTTTAGCATGTATATCGTGATTCTGACAATAACTCTGAAAGATACACTCATGGACAAAACTTGAGGAAGTTGTACCTTTTAGAATGTATATCGGGATTCAGACAATAACTCTGAAAGATACACTCATGGACAAAACTTGAGGAAGTTGTACCTTTTAGAATGTATATCGAGATTCAGACAATAACTCTGAAAGATACACTCATGGACAAAACTTAAGGAAGTTGTACCTTTTAGCATGTATATCAGGATTCAGATAATAACTCTGAAAGATACACTCATGGACAAAACTTGGGGAAGTTGTACCTTTTAGCATGTATATCGGGATTCAGACAATAACTCTGAAAGATACACTCATGGACAAAACTTAAGGAAGTTGTACCTTTTAGCATGTATATCGGGATTCAGACAATAACTCTAAAATTTATTACTGTGACCTTTATTGAAGATACACAAGATAACTAAGTGTGAACAAAATTGCCTCTGTCTCCTTAAAAAAAAAAGATGACCGTCGACATTAAAGTATTTTATTTCCTTAAGTTTTGTCAATGAGTGTATATTACATTGTACCAGCTCTTACTTTGCATCTCTTGGATTTCTCGTCTACTTTTGTATGTCTCTTGTATAAAGCAATAATGCGCCATCTATATATAGCAAATGAAAACATTAAGACGCGAATGTTTCTTTCACACATAAATCAAACTTCTACTGTCCTTACTGCGATGAAAATGTATTGTGAGGGCTTGGTTCATGAGTGGTGAACCCTCCCAGTGGTTTCGCTAATTTAATCTAACAGACTGCTTCTTTAGAGTTCTAATATTGTATTGGATCATTCTGCTTATATATGCTACAATGAACCCTTGCCACAGAAAAATAAACTTACTTTTAAAGAAATAGAAACAATAGCTAAAACAAAAATAAACAAGAACTGGAGGATCCCACCTAAGCACAGTTGGTACAGTGGAGTGAACCCAGGAGGAGCTCTGAACATCAGAAATAGACAGCATCAAACAACACTAACAAGATTTAGAACATGCCATCTCAAGCCATTGAAGATGGAAAATAATAACAAAATTTATCCCACTTGCCCAAAATGTAGCTTGGTACCTGCAGCTCCATAACACATTTTGGCTTGTGCATTAGATGCACTAAACAGGACCTTTGGGAGAGGCCACTGCTTATCATAAAGCAGCTCGAGGAACATGAACCCATGGAATTCGTGTAATCTTTACACAAGGGGATAAGAAACAACAACAACAACAATGAAGGATAAAATATCAGAAATGGTATTCAAGTAAACTATGGGTATAAGCTTTCAGGACAATAGAATTACATACAATAATTTTTCATAGCAGTGTAAAGACAGTAGAAGCTTGATTTATGTGTCATGGAAACATTCCAGTATCAATGTTTTTATTTGCTATATCTCTTGTATACTTGTTGCCTGTTTCTAAAGTACTTCTTGTTTACTCTTGTATACGTTTTGGTTACTTAATGTTAATAGTTAGCATATATATTTAATACCTTTGTGAGAATATTTTTAGAATTTTATTGACATGCCATATTTAGAATGTAGTTGGCATAGGTAAACAGCTAGCCCTCTTGTCTGGTTATACAAATCAGAAGACATCAGGTTCGAATCCCCTCTAAAAATGTTTGTAGGGCTATCTTCCATAACACATTGTATTACAACAACAACAGCTTTATTAGGACATTTCCGTCCTGTAAGGACTCGCCATACATCATTTTCATGGAGAAAAGGAGAAAAAAAAACATAAACAAAGAAGAGAAGGGAAAATGAAAAGGAAATCAAAGTATTCAACATAACTATACAAATTAACTATGGATGTGGAAATTGTTCTGTAATTTTAGTTCTTAGAGATTACCTTGTTCTCTAACGCTTTATGAAAGTTAAACAATTCTATCGCTCTATATTTTTTCTCGGACATTGTTCTGATTAGCTGAACTGGGGTTCACGTAGACTTGGATAATGTTCTTTAAGATCTTATTCCGTTCCTCGTTAACAATAGTGCATTCAGTGATGTAGACATTGTAGTAATATTAAGAAAGGAAAAAAGGCATATCCTTAAACAGGTAACTGAAAGTTGATATATAATTATATTATGATGCATTAGCGCGCCATCTGTTATGAAATTTCGAAACTATTATAGACGCGTATGATTCTTTTAAAAATTAAACAATTTCTACTGTCTTTACTGCGATGGAAAAATTAATGGGAGGGCATAGCTTATCAGTGGTCGATTAAACTGGCGAAACCGCTGAGAGGGTTCACCACTGATGAGCCAGGCCCTCCCATTAATTTTTCCATTGCAGTAAGGGCAGTAAAAATTGTTTAATTTCAAAAAGAATCTTACGCGTCTAAAATAGTTTCTCATTTTCATAACAGATAACCAATGAGGTGAAAAGAGGTTGCCATTGGCAACATTCAATTTACAAAACTATTTTAGACGCGTATTATTTTTTTTTTTTAATAAAACAATTTCTACTGCCCTTACTGCAATGGAAAAATTATAGGGAGGTCCTGGCTCATCAGTGGTGAACCCTCCCAGTAAGGGCAGTAGAAATTGTTTTATTAAAAAAATAATAATAATTATACGCGTCTAAAATAGTTTTGTAATTTGATAACAGATGGCGCGCTAGTGCATCGTAACATTCAATTTGCCTGAAAAATCTGTATTTGAAACTAAAATAAACAATTTTTTATTTTTTTTTATAATCGCAGTCAACTTCATTTGTTTCTTATTTTTGTTTCCTTATATTTTGTTTCAAAAACATTTTATAAAATACTGCATTCTAAAAAGCCTTTAATTTTCATAATATTTTATTGTATCATTATTATTATTAATTTTTTAAAATGTATTATTATCAATAATTGTTTTTGACCAATGAAAAATTTGTTTTCTTGTGATCTACAATAATTTGTAA
>CP092880.1:20055453-20199284 GCA_030710605.1 Cordylochernes scorpioides
TCTCGAAAATATGAATACTATATAAAAGGATGATGAAGCATTTAGAAGCCAGGATATAAATGACAAGGTGTGTAGTGCAAGAACTTCAGTGATAATTCAGATGAAGGGATGCAACAGGAAGAAATGTTAGGGTAAAAAGGCGGCATTTTGTATCACTATCACAGAATTCGACTAATTAGAACAAAGACGCCCAAACTCTTTCTACTTACTTGATTAAAGTAATCTTTCATGGCAATCCCTTTTTCAGATAACTGAAACCTATTAGTTATCTGAAGAAGTGCTTGTCCGAAAGCTTGTTCCAAAATCACTTTATTAGGTACCGCTCAACAAGAGCAACCTAGTTTATGATAATTGAAACAATGAATAATAGGTGAAGGTTATTCATAAATTAAACAAAATTTTAAAGTGGGATTCAATCCTAGTTCATGACTATCGGGAATCGAGGGTGTTACCCACTCGTCCACCGACCTAATTTTTGCCCGAAAGCGGTTCCAAAATCACTTTATTAGGTACTGCTCAAAAAGAGCAACCTAGTTTATGATAATTGAAACAATGAATAATATGTGAAGGTTATTCACATATTAAACAAAATGTTAACGTGGGATTCAATCCCGGTTCATGACTGTCGGGAATCGAGGGTGTTACCTACTCGTCCACCGACTTAATTTTCGCCCGAAAGCTTCCTTTATTCTAATGTCATCAAATTATAATGTTTTAATACAGTAGAACTTGAATAATTCCAACGTCGTTAATTCGAAAACATCTTCAATTCGAATACACCTATCCCCCGATTTACACGGTACTTGTTTTACACGTTTTCGCTTTTACACGGTTTTCCAAATAAGTTTTTTTTTATCGCACTATACTAAATGATACTGTGATTGAACATATGCGCCGTGTACACATCTCACGAGGAATCCCAAGCTTATGTGCTGACTTGCTGCACACGCACACTGTATCTGTATTTCTAATTTAAAAAAAAAAATTAATTTTCGATTTACACGTTTTTCTCAGAAACGTATCTACCGTGTAAATCGGGGGATAGGTGTATTTATCTTGGTTCCTAGAATTTCCTATAAATAGAATTTCTGTCTTTAATTCGATTTTTTCCTTTGGGTCTTTGAATTATCCAAGTTCGACTGTTTTTTCTGTGAATAAATTATGAAGATTATTAAATCCATCCTAGAGCTTAATATACGCCCTGAATGTACATGATACTTCAGAATCTATTATAGAATGCTCTGAAAACACACTGAGGTAGCCAAATATTTAACCTCAATCACAAACACACATAAAAAGGAAGATAAATTAAAACAGTGATTCACGATGAAGGACTGAAGTGTTATTGGGGTTTAAGAAAGATAGTAAGGTCAACATTAATCCATTAAGAAACTTAAATGGTTAAGACGTTCAATCTCCCATCAATATTGGTCAGGCGTATAAGAGCAAAAAACGCTTATCTCCGCATAATCCAAGTAAAATCCATCAAAATGAGAATTCCAGTGCACTTCTTTGTTATTAAAAAAGGGCATTTCAAAAAGAACTTCCATCATGATCCCTGATGTCACAGATGTGCAGGTGAATATTCCTAGTTTGATACAGTAAAAATAAGGATCACAGCCAAGCAAAAATTCGCTATTGTGAAGGTAAGTGCGCAGCCAATTTCAAAGATTTTTCACTTTTTTGAGACAAAATCAGCAGTAACGAGCATCAACGCCTTCTGTAAAACAGTGACTGGCACTATTTATCACTTAATTTTACCGGCTTGGTGTTTTTTTTTATTAGTATTATACCTAGTATACGTGGTGTAAGCCATGATAACACTGGTCAACAAGATTTTTGCACAAGAGAACCTGATTATGTTTCTAGTGTAACTTTTCATGCTGAACTCAAAATTCTAATCAGAAATTTCCCATCACCTATGGTTTTTGCGTGACGGTCTTTTTTTAGTATTGGGATAAATACACTAAAAATTGCAAACAATGTCACGTAACTGGTTTATCAAAAAATATTTTTCTTTGTCCACAAAGAAATAGCATCTTATCTACATGTCCTGAATCCAAATATACCATTAGTTTTTTTTCTATTACACAATATTTCTGAGATACACCTATTTGAATTTGGAAATATTGTTAATATATAGGCATATATGAACGAAACATATTTATTATTGAAAAGCAGTGACAGTGGATTTTCTTCTATACTTTGCTTGTGGTAGATCCCTCTTGAGTGCCCAGCAGTCGTCGGCAAGCATAGCGGGACTCCATTTACCTTGGTACCGCTTCTCCATGCTTGATATAGCTTGATGAAACCTCTCACCATGCTCATCGCTAACTGCGCCAAGATTGTCTGAAAAGAAATCTAGATGTGAATGCAGGAAATGGATCTTGAGGGACATGTTACATCCCAGTGCCTTGTAGGAAAGCAACAGATCATTAACTATGTCTCGGTAATTTTCAACCATGACACTTCCTAAGAAGTTTTTGCAAACGTTTCTAAAGGAATCCATGCTGCTGCTTCAACTTCATTCAAACTATTTTGAAAATTTCCATCCTGCTGCAATTCTCGAATCTGAGGTCCAACGAAAATGCCTTCTTTAATCTTCGCTTCACTTATACTAGAAAATTTTGTTTTAGGTAGGCAAATCCACTGGCATTTCGATCCATTGCCTTGACAAAGTTCTTCATTAATCCCAGTTTAATATGTAATGGTGGTAAGTAAATATTTTCTGAATCGATCAGGGGTAGATTTGCAATATTTTTATATCCTGGAGTAAAGATTTTACGGTTTGGCCAGATTTTTTTAATGTAATGCCTTTCCCTATCTCTGCTATCCCACTCACACAGAAAACAACAAAATTTTGTATATCCAAGCTGTAATCCACGCAAGAGAGCAACGACTTTCAAATCGCTGCATATTTTCCAACCGTATCTTTCATATTCTATCTTTTTCAAAAGCAGTTTCATGTTTTCGTAAGTCTCTTTCATGTTGGATGCATGTATTTATCCCAATACTAAAAAAATATCGTCAGGCAAAAACCATGGGTGATGGGAAATTTCTGATTAGATTTTTGAGTTCAGCACGAAAAGTTACACTAGAAACACCATCAGGTTCTCTTGTGCAAAAAAAAAAGTTATTTTTGTAGACCTGTGTAATCAAAACATGTCAGTGGACGAGTGGGTAACATCCTCGATTCCCAACAGCCATGAACCGGGTTTGAATCTCGCGTTAACATTTTGTTTAATATGTAAATAACCTTCACATATTATTCATTGTTGCAAATATCATAAAATAGGTTGCTCTTTTTGAGTGGTACCTAATAAAGTGATTTTTGAACCGAACCGAATAATCATGGTCGGTATTAGTTAGAGACTGCTTTAACTGTAAGTTCACCACATTTCTGCACGTTATAAGTTTGGTGATACCAAAGAACCTTGGACAACCATCAATAACGTTACAATTAAGAATCATTGATATGGTCCTCCCATTCTTTTAAGCCATTATCTCCCAAGTTTGCCAAGGCATTTGCTGACTACGGCTATAATTATCACATACACTATTCTGTGTGACTATTCTCATACATTTAAATGAATAAATCATCTTTCTCAGCAACTGATTTATTGAGAAGTTCCAGGAAATTCTCTCTATCGCAACACTTAAGGCATTCATGACCATATTTTACAACCTCTCTTCAGTTACGGAAATTCCTAGGCATAGAAAATATTATAGACACAATATTGAGACATCTTCATTGAAAGTGCCAACTTAATATCTATCAAACTCCATGTATAATTCCTTCAAATACACGGTGGCTTACAGCACTCAGGCCACGAGAGAATGACGTTAGTTACGACCGGCACCACTAGAGGCGCTGCATCCTCCTTCTTTGTGTTTTTTATTATTTACCCTTCTCTCTGTTTTGACTGCTTGTATGCTACTTCAAATCCATCGCAATATTATATTAAACATATATTTTTAATCTGTTTATCATCTTATTCACCGTTGTATATATTAACCACATAAAATTTAAATACCTAAATAACCCAACTCCAAATAAAATCTTATTACTTTTATAATTTGAGAAGTATTTTTTAAAAAGGGCTTTCACTTTTACCTTTTAGAAGATTTTGAACTAACAGGTCTGATTAAAATGTAGTTTGTACTTTTATATCAGAACTTTTATAAGTAATATTGATAATATAATTAAGATGATATATTTTCAACTACACAACACAATTTCTAAAAGCACCATGTCATGTTAATTTTCTATTCCATTGTCAAAACTATGATATTGATTTTTTATACTTTATTCTATCAAACCTTTTCACAAACACATACATAAAGAAATTGTTGAAACATATATATACAAAACCAACATAACCGCAAATATGTGAATATATAGATATTATTAAAATATACAAGTATCAGAGTCATCAATCAATTCTGTCATCGTTTGCTTTTGTGAATGGAATAAATACCCAAATATGGCCATTTCTTATAAGCATAGGTGGTTCAGTGGTAGAATGATCGCCTGCCACGCGGGCGGACCGGGTTTGATTCCCGGCCGATGCATTTTTTTTTACAATTTTTAAAACTCATTTATATTATTATTATTATTATTATTATTAAAATATAAAAGTATCAGAGTCATCAATTCTGTCATCGTTTGCTTTTGTGAATGAATGTAAATAATGGATTTCATATTTTTTATTAATTTTTTTCTGGCCTTTATTTGTTTAAATCTCTTTTTAAAAATCGCTTAAAATGCAGTCGCAATCATTAGCGAACACATATGTTTGCCTAATATTTCCATATGCTCTTTTATTTTTTTTACAGAAAAATATTTACATGCCAGTATTTTGGATTAATTTTTTTTATAAACCTTTTTTTTATTATTCTTACTGAGAAGATGGGCATCGCAGTCAGGATTCTTTACAGTCATTCACTCAACTCAGGCAATTTCAAAGGTTAATGGGGGTTTGGTGGAAAAGCTGTCGTCTATTTAAACTATATTAATTGAGAAACAACTAAATGGATTGCAAAAAAATAATTAAATCAAACACCTAAACACTAATATAATACAATTTTTGCCATTACACACTTTTTTCCTGTAGTTTATGTGTTTCTTCTGTATTGCTATTCTATGGCACTTCTACTATTTATTATTGATGTACTTACAGTATGAAGGATACTTCACTCGGGGGATTTCTCGGGCGAAGCCGGGTCATTCTTCTAGTACTATATATGTATGGTTATTTGAATCAACACCTCCATATTGGGGTATACTATAATTAGATTATCGTCTTCTTATTCTTCTTTCTTATCTCCACACTGGGTAAAGTAGAATGCGTCTGCCTTGGTTATCAAGACTGGGAGCACTACTCAGTGGCAGGCCGACTTAGCTCCAGAAGAAATTGCCGCCTCTGACATGAGAAACAAATGCCATGTGCAGCCGCTCCTTACTTGGAGTACAGACTCATCCTGTATACCTGGATCAGGAGCCTTTAAGGGTACTATCAGCCAGGCCAGCTGAGCCCAGGTTTTTAACCGAGCTTGTTACTGCTCCCCCTCCTCCTTTTTCATCTGGGCTTGGGACCGGTGAAGGCGGAGTTTAAAATTGTCATGTTGTATAATAAACACCTCTGTAAATAATTATACACATGATTGACATATGTCATTGCATCACTATATGTATTGTACTTTGTACAAACTGAAGAATAATAAAGTGAAACTGTGTAATGGAAGAAGAGTTGAGCTAAATAGCAGAGATTGAGATGCAGAAGTTCATCAAAGTCTAAGAACGAGGCCTAAAAGATGTCAGGGCGTTGCCAAGAAGTCGTTAAGATTGTACAATGACATCTCTTCCGAACCAGCCCATATTGCATCCGATGAAACCCAGTACTTCCTCTCGGCAAAGTATATAAAGCTATTAATTTCCGAAAACAGTCACTTCACCATCCGCAGAAGCCCTCGTCAATTCATCTTCTGATGCTCGACCATGCCGTAGAACAGTAAGAAACCTCATTTCAATTCTCTCCATCTTTCGCTCTCAGCTCGACTCCTATCTGTTCACGGAACTTTCCTAGTACAACTGTGTTCCTTCTTTTTTTGTGTGGACAATCCCATTCTTCCATTCTGCCTCGACTACGACTGCCTGTACTCTGTGAGAACTGTTAAAGGTCTTCCAAGGTGTAGAGAGGTACTGGAAAACTCTTCACACCCTGACTGTTTCTCTCGGTTACTACAGTATTGACCCTCTCGGCTACCACAGTATAGCGAGGGGCAACTGGATAACACATATGTATATATTTTATATAAATTAGTGATCAAAAAGAAGAAATAAATTAATATGTTATCATCATTTATTGGTTTTAAAATATATTTTTTTCAGATACTTATTGTGTATCAATTCACGTTTTTTTTTTAACTAAGTAGGAACTATGCCAATGATTTATCCCAAACCTAGCTATGTATCCTTTCAAAGTTCCCTCTACACTCATAGACAAAACTTAAACAAGTTGTACCTTTTCAACCATATTCCGGGGAACATTTCTGGTTCCTACCTCTCTCCAGACAAAGAGACGACGAGAATCGTTGTTTAGAGAGAATCTGGACTCATCAGTGAACATTACACGTCTCCATTCATCTGGATTCCAGGCGACATGTTGTCTGCACCAAAGTTTCCTTGCTTTCTTTTGAGGTGGTGTCAATGGCACACAAATTATGGGTCGCCGAGCATAGAGGCCCTTCATGTGAAACCTTCTGCGTATTGTATCAGTTGAAATGGGAGAAAACTTTCTTCTAATGGATGATAATACCCGTCACATAGGGCTGGTGTGGTCGATACTTTATCTTAAACCATGCAATTGCTCGGATGAATTGGCCAGCTCGATCTTCAGACCTAAATCCCATTGAGCATGTATGGGACAATCTAGGACGGCGGATCTCATCCCTCCAACCCCCTCCTAGAAACACTCATGAGCTAGAAACAGCCTTAACACAAGAGTGGTCGTTGATTCCACAGGAGCTGATAAACTCCCTTACTTAGTATGGGTCGCCGAGCCTGTCTATCAGTTAAAGGCGATCACACCCCATATTAATAACAATATCCAAGATATTTATGCACTGACTGCAAGAAAATCATTGCTTGACCGGCTAATTTGCATAAAATACGTGTAAGATTTCTGTAATTTCGGGTATTTTAATCAATAATGGAATAATAAATTCGTGCATAAAATTTCATTGATAAATGTTCAATAAAATTTGAGATAAATGAAAAAAAAAAGTTGTTCCTTTAATTTTGCTGGCCAGTGTATTTCAACAGGATTATAATTTAAATATATATTTTTAAATATATACGATAATATAAAAAAATAAAAAAGAAACAAGTAAACATTTTTAAATTCATACGTTTTCATTTTCGAACAATTTAATTTATTTCATAAATATTACAAAGAAAAATGAATAGCTAGTTTCTAAACTTTTAGTTATATTTGTGTGTGTGTGAATAAAAATAATGTAAAAATAATCGAAAGTGTTAATTCGTATATAAATTTTATTATAAAATATTGATTGAATATCATCAAATATAATTTTAACGCCTTGTCAAATGTTTTAATATTTGTTCGCTCCTGACGAGAACAAAAGATTTTTGTCGAAACGTCTAGATAATAAAAAGATTTATATTGACCGAAGTATCTTTAATTTTAAGAAATATAATATTCAATTAAATTTATCTTGAGTAAGAAAAAATTCACAGAATGTTGGTCAAAAGTCTAATATAAAAAAATCTATAAATAATCTGAGGTAAGCAAAACCCATCCCTCTCTCCCAATTCATTTCTCAATTCAATTTTCAAATCAGAATAATTGTTTATTCAATTTTATTTACGATATATTTAAATAAAAGGTAAGTTTTTTTTTAAGTATATCATTTTTGGCTTGGTAAATTTTAATAATGATTTATGTTTAATTATTTAAGCATTTAATTTTACCTAGTTTTTTTTTCAAGACGATTTTATTTTCTGTTTTATATAAGTTTGAAAAATATTTTTTATTCTAAGTTTTCATATTGGAAAAAAAAAAAAATAATTAAAAGTAATTTTTCAATAAACATCAACCTAAACAATTCTTAGCTTCCTATAAACAATATGGTTGAATATTCTCACGGATTTTTTATCAAATGAAGGGATTTTGAAATATCAATTAGTAATTCTAACTTTTTTTTTGTACTTTCACGTGTCTAGATTTTTGGTATTGATATTTGGTAACATTCAACATGCTATAAAACAGCTTCATCGTTTTATTGAAATTTCAACAAACCTGTATTGAACATTTTATTATGAATGACAATTTAGTATTTAATAAAATGGGTAATTTCAAGTCTCCTAGAAGTGTTAATTTAGGATTTACGGATTTAGTTTCAAAATCATGCCAAGGGACATGTTAGATTATCAGATGTCTTGCTTATGTGAGTTATTTGCCTACCGAATTGTTTTTACCAAATAGGGAGTACATGCTTAAGTTGAGTATAATTTTGATGGATATATAACTAAACCCAAAAATCCAACAATATAGATTTTTAGCTGACAATCATTTTTAAAGAAGTACTATTGATATGCTCTCATTGTTGATTATTTGACGACGTTTAGCGTTTGACAATTTGAATGTTTTTTTTTTTTTTTAATGCGCAATTCTAAAGATGTTTCAACTTCAAATATATTAAAGTTAATTATAAATAGATGCAACGACAGCTCTGACTTACATATAATTGTAGTTAAGTAAACCAAATGGAATAACCAGCTAGCACAGGTTTACAGCGAACAGTTTCAAGTTTACATAGGTTTCAGATGTCTACTGTAGAGTTTCTCTGCCACTGCTACTCAAGTGTGGTTAAGTAAGCTAAATAGAATCCCCAGATAGCACAGGTTACTGCAAACAAGTTTACATAGGTTTTAGATGCCTACAGAGAACTTGTATGCCACTGCCACTTGTGTAGCTAAGTAACCCAAATGGAATCACCACAGATGGCACACGTTACAGAGAACAGTTTCAAGTTTATATAGGTTTTATATGCCTACTGCAGAGAATTTCTGCCAATTAATTGTACTTAAATATTTCAGATGAAATATATGACCAGATAGCACATTTTACCGCGAACAGTTTCAAGTTTACATAGGTTTTAGATGCCTATAGCAGAGCTTGTATGCTTCTGCCACTTGTGTAGTTTAGTAATCCAAATAAAATGACCAGATAGGACAGGTTACCGAACAGTTTACATAGGTTTTAGTTTTCACAGCATTTTTTCTCTGCCACTTAAGCATAGTTAAGTAGCCCAGTGTAATGAACATATCACATTGTACCGATATGTTTCAAGTTTACATAGGTTTTAGATGTCTACTGCAGATTCTCTACGAATTCCACTTAAGTGTAGTTAAGTAACCTAGTGGAATGACCAAATAGCACATTCCCGATAAGATTCAAGCTTACATAGCTTTTAGATGCTTACTGAAAATTCTCTTAAGACAGAGCTTAACTACGATAGGTTTTACGTGTACACCTATCCCCCGATTTACACGGTACTTGTTTTACACGTTTTCGCTTTTACACGGTTTTCCAAATAAGTTTTTTTATCGCACTATACTAAATGCTACTGTGATTGAACACATGCGCTGTGTACACATCTCACGAGGAATCCCGAGCTTATGTGCTGACTACATATTTTAACCTGTCAATGCATTTTATTTTTATTTCTGTGTACACCTATCCCCCGATTTACACGTTTTTCTCAAGAACGTATCTACCGTGTAAATCGGGGGATGGTGTATATTATTTTTTGTGAAAACATCGTTTCTCTCCTAAGGTTAGGCGACCCAACCTATCCCCAATTCCTAGTAAAGAGAAGTGAGTCTTCGTGTACTCTTTTGATTACATTATCTCGAATTCCAAAGATAAGAATGGGCGTCTACAATACGTAGATATGACTCTATTTTACATCGCACTTCTTGAGGTCAAAGCCGTTTTTTTTTTAATACGTATCATAGGCTGGTATATAGTAGAACCTCTCTGTAAAGGACAACACCTAATTGCAGAACCAAAGTGTCCCTTAATGAGAGGTGTTCTCTTACCAGAGAGTTACTAAATAGTAAAAATGGTAATTTTGCAAATGAAAACTGTCCTTTGTAGAGAGGTGTCCGCTAAAGGGAGGTTCTACTGTATATTTGACTTAAAAATCTCTTTCGAATTCTAAATGCATAATCATTGCTGAATTTTTAATATTCAAGAATGATATAATCAGATGAGTTATAATGAATCATCGTAAAATTGGATTTTTTTTTTATTTAATATAGTATCTATTTTTATGCATGATATTGAATTTTATTGAGATTGATATTTTAAAAGTGTTTTTTTTTTTAAATATAAATTGAACAATGCTTGCTACGCGAACATGTCTGAAAAATTGGCAGCATTTTTTTTAACTGACATATTTTAAAAATGTTTCTTAGAAGGCATATACTCTTAACTATACGTTTTTTTTTCAGTATCTATGCATATCCTTTGAATTGAATTGATATTTTGTAATTGGATTGTTTCTTGTATGATCGAAAATTACGCATACAACATTCAAAAAACGGCATACCTTATGAATTTGAATGTTATAAAATTTGTATATGGTGATTGCCAAGGTCCTTCGAAATTTTTTTTTAATACAATAAAGAACTTATACAATATACAATTAGAAACTTATACGATTTAATATATTATTATAATATAATGGAAAAAAAACATTCAAGCCCCTAAGTTTCTTTTTACATATAAATCAAAAATTTCTAATGTTCTTACTGCAGTGAAAATTTTATTGGGAAGGCTTAGATCATTAGTAGTGAACCTTCCCAGAGGTTTCGTCAATTTAATCTATCAGATTGCCTGTTTAAGAGAGCTCTAATACTGTATTGGATGATTCTGCTCATATATAAGCTACACTGAAAGGTGGTTCATTGCAGTAAAACGAAACTTTCGTGCTTGAATGTTTTATTTTCTTAAATATACACACACACAATTAAGAACTTATATATATTATACAATGAATAATTGTCTCCAGATATTTAAGCATTTATTTCAATTTAAAGCGCTATGTTTCCCTAGGGAAACTTGCGATGTCATACATGTATGTCTTTACATTTGTCTATACATATACAATACTTTTAGGCTGTAAAACATGTTCAAATATTTGTTTTTCTTTAATGAGAAAACAATAGAAAAAGATAATAAATAAAAAAGGTCAGGTGTTGATATTAAAAATATTGAAGGCATATCCTGACCAAAAGCACATGTGCTTTTTATGGGTTGGCCAAATATCAAGGAACTGTTAAAATCAATGTTTTGTTGATTTCTGTTCTTCTAGATGGCGCTCTGCCATCTAAAAAGCACATGTGCTAGTGGTCAGGATATGCCTTCATTATTTTTTATTTAATATTTTAAAGAATAAATGGCTTATATTACGAATTTATAAATATTTGTTTTTTTTTTATTAAAATAATACAAATGGTTTCTGTCGATGAATATTTTTTTCATTATTATTATTGTAATAAGCAATTGTTTATTTAGTTAGCAAACATGTTTGAATATTCATGTTTCTCTTTCTTTAATATTTTAAAAGAATGGATAGTATTTATGGTTTATATACTAACTTCTGAATATTTGGTTTGTATTAAATAATACAACAGGTTTTCGGAGATTTATTTTTATTAATATAATATCAAGCTTTCGGGCATCTCTGCCTTTTCTACAGGCGTAAAAAAAACTTTGAAAGCTATTTAATATACAGTGACCTTTATTGAAGACACACGATATAACCAAGTGTGAAAAAATTGCCTCTGTCCATGAATATAAAAAAATACAATAAGATTTTACCACAATAAATGGTATTTACTATCCGTTGGCTTTTTTGACATCTTTAAATCCAACCGTCTGGAACGTGTCAACTATTCTCTTACAAACCTGTTAGCCAATCAAGTATTTTTTAAGTCACCACAGGCATACGACCTTTCATTGACTTGTGTTCAACTTACACTCATAGACAAAACATAAGGAAGTTGTACCTTTTAGCATGTATATAGGGATTCAGACAATAAATCTGAAAGGTATTTGATACACAGTGACCTTTATTGAAGACACACGAGATAACCAAGTATGAACAAAATTGACTTATTCGTTTTTATGTACTCCTGTAGAAGGGCAGAGATGCCCGAAAGCTTGAAATTACAATAATAATGAAAAAAAAAAACTCATTTACAGAAACCTGCTTCATTATTTTAATTTATATCCAGGAGGTTTAAATTAAGTATATTTGGTTTTATATTTTTGGAAAACAAATTATTTGCATTGTTGGTATTGGAATTATTCAGCAAAATTTCTTTATCATATTCGTACAAATTCGTATCAATATTACAATAGCCTTTAACATTTTTATTACATCAATAGAATGCTCTATGTATTGTTTTTCCTTAATCTTATTCTTTTACTGTTTTATTTTATAATCACAGGTATAATTAAACTTACAAGGAATTTGAATCCTAGAATAAAATAGACGAACAGCTTCGTCGAAATATCGAATTTTGTTTCTTATAAATACGATTGAGCTTAGATATGCGTTTATATACACAGTAGAAATTCCCTGTAAAGGACACCTAATTGCAGAGCCAAAGTGTCCTTTAGGTAGGTGTCCTTTTACCGGAGATTTGCAAAATAGTAAAAAATGATTTTACAAATGAAAACTGTCCTTTGTAGAGAAGTGTCCTCTCATGGAGGTTCTACTGTATATTTTAATATTTATTATTTTAGCAGAAGAATAAGCGCTTATAACACTTGATTATCTCTGATAAGTCATGCTTTTCCTCTTTCAATATTTATTCATTGTATTATTTCATCTGTCGATTTGTAGATTCGGTATGTAGATTTTTAAAGTAGCGTTTAAAATATTTTTAAATTTCAACTGAGCTTTCCTAGAGAATAGATTTTAGTATTCCAAGAATGTCTTTGCACACTCTGTGCTAAAATAAAGAATTCCAACAATCTTATACATTTATATTCCATCTATCCCTCTCTCTAGAGAGCAGAACTGAATATAAAAGTGACTTTTCGTCTAAACAGGATCTTATGTTAATAATTAAAAGTGGCGTATTGACATAGATAAAATAATAATGCTAAGATTGTGTTTGATTGAAGTAAACTTAGCACATCTGAAATATTGAGAAACAGATGGAGTACTGACATTTATTAAATGATGACACATATATTTCTAATTATGAATTCCAAAGTTGTTTCTGTGAAGGTTGAAAGCCATCCTATGTAAGATTAATAATTTTAAATTCAATTGTTTTTTTTTTACACATTAAATACAGTAGAAATTGGATAATTCGAAAACGTCTTTAATCCGTTTTTAATTCGAATTTTTGGATAATTCGATGTTTTTAATACACATACGTGGTACAGACCATGATAATCATGGTGGGAAGAAGTCGGCCACTGCTTTTACTGTAAGTATACCACATGTCTACATATGTGAAAAACAGATAATTTATGGTGCATTAAACCAGACGAAACCGCTGTGGATAAGCCAGACCTTCTCAATATTAAATATTTGAAAGATAACATTTGCGCGCTACCAGATACATTCCTATATTATAAGATTATAAACTCAAAAAGAGCTTCTTCTATAAAACTATGTTTATTTCGCTAGATTTCTAACGACATTGTTCTTCAACGGGTGTAAAGACAAGGTGTGATGTGTGCAATTATATAGACGTACATTGAGAGCCAAGACAAATTTGTAACATATGATAGCAGTTAGAATTACAAATTGAGAAATAAACAGTTTTGTAAATCCTTGTATTAGAGTAAGGTGAAAAATCACATCACAACTTGTCTTTACGCCCTTTGAAGAACAATGTCGTTTGAAAGATAGCAAAATAAACATGTTCTATAGAAGCTCTTTTTGAGTTTATAATCTTTCAATATAATTATGGTAATTGGAAGTTGATGTCTATAGAAAAATTCCTAAATGATCTAATTTAAAATACTTTTTCTTTCATATAAATATCATCAACCATATACCCCAAACCTTGGTTGTTCTAGGTCATAGAAACAGCCTGTTCTTCTTATCGTTATTCCGATAGATAGACAGCACGTGTTAAAATTTCAGGAATTCTTGTTTATCTTGTGTTTACACAGACATTTTCACATTTGGCCACTTTAGCTCGACACCTGTTCTAAAAAAGCTAAGAATATATTAAAATATCATTTGATAATTTTGACAAGCATTGTTTTTAAAATAATAGAATTATCTCTCTCTCTCTCAATTTCTAAGAAAGATTTAGATATTATTCAAGTAAATTGGGACATGCAACAACTGTCCTGGTGTGTAACTAACATCTACCCACATATTCTCATGCCCAGCAATGGCCACAGCCTTGCAGAAAATTGACATAGACCCAGAGCAGCAGCTTTACACACCCAAGAGAGTGAACATTGCTGTGATAGAGATGCATGGAGACATCTGAGGCTATTCTTTGGACACAACAAGTTATCTCTCTCTTATATGACTTATATGGACATTGTAATAAAGTAGTTTCAATCTCTCTTTCTCCCAATTTCTAAGAAAGATTTAGATATGATTCAAGTTTAAATTGGAAATAAATAAAATTATTTTAGAAATAAATATTCAAGTTGGAATTTGAAATTAAAATAAGATTAACCTAAGTCAGTGGTCATACTCGCTCTCTCTCTTAAATAGATTAAACTGATGTGATGGTGGTGTCTTGTCCATGCTCCATGGAAAGAGGGGGTGCCATTGCCCCGTTAGTCAGCCACATTTCAGAGTTCCTTGTTCACGGTTACCGTAGCGGTTCGGGGCTCACGACACCGTACTTCGCCCTACAGAACAGATCAAACAGATAATAATAATAATAATAATAATAATATTGTTAGGTAGGTTAAGGAAGATAATTATTGCCGAGGAAATCTTGATATACCACGGGTACCTTCACTTTTACTTTTTTCCAAGACGAATCCTCGACAGAAGTACGTCAGATCCATGTCAATAGCAACATGATTTACTAGCTGTGTGTTCTATAGAGAAAGAGCTATGTAACAAATCATTAATATTTAAACAGATTGTTAGTCATGTGTGCTATTTATATTTTTCTAAAGTGTAAAATTCTCAATAACTCTAGTATTTTATGAATTTAGTTTGTTATGCATTTTCGTAACATTCTGAGGTTTGTCTTGAATTCGTTATAATATAACAAGACTTGCAAATTCATTACAAGATGACTCCATTTTAAAAGTCCATCAGTATAAAGTAACATCCAGATTTTGTAAGCGCTATGAAAATAATCTAGGAATAACTTTGAGAAAATGAAATCCTTTGTTTCTGGTGTTATATATAACACCTGCTATAATTGACTAGAAGTAGTACTTTTAGGTCTCCATGTTAAAGGGCATGTTAGCCTGAAATCTCGATAAATATTTGTAAAAAGAAACCAAACTCTAGATAGAACTTGTTTACCGTGAAGAGTTTATTTAAAGTTTACATAGGTTTTAGTTCTTACAGCATTTTCACTGCCACTTGTGTAGTAGTTAAGTAGCCCAGTATAATGAACATATCACATGGTACCGATATGTTTCAAGTTTACATATGTTTGAGATGCCTATGCAAAGTTTCTCTGCCACTTAAGTGTAGTTAAGTGACCTAGTAGAATGACCAAATAGCACATATTCCCGATAAGTTTCAAGCTTACATAGCTTATAGATACCTAAGTTTCTCTTTAGACAAAGCATAACTACAATAGGTTTTACGTTTATATTATTTTAATTATTATCATATTATCTGCTCTGAGGGTTTTCGCAACACAAAGAAGCTGATGAGTTTCTTAACCAACCATTCCTGAGGTTTATTTTATAATTTATCTTTAAAAAATATGAGTCATATGTATCTATGCAATATATTCTCATGTAGAAAAATGTAGAAAGACAAACATGAGAGGATGACAAGGTCTTTTATTCTTATCAAAATTATTAAAACCATATTTACATAGAGAAAGGCAAGGAGAGACAAATTTGCTAAAACAAAATTTCAACACTATTTTGATTAAATAATTAAAATATGTTATGTAATATACTTTCAAAGTATTAAATATATATTTAATGTGAATTAATATGAAGAAAATTTATTCAAACACTGATATAAACTCATTTTCTATCTTTATTATACATATAAAAGTGATTTCTTTAACACAACTTTTATTCTAACTTTTATTCTAACGATGAACAATGCCATTATTGGATTTTTTTTTATTTGGTCAAATTTTTTCAAATAATATATTAAAATGTAGGTTAAGGATATTTAATCTGAAAAAATAGTACAAATTTGATATTGTATTGGGATAAGGTTAAATATTTAAAACAATTTAGATTGATTTTAATAGTTTTTGGGGGCAAATTCGTGATAGAAACTTTTAAAATAGCTTCAACTCCCAATGGGAACCCGAGTTGAAATTATGAATCAAACTCAGACATGATAGAAGTTTAGGGTAGAAATACAGATATTTCGAATTTCTTCATCCTTTGAGGTCATAAACAATCATTCCATACGTTAGCCGAGTTGAAATCGTTTATTACAGAACAACATCGAATTATGTAAATAGAAAGTAAAAAGAAGAAAGCGTACCTTCATTAAAATGAAGATATAAAATAAAAAAATTAAAATAAGTTATACTAAGAAAAAGGCATCTCCTTATCGTGCAACTCAAAGTTACTGATAACTTGAGGCATCTGTCATGACTTTCAGTTTCTTTTAGTTTCATAATTAGTTGCTTTTTTCTTAAATTATCCACCCTATTTCACATTTGTACTTTTTTTTTCATATTATATTCTTTTTTTTTCAAATATAATTTTTATAAAAGCTTTAATGACTTTATAAGATGAAATTATCTCACGCACACACAAATAAATTAAAACTAATATAAAAATAATTAAAATGGTGGTTGGCATTTTATATTAAGAAATTAGGTTGGGGGGCTAAATATATATCACGGAACAAGTTAAACAAACATTTAGTTTATTTTTGTTCCACTAAATGGAGCTCTGCCATCTAAAATGTTCCATGTAAGTGCGGTCAGGATATGTCTTGTTTTTAATATATTTTAATATGAAGAGAAAGAGCTTTTTTTTTCATATAGGATTGTAGACGTGTTGTGGGTATTATTAAGCATTCTTTTTCCCTCTTAAAGGGAAATCGGCGTCCCCCCCCCTCCTACCCAATTCATGGCATTGCTCGATCCCCATATGTGTTGAAGATTTCTTGTGTGTTTTCCATTAACACAATATCATAAGAAATGAAAGCATTAAAGCCCACAAGTTTCTTTTATACATAAAATAAACCTTTCTACGCTCTTTACTGCGATGAAACATATTGGGAGTGCTTGGCTGTGGTGAAACCTTCCAGCGGTTTCACCAATTTAATCTACCAGATCGTAGTTTAAGAGCTCTAATACTGTATTGGATGAATATGCCTATATATAATACACTGAAAGGTGGAATGTCAGAAATTTTATTCAGGCAAACTATGGACATAAGGTTTTAGGACAGTAGAATTAGGGTAATATAAATCAGTAAGTATAGTAGAGGTTTGTTTTATGTTTAAAATAAACATCTTTTAGGGGATTTTCCTTTCCCGGTTGTAAGACTACTCGCACAAGTTAGAATACTTTCAAGTTTTTTTAGAGAAAACCACACCAAGATGCTCTGCGGTGAGGACCCGACTTGTACCTTCTGTAATTCAAAACTACAAAATGAAATCACTCACTATATTTTTGATTGCTCTGCTCTGAAAGAAGAAAGAAGAACCCTTATGCTCAAAACTGGGCAACTCTGTGCTTCACTTCCATCAATAATTGACAATATGACCCAGAATAAGTATATTGCTACGGCGTTTTATGGTTTCCACAAGTCCATATCTCAGAAGAAGGCCAAGTGATACTCACTCCTCACTTTCTTACTGCTACTCTTTTTGTGTTGATTTCTTGCTTCCCTCTTTCTTATTATTATTATTTTTTTTTTCCTTTTCTTGTTTTTTTTTTTTTTTTTCTCTCTTTTTACTCTGTATATATCGCTATTTCCGTTGTCTCACTGCTTTGTTCTTATGCATACCTCTGGTGAATCCTGTATAGGGTCAGTGACCCTAAATAAAGGCTTTTTTGTTGTTGTTTGTTGTTGTTGTAAAATAAACATTCGTGTTTTTATACTTTCATTTATTACATAGGCACGTTGTTATGTTTTTATTCTTAATATCATTTATAAAAAAAACGTTCTTCCCTAATTTATAATATTATAAAATAAATAAAAAAGGTGCACAAGAAACTCAACCCTGGAAGCTTCATTTAATTTATAATATCATTTATCTACCATTACTGAGCATCAAGAAATTATATTTCTGAATATCTGAGATTCTTGTATTCTTGAAATAACATCCTCGGAGAACTATTCTTTTAAAACTGAAATTCTCTTCTTTCAGAACCTCGTAGTTTTAGTCATTTCTAGAGTTTGTACGTTCTTTCTTCAGAAAGAAAGATAACCATATTTTAGAACTAAACCGGGTGTATAAGGAACACATATCTCTTTGCTAATATTTACTCAGTATTTGTGTTCATTTCTAATTTCTTGGTATTCAGGTAATCTAACAGGTACTTCTCCATCTCTCCCTCCGTTCATCTACGTCTAGTCTATCATGATAATTGAATTTGATAGTGGGAATAAAAATACCTATGGACTATTATAGAATGTTAGAAAACTCATTTTTAAGGCATTATGATTATCCGTTAAAACTAGAAGTGCCAACCACTCTAGGTAAGTGTTGTTTTTAACCGTGTTGGGCAAGGATTTGCTACTGATGACACTACTGATAAGTACATGTGGTACCTGCAACCCCAAAACACATTATTGACTGTATTGACTTATCCATTGATGAGCTTTACACATCCCCAGCAGACACCATCAAAAGTCTCAAGCTCTATAAGCTTGATACCTTAATATGATTGAGCGGAGATAAGAAAGAAGACACAGGTTCCCAGCAGAGAGAATCAACAAGCTTTATAAGCTTGATACCCTAATATGATTGAGTGAAGATAAGAAAGAATAAGTACATTTGTAGGAGATTGATATGGCGTTATAGCTTCGTTTGAATACTTACGCATACTAGTGTGGGTTTGGATTTGTGTAAAATCGAGGGCAGTTGAAGCTATTGGGAATCTGCGGGTTTTGTTGAAGGCCACCGTCGTATTGCCGTAATGTTGGGGAGCTATCTAGCACACGTACCCTCCAATCACGGCTGCCCACTTCTGAGAAACCTAAATAGTACGCCCCCTCCTCCCCCGTTGTCTGAAATAGTTCAGACTTCCCTCTATAAGGTGAGTGGCGACGATTTCCTTTACTCAGGGGAAAGTTTTCAACAATGCTTTAAGACCCCATAACACTTTCAATTTCCCTATTTACAAACAAATAACGGTTTTGATCAATTCTCACAACAGATTTCACCCATACATAACTAATATTCTACCAAGCATTTTTTTATTGCTGTTATCTTTTTTCATTTTATCACTTTCACTCCACGTTTTTCACTTTTACTTTCTTTCATTACTTCAGCCACTTAACTTCATTGTCTCTGAGCTCTTTAAACGTTTATACGGTATATGGGGAAGGTGTGTCAATTTTTTATTAATTATTTTACCTTTATAATTGACATTATATGTATATGGTAGTCTTCTTTTTTCTTATCTTCATGACTGGGTAAAGTAAAATGCGTCTGCCTTTGTCATTAAGACTGGGAGCACTACTCAGTGGCAGGCCGACTTAGCTCCAAAAGAAATGGCCGGGCCAGCTGAGCCCAGGTGTATATGGTAGTTATTCTCAATGTGATGTTAAAGAGATATGGCAATGATAATAACACGATAACAGCAGGTCGTAGCATCATGCGTGATAGGAACAACGTTAGTTGGAGGTTAACTTAAAGGACGACAGATTCTAGTGAGATCGAGTTTTAAAACAATAGTGTGAATAGAATATTAATTTAGGTTTTTTACAGTATACAGTAGAACCTTCCTGTAAAGGACACCTAATTGTAGAGCCAAAGTGTCCTTTAGGGAGAGGTGTCTTCTTACCGGAGAGTTACAAAATAGTAAAAATTGTAATTTTGCAAATTAAAACTGTCCTTTATAGAGAGGTATCCTCTAGCGCGATTGTCCTCTAATGAGAGTTCTACTGTATATTTCCCTATAATTCATATAAGCTTTTTGAATCCCAATAAATCAAAGATATTATTTGGCCTTTCCAAGAATCAATGGACTCAAATTCAGGACTTCGTGGATGAACATTGAAGGCATACATCAGTGCTACGGATGACTCCATATCGAAAAATGTCCTCATTTCTCTTAATTTAAATTAAAGGCTTGGATAAAACAAACACAATTAGGTTTGATTCTCAATTAATTGAAAAATTTCGTTAACTCCTACTAAGGGCATGGCAAAAGAAATAAATTATCAATTTATGCCCCCCCCCCCCCCCCCCTATCATAAATCTCTAAAACTCAATAAAATATAACATTTTTCTACATTGTCGATAATGGAATTCTTATAGTTCAATTTCAAGGGCAAAATGTTAATTACATTTTCATATATTTCACCTTGATAGACATCTGTTAATTTAACAATTATCCTTTGTCGCTGTATTTACATCCGAAGAACAAGACCAAAAACACTAAGCTAGTAAATAACCACATGTTCTAAAATCAAGCAAAAATTACCAAGAAGATTAGACCTTCCTGAGCGACCACACCCTTGAGCATCACTTTTTAACAGTCGACCAAGTACGAAACATATTTCTCCAAGGTCTAAGGTTTACCTAACTTTACTTCCATATTCATGCTAATAGCACAATGTTAGTTAGTTTCACTGGAAACCACTTTCATAACACTTGGCTATACATTTTTGAAGATGGTTAAGATCTCTTACAAATGTCGTCAAATCAAAATATTTTACTTTCGTGAAATACAGCGAAGATTGTTTTGCTCTTCACTCCATTCACTTATATGATTGGACAATTCACGTCTCAGTCACTTCAAGTATTTACTAAAATCGGCCTGCCACTAGGTAGTGCTCCCAGTCTTAATGACAAAGGCAGACGCATTCTACTTTACCCAGTACCCAAACTGATTGAGTGGAGATAAGAAAGAAGACTAAAATCCTTTTCAATCTCGATTAATAGTTGTTCTCCAATCTACCACGTGTAATCGAATTATTTATTGCCCAGCAAATATTACTGTTATGAGAATTTTAAACTATTATAGGCGCGTATATTTTAAAAATTAAACAATTTTCTACGGCCCTTATTGCAATGAAAATTTAATGAGAGGGTCTAACTCATCAGTGGTGAACCCTCCCAGTGGTTTCGCCAGTTTAATCTACCATACCGCTGTTTTATTTCAGTTTTCGATTTTTCTTTTATAGTGATACTGTTGCTAGACTCTTGGAATGGGTATTTTATAGGAATTATGGATATAAACTTTGAGGATAGTATAAATTCATGCAATATATTCTAAATATATATATATATATATATCATATTATAAATATTACTGTGTGGTTTATTTCATGAAAACCTTTCAAAACGCTGGGAAAATTGTCATAGTTAAACCTGTGATCGATACAAAAACAATACGTAGTGACACATCTCAATTTCTACTGCCATCTATGAAAAATAATATTGGATGTTATTTGATTAATCAAATCCAAGTTCAAACGAGAGCTAATCTATCCGATCCATCTAGGCTTGAAAGTGTTCTATATAAAGAGAAAATCGTGAAACGACAGTTTGATATGGCACAAACATCCTGTCAGGATGTGGTCTCGCTATTCAATTTTAGTGTTACAATATCTTCAAATCCAATAGTATTTGGCGAAACCGCTGAGAGGGTTCACCATTGATGAGCCAAGTCTTCTCATTCAATAACTTTTACCATTGCAGTATGTTCTGTAGAGATATTTGATGCTATTTTAAACATATTGCCAGTAAATTTATTTATATTATTATAAACTCAAAAGGAGATTCTTCTATAGAACATGTTTATTTCGCCAGCTTTCGAACAAATTCGTTCTTCAACGGGCGTAAAGACAATACGCCCGTTGAAGAACAATGTCGTTTGAAATCTAACAAAATAAACATGTTCTATAGAAGAAGCTTATTTTGAGTTTATAATCTTACAATATAGTTATGATAATGTTGATGTCTACATAGAGTAAATTTATTTGTTACACATTTTACAAATAGTATTTTTTGCTTCGACACCACATGGTTTTAAACGCATATAGCAAACATTCGGTGACACTTAGCATTACCTTAATTTTATCAATCTTCAGATTGAAAGTCCGACTGATGCTTGTCGGTGCTTCTGTCTAATGGATAGCGCCATCTGTCGGAATAAATATAAGCCAATTGTCGATTTTCAATTTATTCCAGAATATTGACTTCTTTCTTGATAAATCAAGAAGAGTCAACCACGTACGCATTTGAAACTGCTGGTTCTTCTCAGTGTGAGGCAGGCTGGGCCTCAATGACCGAAATATTCTGTACTTAGAGGTTTCCTGAAAGAATTAAGGAATAGTAGCCAAAACTGTGTTTGGTTCCAAAATAACGTTACTAGGTACCGCTCAAAAAGAGCAACCTATCTTATGATATTTACAACAATGAATAATATGTGAAAGTTATTCACATATTGAAACAAAGTTTCCAATGTGAGATTCGATCCCGGTTCATGGCTGTCAGGGATCGAGGGTTTTAACTACTCGTTTACCGACTTCTCTCCCAAAAATGTGATAGAGAACGTAAAACTGTTAAAAATAGTTCGAAAGTGAATTTTTACCTGGATTAGTTGTCGTGTCGAATGAAGAGCCTCAGATATCTCCATACATCTCTATCACAGCAGTCGTAATATCCTCTATCTTGAGTTTGTAAAGCTGCTGTTCTGGGTCCATGTCGATTATCTGTTGTTGTCGTGTCGAATGAAAAGCCTCAGATGTCTCCATACATCTCTATCACAGCAGTCGCAATGTCCTCATCTTGGGTGTAAAGCTGCTGTTCTGGGTCCTTGTCAATTTTCTGTTGTTGTCGTGTCCAATGAAGAGCCTCAGATGTCTTCATACATCTCTATTACAGCAGTCGTAATATCCTCTATCTGGGTGTGTAAAGCTGCTGTTCTGAGTCCATGTCAAATTTCTGTTGTTGTCGTGTCGAATGAAGAGTCTCAGATGTCCCCATGCATATCTATCACAGATATGTCCTCTATCTTGAATGTGTAGAGCACCTGGATCAATTGAATATATTAATAAAAAACTTACTCCAAGTGATCTCATGATATCATTCATTGATGTTGTAACCTGTTGTAGGCATATTACTGATCCTTAAATACTATTTTTATTCTGATGTACTACTATCGTAGCTAATGTACAACCAGGGACGGTTTATATACATTCACTAATATAACCTAAGTTATATCTCTTTACGAGTCTAACTGTTAGGACATGTGCAGAAACAATGTCTGATACTACCTCTCACAAGGATCTTCCCATTCCCGAAGAATACATTCCGGATGACTTGAAGTCTGTGGCCGAAGAAGATATCGCTGAAACGGTAAGACCACAGAGATATGGTGCAAGGCTGGAATTGAGATATCTCTATCCTACTATGCTTAGCTCTTATTTACATATCCATTTTTTTTTTGTCTGTAGCTGCTTTATTCTGCTGATACTTTGAATTTTATACACCGTAACTACCCTAAGCTTTGATTCTCTTGTTAAAGATGTCTTTAATCTTCCCAGAGCGTGTTTCAAACATCCTACAAGGTTAGATAAGTGAATAATGAGAATTATGTTGAGTATTCAATTCAATAGGTAATTAATCTTCGTGTAAGTAGCATAGTAATATTTGAAATTTTCCAATTTGCAGTAATTTCATGCACTTTAAGAAGTTCTTGTTGAATTTTTCTAAGAATTAGAAGTATTCGAAAATATTTCAGGTCTTGATTGTTATTCTTTGAATGCCTTTTTCGATAGCAATATCAAACAAAACACAACCTGATATCTGAATTATTAAGTAGCGTCTAGGATAATCACATATTCTTTTTTTTTTTTTGTCTATAGCTGCTTTATCCTGCTGATACTTTGAATTTTCTACCCTAACTCTATATACTCCTTAAGCCTTTACCTTATTTACAAATTCATCTTTCTTTGTCTGTAGCTGCTTGTACGCTGATACTTTGAATTGGAAGATTAGACTTGAAATTTATTACTGAAAGAGCAACACACACATGTATAAAGCAGTTCGACTTTGTGCCAGAGCTCCATCACTTGCACTATCTAATGGGTTTGGATACATCAAGAATCAGGCTCCATCAAAGCAGAAAAAAGTACTCAATACGTGATTCAATCCTGGTTCGTGGTTGTTGATGACGATTTACACGGTACTTGTTTTACACGTTTTCGCTTTTACACGGTTTTCCAAATAAGTTTTTTTTTTGTTTTTATTGACTATACTAAATGCTACTGTGATTGAACACATGCGCTGTGTACACATCTCACGAGGAATCCCGAGCTTATGTGCTGACTACATATTTTAACCTGTCAATGCATTTTATTTTATTTCTGTGTATACCTATCCCCCGATTTACACGTTTTTTCTCAGGAACGTATCTACCGTGTAAATCGGGGGATAGGTGTATTAGGAAAATCGAGATATCTAAACTTGTCTGTAAGACAAATTTGATAGAAAAACTACAAGATTTCACTTTAGCTAGAAAATTTAGTTATTTAGAAACACCTATGATATACCTTGAAATGCTGTAACATTTGCAGGTACAAGAATCTCCTAAAAAATCCATTTTGAACGACATAGAACAGGTGACAGAGGACATAGCTGAACTGATGTCAGACGCTGTCAAAGTTGAACATGACGTCGAAAAGGTATGGAAAGACATAAAGCATCTTACCAATGATTTAGGATTCTGATCTAAAGTCAAAAACTGTTTTCTCTTTCTAGTGACTCCTTAAAACTTAAATATATCTTTTAGAACACTCTTTTAAAATTTGAAAAAATAGCACAAATGTGATATTGTACTGGGATAAGGTACCTAAATTATGAAAAAGGCATCTCCTTATCGTGCAACTGAAAGTTGCCGATGGCTTCCGCCATCTATCGGAATAAATATCAACTTCACGTCCATGGTTAGCTTTTCTTGATTAATCAAGAATAAGTATTTGGCCAATTCGGTAATAATTAAAAATCGACGATAATAGTTGATATTTATTCCGATAGATTGCGCAAGCTATCAGTAACTTTCAGTTGCACGATAAGGAGATGCCTTTTTCATAATATTTTACAAGGGTTATATGATCTAGTTTAAATATCTTGAAAAATAAATTATTTCGAAACACCTAGCCTAAACCGCTGCAATATTTGCAGGTAGCAGAAGACTCTGCCGCACCAAAAGGAACAGTTTTAGACGACGTGGAGCAGGTAGCAAAAGACGTCGCTAAGCTGGCCTCGGACGCTGTGACGGTTGAACATGATGCTGAGAAGGTCTGGGCAGATATGAAGCATCTTGCCAATGATTTAGGACTCTGGTCCAGAGTCAAAAATTATGTTTGCTCTTTCTGGTGATTCCACCAAACACTTGCTAAATAAATATCTTTCCGATTCTTTTCAAATTCCTCGTAGTTTATTTTCGACTTACTTAAATTTTATCTCAATTTCAATATATATAATGTTTTGTTTATCCCTAGTACACGTGGTGCAGACCATAATAATCATGGTGGGTAGAGGTTGGTGACTGCTTTTACTGTAAGTGCACCACGTGTCTACATATGTGAAAATCAGTTCGACTTTGCACTTACAAACTGTTCAATATGTGTATATTCAATACAAATGTTACATTAAGTTGCCGTTTGGCAGATTCTTCAGCCTTGATTCTCTCCTCAGACATGTCTTGTATCTTTCCAGAACATATTTCAACCACCCTAAAAGGTTAGATAAGTGAACAAAGAGTTATATCTATTTTAAGTAGCTTCCAGGATAATTTTATTTATTTCTCACAGTAGTAGTAACATAAAGGTAGCCTGGGGACTGAAGCGTATTTCTCACATCAAAGCTTAAGCGAGTTGTGAAGTCACTCGTTGTACCAAACTACAAATGGTGATTTTATAATACATAATATATTTATAATATACACCCATACCTTGCTTTACGTCTGGGTAACGTTCCAAAAAAAAACACGACGCAAATTGAAACGACGCAAAGTGAAAATATGTGAAGGCGCAATCAAAAACAAAGGTGTTGCCATATTTTAGGCAAAAAAAAAAAAAATTAAAAATTAAAGACTCTAATCCAAAACAACGCAACTTCGAAAATCTAACGACGCACAGTGAAAAGCAGTAAAAATTAAGCAGCGACGCAACTTCGAAAAAAAAAAAAAAAAACGCAAAACGAAACGACGCAAAGCGAGGTATTGGTGTATTTGTTATCAAATCAGACGTGATATTCCCACAAGGGATGTCAAGAAACAACACTAAGATACTATATTACATAAACAATTAAATAATTACAAGGTTTGAGTAGAGTTTAAAGAAGAAAATAATTTATATATATTCTCTGTTTAATAAAATATAAAATATCGACTTGAATTTAAAATATGATTCCAAATTGAAATAAAATAGGTGCATTAGCCATAATGCAACAATATTTTATTATAATGAAACTTTAAAATACACCTATCCCCCGATTTACACGGTAGATACGTTCCTGAGAAAAACGTGTAAATCGGGGGATAGGTGTACACAGAAATAAAAATAAAATGCATTGACAGGTTAAAATATGTAGTCAGCACATATAAGCTCGGGATTCCTCGTGAGATGTGTACACAGCGCATGTGTTCAATCACAGTAGCATTTTGTATAGTGCGATAAAAACAAAACAAAAAACTTATTTGGAAAACCGTGTAAAAGCGAAAACGTGTAAAACAAGTACCTTGTAAATCGGGGGATAGGTGTATATATTTTCAACTTATATATAAAAACTTGAGCATTGTTGCATGCCTCACGTGTGATGGAACATTTTAGGAATACAAATGTATCAATGTATATAAAGAATAAAAACTTTAATGAAAGAAGAAACACAAAGTCGGCAAGAAGAGCTTTTATACGAGGAAGTTCGTACAAGCTTTATGGCAAGACGTCCTTCTACTGGCTCAACGTTTTTTTTTCCCTACCCGTAGAAGGGCGTCTTGACAGAAATTGGACGATCTTCCTCGTATATAAAAAAGCTCTTCTTCCCGACTTGGGTTTCTTTTTTTTAAATAGAAAATAAGGAGATTATCGTTGTCTTAAAAAAATAGCATCTATATCAATATAATTTCAATAGTTCGGTTCCAAAATCACTTTATTAG
Organism: Cordylochernes scorpioides; assembly: GCA_030710605.1. Classification (NCBI taxonomy): domain Eukaryota; kingdom Metazoa; phylum Arthropoda; class Arachnida; order Pseudoscorpiones; family Chernetidae; genus Cordylochernes; species Cordylochernes scorpioides. The sequence continues at coordinate 20,082,998 of CP092880.1, forward strand.
ATACCGCTCAACAAAAGCAACCTAGTTTATTATACACCTATCCCCCGATTTACAGGGTAGATACGTTCCTGAGAAAAAGTGTAAATCGGGGGATAGGTGTACACAGAAATATAAATAAAATGCATTGACAGGTTAAAATGTATAGTCAGCACATAAGCTCGGGATTCCTCGTGAGATGTGTACACAGCGCATGTGTTCAATCACAGTAGCATTTAGTATAGTGTGGTAAAAAAAAAAACTTATTTGGAAAACCGTGTAAAAGCGAAAACGTGTAAAAAAAGTACCGTGTAAATCGGGGGATAGGTGTAATTGAAACAATGAATAAACAAAGGTTAACGCGGGATTAAATCCCGGTTCATGACTGTCGGGAATCGAGGGTGTTCCCTACTCGTCCACCGACCTTATCTATATTTCAATTGTGTTGATATTTTTTCTCTTTCTATTTAACTTGCATACTAATTCTTGTACATATTTCAAATATCTTTCTTTTCTTTCAATGTTTTGTTTATCTTTAAAGTGTAAGTGTCCCTAGGGTGACATAGCGCTTTAAGTCGATATAAAAAAATATCAATATGATTCATATGAATTTTTTTTCTAAAATTACATATAGAGAGAATGACAATATTAACAAAAATAAGAATTGTATTCGAACATACAATAATTATATCTAATATAGAATTTCTTTTTGCTGATGATAATGCTAAACAGACAGCGAATAAAGCGGACACCATATAAATATACACATATACATTAATTTTAGTAGGTTTTTTAAGCACTAGCCTGTCGCATTTTTTTTTTTTTTTGCGACGGAATATTTGAATATTTACAGAATAACGAGATCAAACGTTAAATCCTTATTATACAAAAAGATAGAGAGAGAAAATAATTTAAACTAATTCAGCTATGAAAAAACATAGGGAGGGCTTGGGTTATCAGTAGTGAGCACCCAGTTAGTAAAAAAAGGCAGATTAATTTTTGAAAATTTTGTTCAATACAACATATGCTGGACGAAATAATAGACGGAAAAATAAGTAAGGGATAGGAAACGAACCCACAGTGTTCTGCTTACCGGGTAGATGCCATGTCCACTAGGCTACCCTGGACATATTTTTATTTTACTTTTATTTTTCCGTCCATCATTACTCCACAATTCATCCTTCCATACTTCATCTCAAAGGATAAAAATTGTCGTTGTTTCTCCTTAAAATAAATTACGATTTTTCGTTCAAAAGAAACATTTGCGGTAAAACTTGTCAAACGTCGTTTTACAATCATAAACCGCATTATATTGTATTATAAATATTATAGTTTAGCATATCTGTGTGTGTTTATTCAATAAAAAGTCTGTTTTATTCCACCCATCCTTTAGAATTGAATAGCTCCTTTAACCTCTGTCCAATGAACAGGTATATAGAATGACAGATAGTTTGTATTAAAGTCAGTTTAACATAATAAATATATAAATAATAATGTATGTGTAAATTATGAATTTCATATACAGTAGAACCTCCCTTTAGCGGACACCCAGCTAGCAGACACCTCTCCATAAAGGACAGTTTTCATTTGCAAAATTACCATTTTTACTATTTAGCAACTCTCCGATAAGAGGACATCTCTTCACAAAGAACATTTTTCATTTGCAAAATTACCATTTTTACAATTTAGCAACTCTCCGGTAAGAGGACATCACTTCACAAAGGACAGTTTTCATTTGTAAAATTACCAATTTTACTATTTAGCAACTCTCCGGTAAGAGGACACCTCTCCATAATGGACACTTTGACTCTGCAATTAGGTGTTGTCCTTTACAGGGAGGTTCTATTGTATATTTAATAGCTAATATATAATTTAACCTAATGACACAAATTGACAAGTTATTATGACAAACTTTCTCACCTACAACAATTTATTTTAATAAAATAACGGAGCGATAAATTCTTGTATATGGTATTAGAACTTAAAATGAGGTCTGGTGGATTAAAGACGACTTGGAGGCTTCATATTCGAACCTCAAGCCCGGATTAAAAATGAGGAGAGGGAGCAGTAACAAGCTCGCTAAAAAACCTGGGTTCAGCTGGCCCGGCTGATAGTACCCTTTAAGGGCTCCTATTCTAGCGATACAGGATGAGTCTGTACTTCATGTTAGGAGCGGCTGCACATGGCGTCTGTTCCTCATGTCAGAGGTGGTAATTTCTTTTGGAGCTAAGTCGGCCTGCCACTGAGTAGTGCTCCCAGTCTTAATGACAAAGGCAGACACATTCACTTCACCCAGTAATGATGATTGTCAAACAGACGCCATCAAGGGTCACAACTTGATACCCTATTATGATTGAGTGGAGATAAGAAAGAAGACATATTCGAACCTCTCTCTTGCTATCTAAATATCTAATAAAATCAAGTAGTTCAAGACCAGGTTTCTTTAACTATTATTATATCTCTAGCTTTCTGGCCAACATGTTCTTTTACAAGAGAACTAGAAGTATTACTTCCATCTAACTATTGTATATTAACTATAATAATAAAAAACAAAATTGCCATTTCCTGACCGCTCACATGAGAATTTAGATGGTAGAGCGCCAACTATTAACATTAACAATAATGCCACGTGGAAAATTAGGGAAGACCAACTTTTCGAGATGAGATAACAATTCATTTCAGCCAAGAACAAACTATGAATGGTAAAAAAAAAGATAAGCCACGAGGGAAATTTACAAAGTAGCAAATATATAAACATAAAAATGACCACTCTATTAATAAAATTAATAAATACTTTGTTACAATAATGTAAAGTTAGCTGACTAGTCATGATTCTAGTTCTCATGTTGAAGGTCATGTTTCTATTATTTAAAACTAGACGAATGGCCCGGGCAACGCCCGGGGTTTACCCGAGTGCGAATATATTCTAAAAACGTTGACTTGGGTGGTCGCTATTAACAGGGTGGTCTGTATAGACAGGTGGATGTATCACACAGCTGATAACAGGGTTGTCTAGAGTGGTCGCTATAGACAGGGTGGTCTGTATAGACAGGTTTATGAGAGAGGCACAAACTTACAGGTTGTTGACGCCGCAATCCCCAGAGAGAGTGTTTTTTGTTGCATCATGCTGTGACTCACACGACGACCCAAGGTCAACAGGGGTGGAGCAGCAAGCTTAAGCCTATCACCGTCTGGCGGCGCTGCTTGCGAGTTATATCTACAATTCTGCAAATAACTCTAAGGATATTCAAGATATTCAAGAAATTATTTTTCGAAAACCTTTCCGGGGATATACCTAATAATATCCCAGAATTTCATGGCGATTGGATGTATGGTTTTTGAATAACAGGGTTGTCTAGAGGGGGGCAGGGAGGACACGTGTTCCCTTGCAGCCAATGAGCGCGCATTCTATCCGTGAGCTTCAGACAAACAGACAGAATAAGGCAAATATATAAGTAGATATGGCCCATATTTAAAAAAAAAGTACTAAATAATAGGTAAGCAAAAAGCAATACATTTATAGTAAAATAACTTTTATTTAACCATAATTAAAATCGACCTATTATTCAAGCAATCCTATATACCTGGCCTATTTAATAGTCAACATTTTAAAAATTGAGAAAGATTTAACTGGCAATTTTTTTAACATACACACTTAAGATAACTGACATATTAAATATTTCACTCTTAAAGGTCAAGAGTTTTTAAGTTTTTAAATATAACACTTGATATATTTAATCCATTCACAAAGGTCCAGAAACAGTTTACATGTTTTAAGTTGTTAAAGTTAACACGGTGTTATATTTAATACATTCACAAAGGTCCAGAAACAGTTTACACGTTTTAAGTTGTTAAATATAACACAGTGATTAACTTAATATTCCATTCTCAAAGGTCCAGAAACAGTTTTCATGTTTTAAGTTGTTAAAGATAACACGGTGATATATTTTGATATATTTAATAGTCTACTCTTAAAAGTCTATATAGAGTATAGGTTGTTGAAGATAACACGATGATATTACACGCACACTTAGTGGGTAACACCCTCGATTCCCGACAGCCATGAACCGGGATTGAATCCCACGTTAACATTTTGTTTAATATGTGAATAACCTTCACATATTATTCATTGTTTAAATTATCATAAACTAGGTTGCTCTTGTTGAGCGGTACATAATAAAGTGATTTTGGAAATAAAGGAGAGAGCGTTTGAATTTACCTGTCTAGGAAATCCGCCCTTATATAAACAAATAAAATGTTCATGAGGGTATTTCGACAGATGGCGCAAGCCATTAGCACCTTTCAGTCGCACATAATCAGGCGCTTTTTTATGTATTAACCTAATCCCAGTACCATTTAACTTTTCTACATTTTTTTCAATTCAATTGCAAGATGTTTTGCTATTACTGTTATAAAAAAAACAGCATTTGGTTATAAAATATAACCAGATAGAGTTAACATCTTTTAAGTTAAAGATAAAACAGTGAGAGAGAGAAATATTTAATATTCCACTCTTAGATAGTGTTTACATACTTCAAGTTGACGATAAAGAGTGATACAATAACTATTCTACATTTAAAGGTATAGAATAGATATTATTAAGTAGCTTTGTCTTGTACAGATATCAGATACTGAAAGCCCCAACGATGAAGAAGATGCAATGAACGGGCCTAAAGAATCCATTTTGGAAGACGCGGATAAGGTAGCGAAAGACGTGTACGAGCTTATTGAAGACGCTATAAAGGTTGAGAGGGACGTTAAGAAGGTATGGGAAGATTTCAAGGAAATTCTTCCATTCTTGGGCTACCTGGAGAATTTCTGGAAATATGCCATCTCCTTCTTCTGGTGACCAAGACAATCTCCTTAAATATTTTAGATGTTAAATATGTTGTAGAGTTTAATAAAGCTGTTTTGATATTTAGGATAGACTATAAGACTATTAAGTAAACTTTTTTTTTGCCATGAATTGCTGATTGTTTTTACTCTTTTACTCTTTTTATACTTTTGATTTTAGGATAATGTTTTTATTAATAAAATCAAACTTGGATTTTATTAGCTTGAATCACGATATATTTTGATTTTTAGGATAGACTATAAGACTGTTGATACTAATTTTTTGCCATGTATTGCTGATTATTTTTACTCTCTTTTTATGTTTTTGATTTTAAGAGCAGAATGTTTTTATGAATAAAATCGAACTTGGGATAAAATTCATAAGAGTTTATCAATAAAATTGAATTTTAGATATTACTGTAAGCTTGAATTACGGTTGCTCCTTTATAAAATTGCTACTCTTTTTCAATTTGTCAAATATTTCTGATTTTGCTTTTGATAAATCTTTTAGTTTAGGATGTTAAATGTTATATTAGAGTTTAATAAAACTATTTTGATTTTTAGGATAGACTATTAGACTGTTAAGTTGATAACTCTTTTTTTGCCATGTATTGCTGATTGTTTTTACTCTTTTACTCTCTTTTTATACTTTTGATTTTAGATTTAAAAGATTTTATCAATAAAATCTAACTTGGAATTTTAGATATTACTGTGAGTTTGAATCACGATCGCGCCTTTATAAAATTGCAACTCTTTTTGATTTTGTCAAACATTTCTGATATTAATTTTGATATTTCTTAGGAAGGTTATTAGAATTTTTTTTATTTTTTATATTGCAATTTTCAAAAAGAAAAAGGCCTCTCCTTATCGTGCAACAGGAAGTTGCTGGTGGCTTGCGCTATCTACGAGTATCGGAATAAATATCAACTATTCGTTGATTTTTTAATTATTCCAGAATTGGCCAAATACCCATTCTTTATTAATCAAGAAAAGCTAACCACGTACGCATTTCGGGCTTTTGGGCCTCGTCAGCGTGATGCAAGCTGTACCTCAAACACCAAAAAAACTGGTATAATAGAAAAAAATTGGAAAGGAAAAACGATCGGATGACAAAGTCGTGTTAATACGGACCATTGTCATGATCCTGGAGAAAAGTCCTCGGCATGGTTGAAAAATTCTGGAATGGACAAATTGGTCTCAAGGTCAGCTCAGTAATCTGCACTGATATGTCACGGAGAAAAATTACCAAGGACAAACGTCAGGACCTGACATGGTCATTTATTTTGATCCAAATAAATATAATTTATTGGGGAGATGGTCAGAGGCATTTAGAATGATGATGAAGACATTTACTGATCGCTTAAATATGCGTATATAGATAATACAGCGCCATCTATCTAAATGAATATCAACTAAACGTACATTTAATTACTAATTTTATCCTTTAAATGCTCATTTGAGTGGTCAAGTAATTATCTTTTTATCTTCAATTATACCTTATTCACATAAAATATACAATGATAAAAATTGAGGAGTAACAAAATTATAACATATAAAATATCTTGATATATATTATGTTCGAGAATATATAAATATATTTACATACTCCATCATATAAAAGAAGTCGGTGGACGAGTAGATAACACCCTCGATTCCCGTCAGTCATGAACCGGGATCGAATCGCGCGTTGGACCCTTTGTTTTAATATCTGAATAACTTTTACATATTATTCATTGTTGCAATTATCATGAACTAGGTTGCTCTTTTTGAGCGGTACCTAATAAATTGATTTTGGAACAAGAACAAGACTCCCATCATAATCGATTTCTGACCGAAGGTATGTAAATAGGATATGAAAAATTCGCATTATTATCGGCTCGTAACTATGATAGTGATTCCATTCAAATCAAACCCTATACCATGTTAAATTTAATCTAAGTCGGTCACATATATTTTAGAAACAAGGCACAACAAACGCACAAAATTTCACCCTCAATTAAAAAATATATAAATATATCAAAAATAGTCGGTAGACGAGTGGGTAACACCCTCGATTCCCGACAACCATGAACCGGGATTGAATCCCGCGTTAACATTTTGTTTAATATGTGAATAACCTTCACATAGTATTCATTGTTTCAAATATCATAAACTATGTTTCTCTTTTTGAGCGGTACCTAATAAAGTGATTTTGGAACCGAATGGCCAACAATAAATAGTACTCGCATAAATAATATTTACACATGGAACTTTATAAAGAACCGCAGTTTCACATCCAAAGAGCTGCATGTGGCTCGGGAGCCGCAGTTTGCCGACCCCTGTTCTAGGGGTATTATGTAAAATGGAAACAGTATATATAAACCTATCCAATAGCAACATCAAAAAAAGCTTCTGAGACATCAACTTATGAAGAAGGGCCTGATGAAACATCATCAGCTATTTCTTAAAAATAAGATACACTTCAGCCAGAAAAGGTTTTGTTTACTCGACGTTTCGACAAAAACCCTTTGTCCTTGTCAGGAAAAACATTTGGCAAGGAGTTGGCAATATGTCTGAAGTTATAATGGTGTTCTTGCGAGAGCGTTCAAATGTTATACAGCAAACAAAATAATTAATCAACGACTTTTATCTAGGCAATATATATATTGTGGCGAAGTAATATTTTATTATTTAATTTAATTATTCAATGAAAATATCTAAAACAGATTTATTATTTTATATTTGTAAAATCATCATTTATGTTACCTAGCTTGCTTGTTCGATATTCTCTAGCTGTATATAGTTTGGTTATGGGTAGTTGGCGATCTATGCATACGCCCCAGGAGCCTGGGTTACCTTTATGTTACTACTAGATAGTTTGGTTGGTTTGTTAATAATTATTGACTAGTCGCGATGACGTCATCAATAAATACTTTCACATCTTCACATATACAAAGACTTGATTTCTACGCTACAATATATATTTATAATAAAATTAAAACAAATTAAATAAAGAATGAAATGATAATAATTTTTAAAGATATTTCACCTAAAATATTATCTATTTTATTATTTATATCAATTTATACCTAGCCTTTAACTATATTTTTCAAAATTGAAAAACGAAGCAAATTGTTACGGAATATCTTCAAACACATTTATAACTCTTGTTCCCATTTCTCGTGATACCCATAATCTCTAAAAATAATCATTCCTTTGTAAATTTTCTAATTATTGTGAAATATATTAATATTATTCCATATATAAAATATGTTCTCCAATTTTGCTTAACGCCCTTCTCCCCAATAAACCCTGTTGATGTTCCTTAATTCTGGTCTTTAAATTACGGCCGGTTTCTCCTACATAAATTTTGTCGCATTTAATCCAATAAATTAAATGACCTGTTTTTTTTTAAATTTAATATATCTTTTAATATGTTACTTCTAGTCGAATATTCCTTTTTAGTTCCAGTTAGTTCTATACCAAATATTATATATATTTTTTTCCAAATTCTGGAGATTTCGTTATCAACTTCTCTGTTATATGGAATTATTATATTATTGTAATCACATCTGTATTCTTATACATTATATATATATTCTGAATATAGAGCAATTCATAATACGAGTATTATATTTAAAAAATGGATTATTTTGGATTTCTATAAGATTATTTATTAATCCGATATTTCGATGGACCAATCGTCCATCTTTTACGAGGTTTTTTGTTATGAAGCACATAGCAGGTCGCTGTGTATATATATAATAAATATAAATAATATATATATTAAAATTTGTATGGTTTCTCTATATTATATCTTTTTATTCAGGAAGCCAACTGAATATTCAGATTGTCCTAATTCTTCTCTAATTATATTTATCTCTTTTTGAATTCAATATATTAGTCTGTACATACCTGTTTGGCTTTTTGTACAATTGTATAATTTTGTGTGTGTATTATAGGATTTGATAGATATTTCATATTAGCTGGTCAATATTATATAATGAATGAATTATCTGAAAAACGAAGCAAATAATACTTTCTTAAGCTTTTTCCCCAAGAAATCCCTAAATACTTTCGTCCATTTTTTTTATAATACTCAATTTGTTACAAACCACGGAAATTTCAAAAGTTTTTTTTAATAGAATAAAGGCAGTGGAGGAATCAAGTTGCTTTTGTGGTATTAAGGAACAAATCTCAAGACATCTACTAAGCGATTGCCCTGCATTTCAAGATTATAGAATGAAGAATGAACAAGTTGTTTGTAAACTTAACGAAAGATCATATTTAAAGTTCAATTCATTTTGTAAATACATTCGAAACTTTCTACAAAATCTGGATATATAATGTTTTCAGGCGTTGAATAATGTGAATAACTTATGTAAATAAACTTTTCTCCTTGTTTGGCGCAAGTATCCCTTGCGGGATATAGCACTTTCGAGTTAAATAATTGTAAATTGTAAATTTTATATAATACTAGCGGACGTACCCGGCTCCGCCCGGGTTTTACCCGAGTAAAAGTTTGTCTAACGAATCTCTCGATAAAGTGAACATTTTTTTCCCGGTCCCTTGAAAAATACTCGATAAGTTGAATAAAATCAATATTAATTGGTTCCCTCGGTAATTGGAAGTTAAAGGAATAGTATCTTGCCTTGGAATTGTATCATTATTCTTGTATGGATGTACCCGGCTTCGCCCGGGTTTTACCCGAGTAAAGGTTTGTTTAACGAATCTCTCGATAAAGTGAACATTTTTTCCCGGTCCCTTGAAAAATACTCGATAAGTTGAATAAAATCAATATTAATTGGTTCCCTCGGTAATTGGAAGTTAAAGGAATAGTATCTTGCCTTTGAATTGTATCATTATTCTTGTCTCAAATAAATTGCCGTGTCATCCTGAATTTTGTCTTTCCTAATTTTCTACATTACAAAATCATCGTATCATCATGATAATATTTAGAGCAGATTGTTGAATTATAACAGATAAATTAGAATATTTATCTTGATTATTTCTAGGCGAAAAGTTATTTCAAAAATTTTATTTGCTAGAAACCTTCCCAGTACTATACTAAATAACTTCCCAAAGTTTCATGGCGATCCAATGAGTGGTTTGGTCAGGCATAAAGGACAAACAAACAAACAAACAGACACACATACATTAATTTTTATATATATAGATAAATAATGACCAGTCAATATAAATATTCTTTTTATCATCATCTCTCAGTATCTTCGTTTTCTGGTTTCTGTAAATAACGACCATCCGCGTCGTTAGTTAGACTTAATATCTAATCTAAATTACTCTATTATAAATATATTGTATAATCCTATTGTCTAAATAAATACATATAGAAAAGGATTATTAAGAGTTAAAATAATTTGTTTACAACTACGTGGTAACCCTAAATACACAACAGAATTATTAGAGTTAAAATTTAGATGTACCCACAATCTGTTGGCTTTCTAAAAGCGCTGGTTATAATAGATCCATCTTCTTTACGACAAATTCATAAAAGAATGATAAAAAAACATTTTTATATCACATCAGTAAATTCCATTCCTTTTAAAAAATTATTTAACTTGATATCGTTAAGTTTTCTTCAGGGATCATTGCGAAAACATAATCCATATATAAAACCCAAATAGGTATTCATTCTGATAAGACAATCTTAATCCCTATATATATAAAAGTCAGAACAAAAGCAATTTTTATTCAGTCATATAAAACGTCGTTACATTTCAATTGTTAGTGGGGGAGGGGGTACAATTAAAATCTATCTCTATAAAATATTTGTAAATTTCGTATTTCTTCTTGTTTAAAATTCGACGTAATTCTGGATTTCCGCGGTCTAGGATGAAGTTGGCTGGGCTGAAGATATATAAGCGGTCGACAATCCGACATTCTTCAGTAGCTTCTTTTATTTTCTTTTTCGTAAATTCACACTCTAGGTATCATGTAGTATGTCTGGAGATCCTCCGCACGCAGTGCAGGTGGGCCTTCCATTCCTGGTCGGGTGTGGCAGGGCTCTTAATTTCAGTCTCCAGGCGATATCGTCGTAGATGTTACGTTTTTTATGCCAGGATGGCGCAGTGTTGAAATTCCACTTTGCAGCTTTTTCTTCAGCGCGTTTAAAGTTAAAATTGGTCGATAAAATTATATTTCGTAGTGCGTTACTCTTTATACGTGAGAAAAGGCGTGATTCGTAAACGATGGGAAGATGCACGCAGGAAGAATGGTCTTGAAGTTTAAAAGTCGTGTTTTTCGTCTGGTTGTAAAATTCGGCAATTCGTTGTAGATCGTTTCGGATATTTCGCGTGGCATGGGAAAATAGATCATTTGCCTCGCGCATTTCGTCGTTCGCATCTATAAACTCTTTCAGGCGTTTCAAGTTTCTTATGCTGAAGACGGCAGAGTTCTGTAGATAAGGCCGTGTAAGAGGCGGCATTTCGGTATAACGAGGTGTAAATAATCTTTTCGCGAAAGCTGCTTGAAGTCAATATTAAATTTATGAACGATGCTACGCCAGCTTGCTAAAATTTGTTTTCTTCGCGGTGAGAGAAATCCGTGTAGATCGTAATTAAAAAGATTGAAGTAGTTGGTCGCATTTTTGTTCTCAAATAGAAATTCGTTTTCGTTCTGATGTCCATTAATTTGCTTTTGTATACGTTTTAACGTGAATAAATCGCGTTGCGTGGCGAGGTGGAGCAAAGCGAGACCGCCGTTCTCGATAGGTAAACAATTTATTGAGGAATTTGTCCAGGTTGTATTTAGGTATATGGCGACATCAATATCTTTTTGTATATCGTTGAGGATTACGTCTTCAGGTAGAGTCGCGTTTATTTTATATGTAAATTTCGGTATCAATCTTTCGTTAATATATCGCGTCTTCTGTATAAGCGAGAGCGACGAAATATGGGATTTAACAACACGCACCGCTTGTTGAAATTCTTCGCGCAGGTTTTCTTTCTCCGTTTTGAAGGGCGTTTTTGAGTTTTCAACTAAGATGCCAAGCACTTTGATTTGGTCTCTCCTCATCTTAATTTCCCTCGGAGTGTCGGTTCTGTTGCCCCAGCTGCCACACCACAGCCCTTTGCTTTTCCCAAAGTTTATATTTATGCCGGAGACCCGCTTAAAATCTTGGAGACAGGAGTATATTCGGTCGAAGTCGCTTTCGTCTCTAATTAAGAACACCAGGTCGTCGGCGTAAATGTGCGTCGTGGTCGTGGAGCTCAGTTTGTCTCGTAAGTGAAAGATTAAAGCCGTCGTGGAGATCGAGAACAGTACCGCTGACAGCCCGCAGCCCTGACGAACTCCCCTTGTCACTTGTATGGATGGAGAGGTTTCTTCATTTACGTCAATCTTAATTGCACTGTTGTTCAAGATTATCTTGATCCATTTGATAAATATATTTGGTATACCGATTCTCTCAAGAGTCGCAATTAGGAAGTTTCTGTTGAGTGAGTCAAACGCCCTCTGTAGGTCGAGGACGACAATCGCGAGGGGCGTGTTGAGGAGGTTTGCCGCGTAGACGCTGTATTCGATATCAGGGAGTATGTCGAATATTGATCTATTCATAATTGCATATTTTTGTTCAATAGGAACAATTTGCGGGGAGTAGGGTTTAAGTTTTGCGAGTAATAATTTCGACAAGATTTTATAATCTGTGTTCATCATCGTGATAGGTCTCCAATCACCCAACGTCTTTGAGCTCGGCTTCTTTGGTAGGAGAATCAGCCTCCCCACTCTCATATGTTCAGGTAGTTCATCTTCCTCTTGAGCATTAGTAAATATCGTGAGAAGTAGATCTGCGGCGTCGTTCGGGTATTTTTTATAAAATTCCGCGGGAATCTTGTCTTCTCCAGCCATCTTTTTATTGGGAAGTTGCTTAATTGCATTAATTATGTCGCCTCTCGTTATAAAGTGTTGTTCATCGAAGTTGAAGTCGATGTCGAGGCGTGGGATAGTATTTGTATACGTTACGATGTCGTTTAGATTGATAGATTCGTCGGCTCTGGATTGATCGCGGTAGTGTTTAAAAATATAATTTAAAATATTTCGATTATCGGTCAGCAGTATGTCGTTCTCGTTAAAAAGCGAAGTAATAGCGGGCTTGTGACCCATCGGCCTTGGGACCGTATACCTCAGACAAGTATTAGCAACTTCCAAAATAAGTCTTCTTATACATCTCCATTTAGCAATTGCATTTAAGTTCATATAGTTCGAATAAAAGTTTTCAAGTTCAAAAGCATATATGTCATCGAAGAGGCGGGAGGTAAATATTCGTCTGTCAATTTTTCGCGCTAACTTCATTCTCTCGGTGCTTAAACGGGCGATGATAGCGTTGTGGTCAGATAGCGAGTAAGATAATGTTTTGCATTCTTCCAAGTTTCTTATTAAATCGGGCGTAGTTAAGATATAGTCGATGCGTGTTTCAAAAGGTGTGCCGTTCACAGTCGCGAAGTGCGTGACCCCGTGAATTCCCGGATTAAGATAACTAAATGCGTCGATTAGGTTATATTTTCTTTTAAAATCACTTAACATTTTTCTCTTTCTCTGTGAGTCCGTTCTTCCAGGCTTATCTCGTATGTTAAAGTCTCCAAGTATAATTTTGGACGTGTCGTTCGGGAAATTTTCAATATATCGTTCAATCAAGGTAAAGTCGTTAAAGGCTTCATCCGGATTGTGCGTAACATGTACATTTATTAGTAAAACGAGTTTTCTTTTCAAGGTGCATTCGATCGCGCAGATCTTTCCGCTTCTGATAACTTTGAAGTTTTCGTTAGGAATTGTGCGATTTAGAATAATAAATTGTCGCTTCCGAAATTGCTTTTTTTATTTGCATATATGTCGTAGTTTTCAAATTCTTTTCTCGATAATAATAGGTCTTTGTTTGTTTCTTGTATAGCGTAAATGTCTGCTTTAAGCTTCTTCGTCCATTTGCAGAAGTAATCTTCTCTTTCTCTTCCAGATATACCGCGGGCGTTGAGCGTGACTATTTCTAAAAATTCGTGTTCAGAAACGTCGAAGGATGGCTGAGAACAGTCCAACATCCAAAAATAAAAAATAAATAAAGTAAGGAAGAATTTAAACTGGTAAAGGAGAGTATATAAAGGAAGGTAAAATAAAATAAATCGTGTTAGTGTAAAAGGTAAAAATATACAAATAAATAAAAACGAGAAGGTAAGATAAAGAAGGTAAAAAAAAGAGGGTAAAAGGAATCGTGATAAAAAAAAAAAAGAGAAAGTAGGTTAAGTGAGGTTTTCTTCCTCCATTGTTTTCAAGAGATCCCTGATTCTACTATAGTATTTTTGATAGACTTTCTTTTCATCTGGCTTCACTTTGTGCCAGGCATTCTTTCGTTGACGAATTTCTTCGCGGAAAGTTGTGAGGTCTTGCTTTAAGTTGGGGTGCTTGTCCATCTGTTCAATAATCTTGGTTTTTCTCGTGCGACCAGATTTACAACAAAGAGCCTTGAGGATCTTCACCATTCTAGGGTTTAACTCCGGTTCACAAAATTCAGATTCGCGCTCGAGTTGTGAGGATGCCACAGAAAGTTCTGAGAGCGCTACAGATTCGTTATCCTCTGATAGTTCGTCCTGCCCTCGCCTGGGAAAATCATCCTCGCTAGGCAAACCCTGCAGGATGTCTTCACTCGTAGGTTCCTGCGCTTCTTTAGGTTCTCCTTCTTGCATTGGTTCTACATTCTTGGGTAGAACCTCAGTAGGAGGGTTGGACTTTGGTCTCTTTCCGAGGTCGTTTAAAGCATGAGGGGGAGTTGGGACGTCAGTTAATTCTGCTAAGATTCTTTTTCTGCTCGTGGACTTTGTCTCTGGGGGTATGTTCATCACCTTCTCTTCTTCAGGTGGTGTCGGGACTGTAGTTGGAGTTCCTTCTAACATGTCGACGGTGACAAGTTGAGTTACGGTATCCCTGATATTTTTGTTGAAGGGACATTTATCTTTTTTGTGGCCGTGGCGCCTGCAATCTGCGCAGATCACATCCTCACCGACATAGATGCGGAATGATCTGTTCATATAATTTATAATGACCAATGCTGGCATGTCAGTCGAATCTTTTTTCTTAAATACGACCTCTCTCCTCAGAGATGACAGGTGTTTTAGTAAGGGGTTATCCGTGGGGAAGGGCAGGGGGCGGATGGAGATGGTCTGCCCATATGGCTCAAGGGCCTTGGCGATGTCTGCATCCTGGATAAACGCCAGGACACCTGATAAAATATATTTTTTAGGCACGTTGAAAAGCGGCGTAGGAAAAATTTTCGTTTTTTGCACCTCAAACCCATTATTGATTAGGATTTGGGCGAGTTCTCCGTTGGCCACTGAGACGATCGCCTGGCCATTGATTTTTCCTACTGAGTGAATATTTTCATACCCGACAACCGCTGCAATTCCAGCCAGGTGTTCTTCAGCGGTGGAATTTGGTAGGCTTTGAAATTGTATAGCGGAATGAATATTTCCGCTTCTCTTTTCATAAGTCGTTTTTCTCAATTCATCGTGCTTCTTTCTTTCTTCAATAGAGAAATGACGTTTTGGGGCATGCAAATTTTGTGAATTTGGATTTTTTGAAGATGATTGTGAAGGATGAATTTTCACCGTTTCATTAGGAGATGAGCTTGATGGGATGTAATTACTTGATGAGGTGGATGGCGAATCAGATGAAGCAACGACCGGCTTGGCCGTTGCCATGACGATGATGCAAAGCTACAACTTGTAGCTTTGCTAATTTATGAAAAATAGAAAATTTTAAACTTGATGAAAATTTATGAAGTATGAATTGAAATGATGCCCGAACTTAGGCGAACAAGATGATATATATTAGGTTAAATAAACTTAACTTTAGAAAGCGAAAAAGGCGAAATACACGGAGCTCGCGCGACGCGTGGCCGCACGGTCAGTGTATGTATGTATGTATGTATGTATGTGGGTATCTATGTCGGCTATACACGTCCACAATACGTAACTAATCTGACTGAAATTTTAACAGTATATAGAGTAGAATCTGGAAAAACTTATAGTGAAAATTTCAGGTCTCTATCCCGAATATTCTTCGAGTAATTTGCAAATTGCGTTGCAAATTTGCCTTTTCGCTCGCAAGCAGCGCCTCTAGCGGGGAAGATGGGAGGTAATATCAGCTGACCTAATGTACATGTAAAACGTGTTTTGACAGGACATAGAGAAAAATCTGGAAACGATATTTATCGGATTTTTAGCCAATAAAAAATAAAATTGACAGGTTCTGGGCAAGAATAGTTGTTTTTTTAGTCAGAAAATGATGATGACAATATTGCGGTATCATGTTTTATTATCAGATACAAAATTATATCGGGAAAAATTCCAAAAAGCTGAGACCACGGGTGAAGCCAGTTCATTTTTAGTGTGCAGGAACAAAATTCTAACAGAAAAACATTCATTCGAGCAGAAGACACACAGCCAGATCATCTCTTTATAAAAATATCGCTTCTCTGACACAAAGTTTGGAGCGGGACGTTTCACAAGAGTGACATCCACGGCGCCAATTTATAATTGTAACGAATAGTATTTGAATAAAAACATTTAATCGGGTAAAACCTGGGCGTTGCCCGGGTCATTCGGCTAGTAGAGGGAATAAAAATGGGTTGCCCCTGTTGGATGCTATTATCAAATATTATTTTTATCCAATGATTGTAATAATATGTGACTTAAAATATGTGGTGTCAGGAATGTATATATGTCATACTTTTTTTTTTTTTGCTTATCCCTAGTACACGTGATACAGGCCATTATAATCATGGTGAGTAGAAGTAGGCGACTGCTTTTACTGTAAGTACACCACATGTCTACACATGTGAAAAGCAGTTCGACTTTGCACTTACAAATATACCAGAGCCCCGTTTGGTTACTTGCATTCACTGATGGGGTTGGACTTTTGCAAGAATTGGGGGCCATTAGAGCATTTTTTTAAACATAAAAAAGTGCCCAATGCGGGAATCGAACCCGGATCGTAGCGGTCGAAAACTTTTTAGATATACGGTTTAGACTATCCTTCCACCGACCCCCCTCATAATTTGTTTGTTGTTAGATAAAGGGTTGATAAGACAAAGGATCGATAAGATAAAGGGTTGAAGGTGCAGTCGTGATAAAAAAAAAATCTACCATCAAGTAGCTTTTATTCTCAATCACATGAGAAAATACAACACATTCGTTATTTTCACAATATATAGAATTTATAAAGTTAATCCTATATTAGCCCTTCACATATTATTCATTGTTCAATTATCATGAACTAGGTTGCTCTTGCTGAGCGGTATCTATTAATGTGATTTGAACCAGGCCTATATTAGTGATTCAAAAAGATAGATATGTTAACTACGCATATTTACAACAAAACTGAAAGTCATTCTAAAAACGATGATAACCAAAAAGTAGAAATATCAATGAATAAAAATAAAATATATATATTTTTAAAATATTTTAGTTTTTAGATTATATAATATATATGTTATATAAAAATATTTTTTTCAAATATAAATCGACCACCAGAGGTCGCCGTTTTTACTATAAAAACTCATTGTTGTTGTTTCCCTTTGGCCGGCTCAAACTTTTGTACATTATGTAAATAAGCTTTCCCTTTTTTATTCTTACGCCTCAAGCCAGGCAGTACTTTTATCAAATTATGTTTTTGATATATCCCATAAGCTCAATTAAAGCTATTTCAATCTTTCTTAATTTTATTATTATAGTTTTAAGGTTTAACCACGACTGCTTTACCAATACCATTTAGTTCTAAAAAGAACCATCAAATAATTAACCCTTGCATAATCCTCAATAATATTCAAAAAACAGCAGAAAATCTTTTTATCTATAATATATATAAATATATAGGTAAGAGTTAATAGAGATGTGTGGTTAGAGAGAGATGTTATTGTATTAGTAATGTTTATTTAGATATATTTAGTAATTTCTTATTTTTGTAACTTCAATAAAGAAGATTTATATTTTAGAAGAGAAGTTATTATTGAGATCTACCATCAACAGGCCCAACGGATAACGCTATATAAAATATTAATAATGATTATATCATACTATCATTTTAAAGTTGAATATTTTGGAAATAATAAATTCACAAAATGGAATACAAAGTGATGATAATAATAATGATATATTAATAGGAATCCGTATAATATTACCTTAATCCGTACTACTACTTATTTTAGAGATTATAATGATATTCTCATGATAAATATGACATTTGTTAAAACAACATTCGACTGACAAATATTCACTCGGGGAGAAGCCGTGCATAACTGGATCATTGAGTTAATATAAAATAATTACAATCATTTTTATAACTCTCAAAGATACAATGTTATTTGTTACTTGTTTCATTTTTTATGCTTAAGATAACTTTGTATTAAAATAAATATTTCAAATCATCTCTCTTATATATGGGTAATAAATATAATGATGATTATATTACTTCATTATTGTTCAGAATCATCATTGCGCGCGCGCGCTTTGAAGAAATAAAAAAAAAACTTCGGATTCTTCCTTTCATTCAATAACTTACTATCATTGCAGTAAGGTCTGTAGAGATAATATTTGATGATATTATTGAAAAGAAACACATTGTCAGTAAATTTATTTGTTACAGATTTTATCGATAGATGACAATTGAATTTATAAACTTAGTATAGGCGTTAGATAAAAAATATCGTAAAATAAAAATAAGGGTAATGTTTTACAAAAAGGAAGTTTTCGGGAAAGCACTTCTTCAACGAACTAAATAAGTGTAAATAAAGTATGGAGAGAGATTATATAGAATTCCAAAGAGAAATTTATGTATGAATATGGGAAATAAAAATGTATATAGTATTGAATACATTATAAGAATTAATTAGGAAAAGGTTAATTAACTTAGTGAATAAATATATGATTCCCTCTTTCTAAATAGCTACTGTTTTTTATGTATGTTTTCATAAAAAAAAAAAATTAAGATACAACGGACTAACAAGCTTGATACCTTAGTGTGATTGATAGAGATAAGAAAGAAAGAAGAAGAGATATAACGGAGAACGTATTGTGATAATAGAGTTGTATATTTTTGTTTATTGGTTAGAGATCGTGTTTTTTTTCTATTGATTTAAAGTAATGTTTTATTGTTATGTTTTTAAAATAAGTTTGTGAATAGCCATTATAATATTATAATGTGTGTCCCAGGATCCAGCCCATAAAGAAGATTCACAGTCCAAAGAACAAACAAATAAAAAAAGGAAGAACAAGAAGAGAAAAAATAAATCGAACAAACCCCCTTGCCAGGAACCTGCTATCGAAGAACAGAAGAAACCTGATGTCCAAAATCAGCAGCCTGAAAAGGATAAAGTTGTTCCCGCTGTAGCCAAGAAAGAGGAACCTGCTATTCAAGAAAAACTGCCAGATAAGGAAGAAGTTGCTCCGGCCGTAGTCCATTCAAAAGAACCTGCGGTTGAAGAGAAGCAGCCAGAAAAGGAAGAGGTTGCTCCCTCTGAAGTTCAGCCAGAGGAACCTGCTGTTGATGCAAAGATGGAGGTTGCTCCCGCTGAAGCCCATTCAGAGAAACCTGCTGCTGAAGAGAAGCAGCCAGAAAAGGAAGAGATGCCTCCTGCTGAAGTTCGGAAAGAGGAACCTGCTGTTCAGAAAAAGGAGGATGTTTCTCCCGCTGAAGCCCATTCAGAGGAGTCTGCTGTTGAAGAGAATCAGCCAGAAAAAGAAGTTGCTCTCGCTGAATCCCATTCAGAGAAACCTGCTGTTGAAGAGAAGCAGCCAGAAAAGGAAGAGATGCCTCCTGCTGAAGTTCGGCAAGAGGAACCTGCTATTCAGAAAAAGGAGGAGGTTGCTCCCACTGAAGTTCATTCAGAGAAACCTGCTGTTGAAGAGAAACAGCCAGAAAAGAATGAAGTTGCTCCTGCTGAACCCCATCTAGAGGAACCTGCTGTTCAAGCAAAGGAGGATGTTGCTCCCGCTGAAGTTCGGCCAGAGGAACTTGCTATTGAAGAAAAGGAAGAAGTTGCTCCCGCTAAAGTCTATTCAGAAGAACCTGCTGTTGAAGATAAGCAGCCAGAAAAGGAAGAGGTAGTTCTTGCTGAAGCCCATCCAGAGAAACCTGCTGTTGAAGAAAAGGAAGAGGTTGCTCCCGCTCAAGCCCATTCAGATGAACCTGCTGTTGAAGATAAGAAGCCAACAAAAGAAGAGGTGGCCTCTGATGAAGGTCATCCAGAGGAACCTGCTGTTGAAGGAAAGGAAGAGGTTGCTCCCGCTAAAGTTCATTCAGAGAAACCTGCTGTTGAAGAGAAGAAGCCAGAAAAAGAAGAGGTGGCCTCTGCTGAAGGTCATCCAGAGGAACCTGCTGTTGAAGAAAAGGAAGAGGTTGCTCCCGCTCAAGCCCATTCAGATGAACCTGCTGTTGAAGAGAAGAAGCTAGAAAAAGAAGAGGTGGCCTCTGCTGAAGGTCATCCAGAGGAACCTGCTGTTGAAGGAAAGGAAGAGGTTGCTCCCGCTAAAGTTCATCCAGAAGAACCTGCTGTTGAAGGAAAGGATGAGGTTGCTCCCGCTGAAGTTCAGCCAGAGGAACCTGCTGTTGAAGAGAAGCAGCCAGAAAAAGAAGAGGTGGCCTCAGCTGAAGGTCATCCAGAGGAACCTGCTGTTGAAGAGAAGCAGCCAGAAAAGGAAGAGGTGTCTCCCGCTGAAGTTCAGCCAGAGGAACCTGCTGTTGAAGAGAAGCAGCCAGAAAAGGAAGAGGTGACCTCTGCTGAAGGTCATCCAAAAGAACCTGCTGTTGAAGAGAAGCAGCCAGAAAAGGAAGAGGTGTCTCCCGCTGAAGTTCAGCCAGAGGAACCTGCTGTTCAAGAAAAGGAGCAGGTTGCTCCCACTGAAGCCGATTCAGCGAAACCTGCTGTTCAAAAGAAGCAGCCAGAAAAAGAGGAGGTTTCTCCATCTGGAGATCAGCCAGAGGTATCTTTGACTCAAGAGAAGCAGCCAGAAAAGGAGGAGGTTGCTCCAGCTGAGAAATCTTTGGTTCAAGAGAAGCAGCCAGAAAAGGAGATTGCTCCAGCCGGGGATCAGCCAGAGGTATCCTTGGATCAAGAGAAGCAGCCAAAAAAGGGGGAGGTTGCTCCAGCTGAGATTCAATGTGAGGAATCTTTGGTTCAAGAGAAGCAGCCAGAAAAGGAGGTTGCTCCAGCTGAAGTTCATCCTGAGGAATCTTTGGTTCAAGAGAAGCAGCCAGAAAAGGAAGAAAATGCTCCAGCTGAGGATCAGCCAGAGGTATCCTTGGTTCAAGAGAATCAGCCAGAAAAAGAGGAGGTTGCTTCAGCTGAGGTTCAGCCTGAGGAATCTTTGGTTCAAGAGAAGCAGCCAGAAATGGAAGAAATTGCTCCAGCTGAGGATCAGCCAGAGGTATCCTTGGTTCAAGAGAATCAGCCAGAAAAAGAGGAGGTTGCTTCAGCTGAGGTTCAGCCTGAGGAATCTTTGGTTCAAGAGAAGCAGCCAGAAAAGAAAGAAATTGCTCCAGCTGAGGATCAGCCAGAGGTATCCTTGGTTCAAGAGAATCAGCCAGAAAAAGAGGAGGTTGCTTCAGCTGAGGTTCAGCCTGAGGAATCTTTGCTTCAAGAGAAGCAGCCAGAAAAGGAGGTTGCTCCAGCTGAGGATCAGCCAGAGGTATCCTTGGTTCAAGAGAAGCAGCCAGAAAAGGAGGTTGCTATAGCTGAGGATCAGCCAGAGATATCCTTGGTTCAAGAGAAGCAGCCAGAAAAGGAGGTTGCTCCAGCTGAGGATCAGCCAGAGGTATCCTTGGTTCAAGAGAAGCAGCCAGAAAAGGAGGTTGCTCCAGCTGAGGATCAGCCAGAGGTATCCTTGGTTCAAGAGAAGCAGCCAGAAAAGGAGGTTGCTCCAGCTGAGGTTCAGCCTGAGGTATCCTTGGTTCAAGAGAATCAGCTAGAAAAGGAGGTTGCTCCAGCTGAGGTTCAGCCTGAGGTATCCTTGGTTCAAGAGAAGCAGCCAGAAAAGGAGGTTGCTCCAGCTGAGGTTCAGCCTGAGGTATCCTTGGTTCAAGAGAATCATCTAGAAAAGGAGGTTGCTCCAGCTGAGGTTCAGCCTGAGGTATCCTTGGTTCAAGAGAAGCAGCCAGAAAAGGAGGTTGCTCCAGCTGAGGATCAGCCAGAGGTATCCTTGGTTAAAGAGAAGCAGCCAGAAAAAGAGGGGGTTGCTTCAGCTGAAGTTCAGCCTGAGGAATCCTTGGTTCAAGAGAAGCAGCCAGAGAAAGAGGAGATTGCTCCAGCTGAGGTTCAGACTGAGGAATCCTTGGTTCAAGAGAAGCAGCCAGAAAAGGAGGAGGTTGCTCCATCTGGGGATCAGCCAGAGGTATCCTTGGTTCAAGAGAAACAGCCAGAAAAGGAGGAGGTTGCTCCATCTGGAGATCAGCAAGAGGTATCCTTGGTTCAAGAGAAGCAGCCAGAAAAAGAGGAGGTTGCTCAAGCTGAAGTTCAGTCTGAGAAATCTTTGGTTCAAGAGAAACAGCTTGAAAAGGAGGAAGTTGCTTCCGCTGAAGTTCAATCAAAGAAATCCGCTGTTCAAGAGAAGGAGCCAGAAAATGAAGTTGTTCACGCTGACGTACAAGCAGAGAAACCTGCTGCTCAAGAAAAACAGACAGAAAAGGAAGAAATCGCTCATGCCGAAATCCAATCAATGGCACCTGCTATTCAAGAGAATCAGCCAGAAAAGAAACAGTCTGCTTCAGCTGAAGCTCAATTAGAAGATCCTGCTCTTCAAGAGAAACAGTCAGAGGAGAAGATTGCTATTCAAGCTGAATCAAAGTCAGAAGAACTTGCTGCTGATGAGAAAGAGTCGGAAAAGAAGGAGGTTGCACCAGCTGAAGCTCCATTAGAGGATTCTGCCGTCCAAGAGAAACAGCTCGAGAATGAGGTGAATACTAAGTCCCAGCTACAGGTATATATATTACTTCATTACTGCCTTAATCTACTATGTTTTCTTATCTTTCATTCTATCCCTATTGACCAGTCAATGCTATACCAGTTACACTTATAATTATAAAGCAGCCATGAATTTTATTTGCCGTTTTTTTCCGAGTTTGAACTCATGAAGCAAAATTATGCGGATTTGCTGTTTTGAAATCATTTTTAATACAGCCTGAGAAATCACACAAAATATATTGTTGTAAATATATTGGTAGATATAGTGACAGAGCAAGAAATAAGCTTTATAATGATATATTACTTGCAAATATTTAAAATTATTAATTCCCCCCCCCCCCCCCCCCCCCCAATTATAAACGATTGAATTTAGATTTATGGAATAGGCCATTATTTTTGCATCAACCTAATATTTGAAAATATTCAGCCATTCGCCGTTTTATTACAAATGTATTTGACTCCACACAATTTTACGAAACTGTACATTGTTTGAAGCCATAAGCAAAGCACGATCAAAATTTTAAAATTATGCTATATATATATATATTATGCCGTATTTCGTTAAAATATTTAAATATCTTTAGTTTATTGTTAAAAAAAACACAACGGCAATTGATGTTTTTTAAAAGTAAACAAAACAACGCAATTGCCAATCCCATTACACATTGAAACGGTCATATTCTTCTCTATGATAGAATAATTCTGGTCAACTTCACGAAATGTAAATGTATAGTTTTCTAATCACTCTATTTTATTACCACTCAGAGCGCTATGTCCTCCTAGGGACACCTGCACTTAAAACGTAAACTAAACATTGAAATCTTCTTTCTTATCTCCACTCAAGCATATCAGGGTAGGGGACACCCTTGATGGTGTCTGTTCGACAACCATCATGACTGGGTGAAGTAGAATGCGTCTGCTTTTGTCATTAAGACTGAGATCACTACTCAGTGGCAGGCCGACTTAGCTCCAAAAGAAATGGCCGCCTCTGACATGAGGAACAGACGCCATAGGCACCTGCTCCTAACATGGAGTACAAACGCTGCTCATCCTGTATTCCTGGATTAGGAACCCTTACAGGGTACTATCAGCCGGGCCAGCTGAACCCAGTTTTTTTAGCGAGCTTGTTACTGCTCCCCCTCCTTCTTTTCCATCCGGGCTTGGACCGGCAAAGGCGGAGTTAAACATTGAAATAAAAGAAAGATATTTGAAATATATACAATAATTAGTATGCAAGTTAGTTAGATGAAGTGAAAAAATATAAACGTAATTGAAATATGTACTAAAGGTTGGTATGAAAATTAGTTAAATAAAATCAAATTGTAAAGTATTGTGTGTATTCGAGGAAAACAATTTACAGATTGAAGAAAGTTTTAAGGAATATTTTAGAAGATCTGTGAAATTACCGTGTGATATTTTTCCTCAATGTTATTTATATTTTCGTCTAACTTTATAAACTCAGATACGCTGTCTTTAACCTGTTTTATTGTACTTTTGAGAAAACAAAGATCTTGTTTGTGTTTTTTTTTTTTTATGATTATTGTCAAATTTATCGGAGAAATATTTCCATATTTCATCCAATCGATCAATTACCAGTGTATTCATTCTTATAAATTTGCATGTATTTAGTTAACCTTACTCGATCTTTAAACAAATTATCGCAGAAATTTAAAAATTAAACCTCTCTCTTTATAAAAGTCAATAATAAGGTTAACCTATCAATTTAAAATTATGAATCAAGAAGAAGTTATAAAAAAGGGAGAATCAATGATTTACCGTATTTACCGAAATGGAAGAGCGATGCGACGCACGTCCAGTCGATTCGGCCACTTAGCGGTTTTTTTAAAAATTATTTACATCTATTCGGCCACTTAGCGGCTTTTTAAAAAATTATTTACATCTATTCGGCCACTTAGCGGCTTTTTTAAAAATTATTTACATCTATTCGGCCACTTAGCGGCTTTTTAAAAAATTATTTACATCTATTCGGCCACTTAGCGGCTTTTTAAAAAATTATTTACATCTATTCGGCATTAAACTGCTCCAGTTCTGTCCATGTAGTAGGTAGTTTATCGGACCAAGGTGTTTGCAAACTTCAAGCATGATTTCGTCTCAAAGGTTTTTCTTCGGAAATATTTTTGGAGTAGAATTCATGCGGTCTTAAAGATAGAGGTAACCTGTCCGGCATTCATATTTCTTTTTTGAAAAAATAGACACCTAGGCCAGTTAAAATTTTATTTTCTCAACGTTTAAAACAAAAATATTTTCTCTTCGTCAGTAGAAATAAAGCATTTATATGTGGCAAGACGTTAAAATTTATTTTATAAATGTATTTTTTTTTCTGACGAAGACTAAATATTTTTTGAAACTATTTTAGACGGGTAAGATTCTTTTTGAAATTAAACAATTACAACTGCCTTTACTGCAATATGGAAAAATTAAAGCGAGGGCCTGGCTCATCAGTGGTGAACCCTCCCAGTAATTGTTTAATTTCAAAAATAATCTTACGCGTCTAAAATAGTTTCGAATTTTCATAACAGATGGCGCTTTAGTGCATTACTAAATATTTTTGTTAAAACGTTGAGAAAAAAAAACGTTTACTGGCAGAAGTCTCTATTTTTGAAGAAATAATTTCTGCGGTGTTTAATTGATTTATTGATATACTTAACTAATAAAAGTTTTTCAAATGAAATTTCTTTGCATTTTCTTTTTTTTATTGCAAAAGAAATAATCGACTAAAGAGAGATATAAAACTACCCGATATCTCCATATAAAAGATTTTGTTATCAAAAAGGAAGCCGAGATTTTCTTTCTTATATTCCAAGCTGAAATTTCCTTTATCGTCTGCTATCAATCCAGAGTTGAGCAGACCTCAAGTAAGTAATTTCTGATGCCATAAATTTCAGTTTGATCTTTCACCCAGCCATTATTTACCTAAACATTTTCATAGAAAGTAGCTGGGCTCATGGTATAGCCAGAAAAATTCTGGTGCTTCCATTTCAAAATGTCTAGGGGAATTTTTTTTTTAGCTGCAAGTCATTTATTAGGGAGTTGTGGTGTGTCGATTTATTAAATCCAGCGATGGCCCAGTAAAATATTTCAAAGTTAGTTTTTATTAGTATTACGTATTAGCTACATTTATATAGGAAGTCAATAAAGGAAGACAAAAGACAACACCCTAGATTGTCCATTGGGTTCTGATTGACTTTAACCGATCTGCCGCGCCACGCAGCGGTGGCCATCCGTACTATTTCCAGGCCCCGCTTGTATGTTTGCCGTGGTCTGTCATCCCAGCAAGCTGGAAGGAAGTCTCTCGACTCCCACGGAGTTATAGCCATTTTATCGATAAGACAATTTAAACAATTTTATTGATTCTTCTAATCAATCGTTACAGAGGTGGAAAAAAAATAATAAAATAGTAAATAAAGGGTAGATAAAATTTAGGGAAATATATATAGTTGTGTATATGTACATATTTCTTCAGCAATGAAGGTTTCCCCACCTTGAGAGAGTCCTCCTCCAGACAAGGTCTTCACTCCTCAGTTCCACGACGAGGAGTGCCTATAAATGCGCGTCTTGGCAGACGAAAGGATGGCTAGTGTGTCATTTTTTTCGATAAGAAATATCATTGAAAAATTGTTCGATTATTTCCTCTGAACATTTCAATTGGCATCAAAATACTTTGATCTTTCATCTGCTCTTCGTTCTGCGAATTCTGCAATGTCACAATGCTTGAAATATCTTCCTTGGTATCATCATTGTAATATTATCCCCTCGCGCGTCATATCCATAAAATACACAATTTTTTAATTGTTCGAAAAGTTGATTTTAATGAATTGTCATACCTATAAAAGTCATAGCTAATTTTATTACCTTCCTCGAAGAGCATAGAATTTCAATCCTTTCTGTAGCGTCAAATTGTATGGTCTTCCTTTTAAATACAGTAGAAATCCCATGAGAGGACACTCATGCTAGAGGATCTCTACAAAGGACAGTTTTCATTTACAAAATGATCATGTTTACTATTTATCAACTCTCCAGTAAGAGGACACCTCTCCCTAAAGGACACTTTGGCTCTGCAATTAGGTGTCCTTTACAGGGAGGTTATACTGTATATAATGCGCTTACTTCAAGGTATAAATAAATCATGAAAAAGATTTTCAAGCAAATTTCATTCAAAAAGTAAACAAAACTATCCTGTTAACAGTTCCATTCGTATGAAGATACGAACTAATACGAACGAAGTAGAATTAAATATAATTTATATGAAAGATAGTTGTAAATTAATGATAATATAAAAACAAATTATAAAAATATTACTATTAAGGTATCAAAAAGGCTATTTTTTTAAATAACAACATAGGGTTATAACAAGTTCACGCTGTTGCCTCGGCAGTTACGTGTCATTTGAGCAGAACATAGAAAAAAAATATATATATAGAGAGAGAGATATTTATAACCCAGGGAGCACAGAAGACCAACTACCCGGGAAGTCCAGCTCACTAGTATGGACTAGTGTTGAGCGCTTTTACTCGCGTCCTGT
This sequence comes from Cordylochernes scorpioides, assembly GCA_030710605.1. Taxonomy (NCBI): domain Eukaryota; kingdom Metazoa; phylum Arthropoda; class Arachnida; order Pseudoscorpiones; family Chernetidae; genus Cordylochernes; species Cordylochernes scorpioides. Next base: position 20,110,288 of record CP092880.1, read on the forward strand.
TTTGATTGCTGAGTTGAACCAGTTGACCAGGAAGTTCCATGCTGAGGGTGAGTCTGGGAGTCTGGTCATAGATGTAGGATTGAGGTGAGTCAGTCCAAGCAGGATAGCTGTTTGTATCCTATGTCTCAGGAATGCTGGACAGCTGAAGAGAAGATATATATATACCTATAATATGATGCACTAGCGCGCCATCTGTTATCAAAATTAAAAACTATTTTAAAGGCGTAAGATTATTTTTGAGAGCCAGGCCCTCTCATTAATTTTTCCATTGCAGTAAGGGCAGTAGAAATTGTTTAATATCAAAAAGAATCTTACGCCTTTAAAATAGTTTTGAATTTTGATACCTATAATATATACCTCTCCCTTTAATTGTGCACCAGAACGATGGGACTGTGCATGATAAAGAATGAACCACAACACTTGTTTTGGCAAATTCAGACAAAACCAGCCTGCATACTATTACTAGGATGATGCACAGTGCCATCGTTCTAATCTTTTAGAACATGAATATCATATATATATAGAACCTTCCTGTAAATGACATCAAATTGCAGAGCCAAAGTGTCCTTTAAGGAGAGGTGTCCTCTTACCGGAAAGTTGCTAAATAGTAAAAATGGTAATTTTGTAAATGAAAACTGTCCTTTGTGGAGAGGTGTCTGCTAACAGGGTGTCCGCTAAAGAGAGGTTTCTTACATATATACATACACAGTAGAACCTCTCTTATAAATATATATATATATATAATTCAAATTATATTTCCTATTTTTCTATTGATTCAATTTCTATTTCTTATCCTAAACAGCTTGTTTATAATGTGTATATTACAGGAGGGTGTTGAGGGGACGCAGACAGTAACCGACAAGCCCGGGTCAATCATAGAGGACGTGGAGCAGGTGATTAAAGATGCGGAAGCTCTGGTGAAGGATGCCGAAGAGGTGAAGCACGACGCAGAAAAGGTATGGAATGACGTCAAGACCCTAGCTTCAGATGTGAGCTTCCTGGCCAGAATCTGGCATTATATCTGTTCCATCTTTAGAAGGAAACCTCGTGTCTCAAACTAACTTTTGTTCTTTAAAATAAATGTTTAGAATTTTAGTTTCTCTTGTTGTGATTTATTTTAGGTGGACTTTTGATGTTATCTTTTTTTTTTTTTGCTTATTCCCCTAGTATACATGATACAGGCCACGATAATCATGATGGGTAGAAGTAGGCGAAGAAGTGCATCATATGTCTACACATGTGAAAAGAAGTTCGACTTTGCATTTACAAATGTGCCAAAGCCCCGATCTCTCGTTGTGATTTATTTTAGGTGGACTTGATTGTATCTTTTTTTTTTTTGCTTATTCCTTGTACACATGGTACAGGCCATGATAATCATGGTGGGTAGAAGTAGGCGACTGTTTTTACTGTAAGTGCACCACATGTGAAAATCAGTTAGACTTTTGCACTTACAAATATGCCAGAGCCCCTATGGTGATGTTATCTGAACTAGATATAAGTAATAAGAGTATTCCAAGAGTCATTAAATTGTTCACAAGAATTAAGATGAAAGTGTTGAGGCTATCTCTCAATTTATTAACAAAACATAAATGCCTATAACATTATTTGATGACACTCAAGAAGAGCAAACCAGTTCATAATTTTTTCACAATGAAGAATATTTGTTATTGAATTTGCAATATTTTCATCAACTTATAAGAATCCATTGTTCAGGTTATCTTTTACTAGTGGCTAGAGCTGGCATTTTCTAATTTATTCATATTTGTCTTTTTTTTTTTTCTCTCACTTAATAAAGATTTTGTGTTTGTGGTTCCTTTTCTTGGCTTCTTGTTTGTAATTGTAAGTATTATTCAAGTTTTTCTGTTTTTTTTTGTGAAAGTTGAATGTTTGTTTCTCTTTTGATACCAAATCATCTATATTTAGATTCGCAATTTGATTCGGTTGATAACAAGTCCAATTTGTAATCATACAACCCCGAAAGAGCTATTTGAAGCTTCTAATTCTTTTTTTTCCAGCTGATGAGTTATCTATGCCTGCTAAGAGAGCTCCATTAGCCTTTGGTGAGGAATCTACTCCTTCTTCTTTATTATCTCCACTCAATTATATCAGGGTATCAAGCTTGTAGAGCTTATTGATGATGTCTGCTAGGACGTGGATAGGGACTCTGATAGGAGGGACGCATTCCACATCACCCAGTCATGATGGTTGTCACTCATTGATGAGCTCTACAACCATCATGACTGGGTGAAGTGGAATGCGTCTGTCATTAAGACTGTGAGCACTACTCAGTAGCAGGCCGACTTTGATCCAAAAGAAATGGCCACCTCTGACATGAGAAACAGACACCATGTGCTGCCGCTCAGGAGTACTGACTCATCCTGTATCCCTGGAGCCCTTACAGGGTACTATCAGCCGGGCCAGCTGAGCCCAGGTTTTTTAGCGAGCTTGTTACTTCTCCCTCTCCTCCTTTTTGATCCGGGCTTGGGACCAGCAAAGGCAGAGTTGATCCCTAATCTAACCTATGAGAGTTATCCATTCATGTGAAGAATTTATTTCCGACCTCAATTTATCGTCTTAAATTTTAACTAAAAATAATAATAATAACTAGAACTTCTATTGGTTACCTTATAGTTCTTTTTGAATTGTGTTAATTTGAACGGTGAATATACAGGCGCGCGAGATATATTTAAATACAGTTAAACCTGTCTATAGCGCCCCCTCTGGGGACTCACTAAAATAGGGTACTATAGAGAGGGAGGGGGTGCTATAGACAGGTCACTTTTAATGTAAATCGTATGGTACAACGTATTTAAAATGGGACGCTATAGAGAGGGAGGCGCTATTTAGAGGGGGGCACTATAGAAAGGTTTGACTGTGTTTGTATAGGTGATATTTTTTAAAGTCTGTAAATAAAAGTACATTATCATTGTCATTAAAATAATTTTATGAAATAGGATAGAGAAGGCCAAGAGGAGTACCGAGATCCAAAGTCCCAGGAGGTGAAAGAAATGAAAGGAGATGAGGAAACTGAATGCGAGTACCTGGTAGAAAAACGACAATATGAAGAGTACGTTCACGAAGAGTGTAAGAAAGAAGAATGTGAAAATGAAGGGTATATCGAGAAAGAGAGTAAAAAAGAAGAAGAAGACGATGGAAAGAGTCAGAATGAAGTTGAGTATGAAGACTCTTTGGATATAATGATCTTAATTGAGAGCGAGGATGAAGAGAGCTATTTGGTCCAGGTGAAAGTAAGCGAGGAAGAAGAGAACCAATGGCACCAGGTGGATGTGAGCGAGGAAGAAAAGAGACAAGTGAAAGTGAGCGAGGAAAAAGAGAGCGAATGGTACCAGGTGAGAGTATGTGAGGAAGAAAAGAGACAGGTGAAAGTGAGCGTGGAAGAAGAGAGCGAATGGTACCAGGTGAGAGTATGTGAGGAAGAAAAGAGACAAGTGAAAGTGAGCGAGGAAAAAGAGAGCGAATTGTACCAGGTGAGAGTATGTGAGGAAGAAAGGAGACAGGTGAAAGTGAGCGAGGAAAAAGAGAGCGAATGGTACCAGGTGAGAGTATGTGAGGAAGAAAAGAGACAGGTGAAAGTGAGCGAGGAAAAAGAGAGCGAATGGTACCAGGTGAGAGTATGTGAGGAAGAAAAGAGACAAGTGAAAGTGAGCGAGGAAAAAGAGAGCGAATGGTACCAGGTGAAAATAAGCGAGGAAGAAGAGAGACAGGTGAAAGTGAGCGAGGAAAAAGAGAGCGAATGGTACCAGGTGAGAGTATGTGAGGAAGAAAAGAGACAGGTGAAAGTGAGCGAGGAAAAAGAGAGCGAATGGTACCAGGTGAAAATAAGCGAGGAAGAAAAGAGACAGGTGAAAGTGAGCGAGGAAAAAGAGAGCGAATGGTACCAGGTGAAAATAAGCGAGGAAGAAGAGATCCAGGTGAAAATAAGAGAGGTAGAAGAGTGCCTATGGCACCAGGCGAAACTGAGCGAGGAAGAAGAGATCCAGGTGAAACTGAGCGAGGAAGAAGAGATCCAGGTGAAACTGAGCGAGGAAGAAGAGATCCAGGTGGAACTGAGCGAGGAAGAAAAGATCCAGGCGAAACTGAGCGAGGAAAAAGAGATCCAGGCGGAACTGAGCGAGGAAGAAAAGATCCAGGTAGAACTGAGCGAGGAAGAAGAGAGCCAGGTGGAACTGAGCGAGGAAGAAGAGATCCAGGTGGAACTGAGCGAGGAAGAAAAGATCCAGGTGGAACTGAGCGAGGAAGAAGAGAGCCAGGTGGAACTGAGCGAGGAAGAAGAGAGCCAGGTGGAACTGAGCGAGGAAGAAGAGAGCCAGGTGGAACTGAGCGAGGAAGAAGAGAGCCAGGTGGAACTGAGCGAGGAAGAAGAGAGCCAGGTGGAACTGAGCGAGGAAGAAGAGAGCCAGGTGGAACTGAGCGAGGAAGAAGAGAGCCAGGTAGAACTGAGCGAGGAAGAAGAGATCCAGGTGGAGCTGAGCGAGGAAGAAGAGATCCAGGTGGACCTGAGCGAGGAAGAAGAGACCCAGGTAGAACTGAGCGAGGAAGAAGAGAGCCAGGTGGAACTGAGCGAGGAAGAAGAGAGCAAGGTGGAACTGAGCGAGGAAGAAGAGATCCAGGTGGAACTAAGCGAGGAAGAAGAGATCCAGGTAGAACTGAGCGAGGAAGAAGAGATCCAGGTGGAACTGAGCGAGGAAGAAGAGATCCAGGTGGAGCTGAGCGAGGAAGAAGAGATCCAGGTAGAACTGAGCGAGGAAGAAGAGATATAGAAGGAAGTGAGATGCAAAGAGAGAGACTGAAGTTTAAACTTTTTAAAAATAGAAATGTGTAAATTATATTTACACTGTCAATAAATATAGATTAATTTTTACATATATTTATTTATCATTTACTAACAAAACACCATATCTGATGTATATATATATATATATATATATATGTGAGAAAATAGTACAAATGTAACATTGTACTGGGATAAGGTGCATAAATCATGAAAAAAGAAAAAGGCATCTCCTTATCGTGCAACTGAAAGTTGCTGATGGCTGAGCGCCATCTATCGGAATAAATATCAACTATTCTCGTTGATTTTTTTATTCCATAATTGGCCAAATACCCATTCTTGATTAATCAAGAAAAGCTAACCACGGACGCGTTTCGGGCTGTTGGCCCTCATCAGCGTGGTGCAAGCTGTACCTCAAAGACCAAAAAATTGGTCATTAAGGCATCCTGAAAAATCATGAAACGGGTAGTTAAGGCCAGAATTGCGTGAGGACTCTACACAATGTGAGAAAATAGTACAAATGTAACATTGTACTGGGATAAGGTGCATAAATCATGAAAAAAGAAAAAGGCATCTCCTTATCGTGCAACTGAAAGTTGCTGATGGCTGAGCGCCATCTATCGGAATAAATATCAACTATTCTCGTTGATTTTCTTGATTAATCAAGAATGGGTATTTGGCCAATTATGGAATAAAAAAATCAACGAGAATAGTTGATATTTATTCCGATAGATGGCGCTCAGCCATCAGCAACTTTCAGTTGCACGATAAGGAGATGCCTTTTTCTTTTTTCATATATATATATATATATATATACGCGGTTCAAGAATATGTTAACAGCAAAATATAGTCAAAGTTTTAAGTTAAAGCTTTTATTCAACTCGCTTCTATATCTGTCTATAAAGCTTGTAATAAAATTTTATATACTTACACGTATGAGTCAGAAATTTGGTACACTTGCTTTAACCCGATGACAATGCAATTTGACAAAATTTCAGACCTCTGGGTGATCAGAATAGACTAATTTACATATTTCCTTATATAAATCTTATAATAAAATGTTTATAGACTTACACTTAGGAGACAGAAATTTGGTACACTTGTGTGTGCTTTAACCCGATGACAATGCAAGTTGACCAAATTTCAGACTTCTGGGTGATCAGAATAGACTTAATTTACATATTTCCTTTTATAAATCTTATAATAAAATGTTTATAGACTTACACTTAGGAGTCAGACATTTGGTACACTTACTTTAACCCGATGACAATGCAAGTTTACAAAATTTCAGACTTCTGGGTGATCAGAATAGACTGATTTACATATTTCCTTTTATAAATCTTATGTATAATAAAATGTTTATATACTTACACTTAGGAGTCAGAAATTTGGTACACTTGCTTTAACACGATGACAATGCAAGTTGACAAAATTTCAGACCTCTGGGTGATCAGAATTGACTGATTTACATATTTCCTTAATAAATCTTACAATGAAATGTTTATATACTTACACTTAGGAGTCAGAAATTTGGTACTTTATACTTTATACGCTTTAACACGATGACAATGCAAGTTGACAAAATTTCAGACCTCTGGGTGATCAGAATAGACTAATTCACATATTTCCTCTTAAAATATCTTGTGATCAACTTTTGAAATATACAGAACACGTAGAAAATTTATTATCACTCAAGCCAGCTAGCAAAGCAAGTGTACAAAATATGAACTTCTATGTGTTCGCGATGTCCTGGAATAGAATTTGCATATATATCAAAAGGAGAGAATAGGCGCAACTGTTTGTAGTGTAATGATCGGCTGGCATTCTAAATAAATAAATCTGTAGTATGTACTAGAGCGCTTTAAACATTCGTATGGATACTGCCAGAAATATTTTAAAACATTCTAAAATACTATAGTATGAGAAAGTTTTACTATAAAATTATATACACAGTCTAGCCATAAATTGTTACAAACAATTTTATTTTTATATCAAAAATTTCTCCCCATTGAATATAACAAAATATTTTTAAAACGTAATTCTGTTGACGTTATGTGGCGGTGAGTTTGTTGTTTACACACATTTAATATGTTATAATATCTTTACACCTCTACCACCAACCGGTCAAATTAAAATTTTTTATCACTGATTTGGTTTTGTAAAAATACTTATGGCTAGACTAAGTATTGTGTTTAATATTTATGTGTATATTTTCATATTTTGTTTATTTTTATAACTTTTGGTTATGATGTTTTGTAAATTCTCATGACAAAAATTTTAGATTTATATGAAAAAAAAAAAAACAATAATTGTGTAGCGGTTCGGTAGATTTTTTTTTTTTAAATCGCAAAATCGTGAACATTGTAGAAAAAATTGTCCTATATAATATAACTTATACTACTGACAATTAAAATTGCTGCACCAAGAAGGAGACATTCTACAGAGAGGAAATTTACAGGATAGGAAGATGCTGTGATATGCAACTGATTAGATTTTCAGCGTATTTATTCAAAATAGGAACCGATAGTTTACACCTAAAATGTATTGAAAAGACATTGTACAGCAAATTTAACAGAAATTGCTAATTTGAAACATTGCTTCTGTTGGCTTCCGTAGGCGTTTCTTACTGGGAAAAAGAAAGAGAGGATCCAATGAAATAATTTAGTAGTGTTTATTAGAACAAAATCATCATAGTGAACAACAAATATAACAGAGAGTACCGTCGTCTTCCGGGTATTCCTTCTACTGGGGAGCTCGGATTCTATATTCTGTGCGTTTATAATCTGTTTATCTGTGGCTCTCTGGTCGGGATGGCGCCTACATTCGGCCATTCCTGGATTTCAATCGTCCTCGATTGAACCTTGCGTTGCAGGAACGTCGTGGGTTGCGTCGGGGGGTATCTTCTACTTCTGGCTCCTCGTCCGGACTTTCTTCTGTAGCTGTAGTCGTTAATTCTCTTTTGTTCTCCTACTGTCCTATCACACGGGTCCTTTCGAAAGATCTGGATCAGGTCTCTCAATTCAGGGTCGGAATGCTGAATCATCAAGATTTGTTCTTCCGGTGTGATTGTGAGGCACACTTCAAGGTTTTTCTCCGCGATTTCCTCCATCGTGTCTCTAGGGTCGTCGACTGGAGCTCTACTCATTCCGTCTACGTGGGCCATCTTCTCCCCTGGTTTATGTCGAATTTCGAAATCGTATTCCTGAATCAGATTGTACCATCGCGCTATCTGAGGATTTGTAGTCTTCTTCGCGTTCATGTAGACCAGTGCTTGGCAATCTGTAACCACTGTAAACTTGATTCCTACGAGGAACTGACGTAGTCGATCCAAGGTCCACACTATCGCCATCAGCTCCAATTTGCTTGAGTGGTACATCTTCTCGGCCTCTGTTGTCTTCTTGCTCACACAGTAGACCAAGCGCCATTTGCCGTCTTCGTCCATCTGTAGCACCATTCCTGCTAATCCCTCAGCACTCGCGTCGCAATGTACTTCTGTCTTGAGTTCAGGGTTGTAATGAGCTAGTACCGGATATTCGACCAGATCCTTTCGTAGTCCTCCAAATGACCTTCGCTGTTCTTCCTTCCATTCAAATTGTGAACCTTTCTTCGTAAGTCTGCTTAGCGGTTCTGCTTTCCTCGCGAAGTCCTTTACAAATCGTCTGAAGAAGTTCGTCAGTCCCAGAAAGCGTCGTATGTCGTGGACATTCTTGGGTTCTGGAAATTCTTCTATCGCCTTGATCTTTCTTGGGCCTGGCTTAAGTCCGCCTGTACTGATGACATACCCTAAGAACTCAACTTCCCTCCTTCCGAACTCACATTTAGAGGGTTTCAGTGTCAACTTCGCTGATCTTATTCTTTCGAGGACTTCCCTCAACCTTTCGATCATCTCCCGCCAATCCTTTGCCGGGATAATCACGTCGTCGAGATAGCAGAATGCCTTCTTGTTCAGCAGTGGACCTAGGACAGTGTGCATCAGTCTTTGGAATTCTGCTGGTGCGTTGGCGAGTCCAAAAATCATCCTTTCGAATTGACCTGTATCATCTGGGGTGATGAATGCTGTCTTTAATTTTGCCTTATCGGTCAGTGGTATCTGCAGATATCCATGCGCCAGATCCAGAGTGGTGAAGAATTTCGCATTCCTTAGGCCTTCCAGAAGGTCGTCTATCCTTGGTAATGGGAACTTGTCCTTAACTGTTTGAATGTTGAGTCTCCTATAATCTACCACCAGACGATGATCTCCAGTTTTCTTTCTCACAAGTAGGACGGGACTAGCGTAGGGTGATCTAGTTTCCGTGACTATTCCATTGTCCTTCCACTCTCTGACAATCTCCCTGATTGCTTCGCGTTCACTTGCAGTCGTCTTATACGGTCTCAGACAGACTGGCTTGCTTCCATCAACCTCCTTAATGTCCATCTTGGTGACATCGGTGCACCCTAATTCCTCCATGCCAAGAGCGAAACAGTCTCTATACTCGTTTACTACATCTAGGATTTCTTGTCTCTCTTTCGAAGTCAGAGAATGATTGACGTTGATGTCCTCAGGCAGTATGGGGCGCTTACGTTTCATTTGGTCTTGTCCTTCCCTCTTCTCTTCATTTTTAGTCTGAAACGAATCCTCTGCGACGTCCAGGTTAACAACAATATCATCAAGGTTCAGTAGTTCAACTCGCCCTACACATTGGTTCTTCCTTACTCTCAACTTGCCCTTGCCAGCTGAGATGATGGGTACGGTCGTCTTTCCGTCGACCACTTCCAATAGGGAATCGACACAGGCGTCATCTACTCCTGTGAACAATACATATCCGTCCTTTACCTCGTCTGTGATTGCACTTGTAAAGTTAATGGAGTCGCTCTCCAACTGAACAGTTTCGGTTGCTCTCAGTTCGATGCGACGCGACTTGATTTCTTCTTGCAGATTAGCAAACGGAAATTCGGATGAATAGCCAATATGCAAGTTTTTACCAATTCTGGCGAAGGATACGTAGGGCAGATCTGTCCATGTTCTTCCAATTAATTGGTCATAGGGTTGGGCATCATCGTTGACAATGAATACAGTGATTTCCCTTCCGACGATGCCATCAATCTCCAGGTCGACTGTCGTCTTCCCAACGGTCCTGGCAGCTGGTGCAGTCTGGTTACCGATGCCGTACAGACTAGTCGAGTCTGGTTCGATGTCGACGCTGATCCTCCTTGCGACCGATTCTCTCATTAGACAACTGCTGCTCCCGGTGTCTATCATTGCCTTCACGGTTTCCTTGTTGTCGATCTTGACATCCTTCAAATATACATCTGGCGGGACAGTCTCCAGTCCGTCGACTTCCAGGTTGGCTACTTTTAGTCCTTCTTTGGGTCTTGTGCAATTCCTTTCCTTGTGTCCCGTTTGACCGCATCCTCGGCATGTCAACGTAGTCCTGGGTGCTGGGCAGTCTCTGGCAATGTGTCCAAACTGATTGCAGTTGAAGCACTTCGGTTCTCCCTTGTCGTTTCTGATTGCACGGTTGACCATTCTCCTCAAGGTGTTAGGGTACGTTTCACTGATTTCGTTCCTTGCAGCGTCTTGACCCGAAACATTCGTTCCTTGTTTAGTCTCTTTAACTTCGCTTTGGTTGGGGAATCTCGCAGATTTCTGCTGAAACGACGGTGGTATGAGGTGTTTCGCATTCCAATGCGGAGGTCCCATCTCGGTGCGAACATTTTCGTACTCGTCCAGTTTATCCGCCAACTCATCTGGGTTGTTTAACTTTGTCCAATCGTCAATGAGATGATTACGCAGCACATTTGGAACTTTTTTCTTTAGCTGGTTAGTGACGGACAAATCCTTTAGGGCGTCGAAATTTTCCACGTTCATTCCTTCGATCCATTCGTTGAAATATCCTCGCAATTCGAAAGCGAAGTCTCTCCAGGAACCCTTTTGAGATCTCTCGTGCTTCTCGAATTTTTGTCTGAATTGTTCGGGGCTCAACTTGTACCGTTTTAGGAGCAACCTTTTCACGAACCTATAATCGCCGCTTTGTTCTTCTGTTTCCCGAGCGATTAATTGAGTCATTTCGTAAGGTAGCAATCCTAGGAGGCTGAACGCCCATTGGTCTTCATCCAATCCTAGTCGCTTTGCCTGTCTTTCGAAAAGAATTAGGTAAAAACTCAAATCATTGTCCTTCGACTCGTACTTGGGCATCAGTTTACGTATCTCGTAATGTGCGTCATTGCTGGTACTTCGAGACGTATCGTTGTTTCCGCGTGTAGTCTGGATGCGCAGCTTCTCAAGCTCGAATTCCATTACCATTTGTTCTTTTCGTTCGATTCGTTCCCGATCCTCGATTCGTTTCCGATCCTCGATTCGTTCCCGTTCTATACGTTCTGCTTGCTCTGTTTGTGCTGTTTGTTCCCGTTCCTCGATCAGAGTCTCCAACAGTTGCTTTGCGAATTCTTCTTCGTAAGATTGACTATTCAGGATAAGGCGTTTTAAGTCGACGATCCTGCTCTCTGGCGGTACTACCTCGCCGAGTTCATACGCCAACTTGCTCAAATCGCATTTCCTTACTTTCGCTAAGTAAGTCATGTTTTTCAAAAGGAAAAATAAACAAGGCAAAGTTTTTTTTTTTTTCTTTTTACCGCGATACTTTGCGATAATACTTTTTATTTGTTTCTTCAATTTACTTTAAAAATACTTTCTTTAGAATACTTTACTTTACTTTAAAATACTTTCTTTAGAATACTGTACTTTACTTTAAAATACTTTCTTTAAAATACTTCACTTTACTTTAAAATACTTTCTTTAAAATACTTCACTTTACTTTAAAATGCTTTCTTTAAAATACTTTCTTTAAAATACTTCACTTTAAAATACTTCACTTTACTTTAAAATGCTTACTTTAAAATACTTCACTTTACTTTAAAATACTTTCTTTAAAATACTTCACTTTAAAATACTTCGCTTTACTTTAAAATGCTTACTTTAAAATACTTCACTTTACTTTAAAATGCTTACTTTAAAATACTTTCTTATCGAGATGATTTTGCAATAATATTTTACCGAGGTGACTTGTAATAATACTTTTAGGAATAGGTAATTAAATTTCGTACATACCATGCAACTCCTCTTACGTTGATCGGTCACCGCGCCACGTCCTTCTCGTTTCCAAATTATTCCAGTGAATCTTCAATTTTCTTCAGGACCATCCCACTTCTGAATTTCTGTTGGCTTCCGTAGGCGTTTCTTACTGGGAAAAAGAAAGAGAGGATCCAATGAAATAATTTAGTAGTGTTTATTAGAACAAAATCATCATAGTGAACAACAAATATAACAGAGAGTACCGTCGTCTTCCGGGTATTCCTTCTACTGGGGAGCTCGGATTCTATATTCTGTGCGTTTATAATCTGTTTATCTGTGGCTCTCTGGTCGGGATGGCGCCTACACTTCTTTGTGAAAGATTGTTGTCATGATGTGTAAGAAGAAAGAATATTCAACACGCTTCTGAGTTTGCTAGAGGTAGAATTGCGTGTAGCCTACCAGGTTTATCGTACCTTAGTATTGCTGCTCGCACTGGTCGAAATCCTATGATAGCAGAATCGATAGTTCAACTTGATAATATGGTTAGACATCCCAGCGGCCCAATATAGCCAACAGTCAAGAAGATCGGCATGTTACCCACATGGCCTTAATGGATCGTATAGCCACACCAAGGCACCCTGAGTCAAGAAATGGGGTCGTTTACTAGTAAAAAGTGTCTGCACAAATATTTCGACAACGTTTGAAGAATATGGACTGTCAGTTTGGTAATTATGGCTTCGGATAGCCAAAAATAAAATGAGCCTGGATGATAAATGCCTGGGTGAAAAGATGTTCGATAACAGGATGAAGAGAAATCAGATGGTAAGAGCTAGATGAAGAAAGTCAAAGCGAATAAGGAAAATAACATTGTTGATGACAACTGGAATGAGATTGCCAGAATGAAGATGACTTATAATAATGGTATCAGATCAATAATAGGAAAAATGATGAATAAATTATTCACCACACGCGACAAAACGGTATATATGAAAAGAGCATGATAGTAAGTTTAGAAATAGTTTGCCTTTTAAGGATTCTCTAAAGTCTTTACTTTTATAGAGTCATTTTAACAATAACCTCTTTAGAAATTCGACTTCTTCTGTAGAGATGATTGCTTCTTGTAGGGGTTATCTTTCCTTGTAGAGGTAACCCTTTTTCAAGAACGACCTCTTGCAAATTTGACCTTAACCTTCAGTGGATCACCTTCTTTTGAAAGGAAGTACATTCCCTCGCATAGGTGACTTATTCTTGAAGGGCTTTTCGTCCCACAGGGGTAAAATTTCTTATAGGGGGTAGGTATCCTGATATTTCAAGGGAGACTTTTTTACCTTCTACTATATAAATCATTTTTCTTTAGGGTTGAATTTCTATTGCATGCATGACTTATCCTGATAACCATATCTTGCAGATTGTTCTTTATCTAATCTTTTAAATGACTTTCTAATCTCCATACCCATACACATATTCTTGTTTCAGTTGGCTAAACCAAATCCTAAAGAGCAACAAGTAGATATGTCCGATTCCAGCAGCGATTCCATTTCAGACATCGTTGAAAATACACGCCAAAGAATTTCGACCTTACAGGCCAGGCTGTGCAAGAATCCAGTTGGGCTCATAGACCAGTATATGAGGGTCCAGACACCAATTCTTGGGAAGGTAGGATTGGTGTAACATGTGTTTTGTCGCGTATTGTCAAATACTGTTTGTTGTTGTTTTTAGAACCTCACAATTTGATTTCATTTAACTAAATTTGCATACCAACCCTTTATACATATTTCAATTATGTCGATTTTTTCTCTTTTCATCTAACTAACTTGCATACTAATTCTTGTACATATTTCAAATATCTTTATTTTCTCTTTCAATGTTTAGTTTACCTTTGTAGTGCAAGTGTTCCTAGGGGGACATAACGCTCTAAGTAAAAATAAAATAAAATAAAAATATACAGTAGAACCTCGTCTAAGCATCCCTCCCATTATCAGTTAGCTAAATAATATCAAAAATATTTTTAATAAAATAATGCTTCCAGGGCAAAGTCACTTATGTAACATTTCATTTTAAAGCTTTCGGACTTGTCAGTCCTTCAAGTTATACAAGAAACATAGCTTTGGAAGCATTGTTTATTTTAATATAGAAGGTTATCCCAAAAGTTCGTAAACACTTTCAAAATAAATCATAATATGTTTACGAACTTTTGGGACATCCTAAAAATCTGGGAAGAAATTTTCATTGAAAAAAAAAAAAAAAAAAAACGTTTATACACAGTTTACACTGAAATATAGATTGAAATTTTTTTTGGAAGATATTGATCTGAAAAGACAAAGGTTTTTTTTGGCAGATTGTCAAGATTCCATTAGATCTCATGGAATAAAGTCCCACTAGACTGACGAGGGCCATTAGCCCGAAACCATGGTCTCTAGGTGGACGTTTCTCAGTTTGCCAAAGCTGGTGTTGTGGCTTTGTTACCGACCTGAGTTCGCTAGTTTGCTGCGACGCTCAATAGATGTGCATCTAGTTTTGACGTCTATTTTGACGGGAGATGTGACTTTTGTCTTTTTAGATAGTTTACGCTCTTCATTTAATCTACTTATTTGGCCTTAACTACCCGTTTCGTGATTTTTCAGGATGCCTGAATGACCCGTTTTTTGGTCGTTGAGGTACAGCTTGCACCACGCTGATGAGGGCCAACAGCATGAAACGGGTCCGTGGTTAGCTTTTCTTGATTAATCAAGAATGGGTATTTGGCTATTTCTGGAATAATTAAAAATCAACGAGAATAGTTGATATTTAACAAATCAATAAAGTTGAAACTATATTTTCCTAATACGTTATAGATCATCTATTAAGCATCTAGATTCTCTGGATGTTTGGAATAAAAATCCAAATTCTCCAATTTTAGGCGACTCCAAAGAGTTCATTAGAGGTTCTACTGTATTTCAAATATAAAATCGTCTAATATTTTGGTGGTGTTTTTAGGAATCATTGGATATATCCTATACCAATCTGGATGTAACTGCTAGCCTAAATTCTTCTAAATCATCACACGCATCCTCAACAGAAACATCAGCTTCAGTTGAACGTGAATTAATAACTGATGTTCCCGAAATTATTATAGAAACTGAAAAACCAGAAGTTAAAAAGAAATCAAAGAATACAAAAGGAGGTCTTAGAAGAATATTCAGTTGTTGCATCCCCAGAAAAAAATAATTTTAATCAAATGTTGAATTAATATATTTGTTAATGTAAAGGATAAGGTTTTATTTAAGGATTGAAATGTAATGACCATTTTGTTTTGAATTTTTTATAAATGTTAATGTGTTGTGTAAATGACATCTCTAATTCTTGTTTATGTTTTAATTTTAAAATTTTAGATTATTTTATTTATCAATCGTGTTTACTATATAAATTTTGAAGTTTGTTATTTAATAATGATTTGAGAAAGACATAGGGATTTTGTCTTAAAAAGATTGTCTTTTGAATTTCTTTAACCATTTAAAATGTGCTTTTTTCGATCATTTTGGTTCAGAATGAGCGAATTGGTGAGCATTAACCTTTACCTGTATACCGTGACTAAAGGCTATGACCATTTTATATCACAAGAACTACATGACATTCTACAAGATTATAGTCATGAAAGTATCAAGAGATATTCTAACGGGTGAAATGATCATCTCGTTTTAAACTAAAGGTGCACTGAAATTTTGCAAGAAGAATGTATTTTTGACGGATTGCAATTGTAATATTCTTTCAATCTATTTGAAGACTTTCTTTCCTAGCTATTGAGAAGATTACAAAAAATACATTGAAAAAAAAAAAGCCTTGCCATGTCCTTCTCAGTATGACAGTCATCCACTAACACAAAGTTGATTTATCTATATTGTCTTACTGATTTAGTATATTTAAAGATCATTAATGTTTTTCACATATATATATGGAACATTTGCCGGGAGGAAATTGATCCATAGAAGCACAGGGCGCTTCTCCCGTCAAAATAAACGTCAAAAACTGACGCTATCTATTGACCGTCGCCGCAACTAGCGGCCTCGGGTCGGTGGCAAAAGCCACAACACCAGCTTTCGCAAACTGAGAAGCGTCCACCTAGAGACCATGGTTTCGGGCTAAAGGCCCTCGTCAGTCTAGGGCGGACTTTCCTCCCGGCAAATTTTCCATCTATATTCTAGCCATAGATTTGGCCCAGCCACCTTGCCAGCAAAACACCTCTTTGGTAGATTGTGAAGATTCCATTAGATCCCGTGTGGATCTGATAGAATAAAGTCCGCCCTAGACTGACGAGGGCCATTAGCCCGAAACCATGGTCTCTAGGTGGACGTTTCTCAAGTTTCCAAAGCTGGTGTTGTGGCTTTGACACCGACCCGAAACCGCTCGTTGCGGCGACGGTCAATAGATGGCGTCAGTTTTTGACGTTTATTTTGACGGGAGAGGCGCCCTGTGATTCTATATATATATTGGGTATTTGGCCAATTCTGGAATAATTAAAAATCAACAAGAATAGTTGATATTTATTCCGATAGATGGCGCAAGCCATCATCAACTTTCAGTTGCACGATAAGGAGATGCCTTTTTCATAATTTATGCACTTTATTCCAGTACAATATCACATTTGTACTATTTTTTCACACTGTGTTTCTTTAGAGTTTTCTTTATTATTATTATAAGAAACACATTGTCATTAACTTTAAATCCTTTTCCGAAAATATTCTATTACTAATGCCTACAAATTAAGAGATAATTTGTAGAATATAACTTTGTTTTATTGACAAATATTACTTAAAAACATTCATTAATACATGAGGGTTTGTTTCATTTGAAATAATCTTGAACACATTTTCACTAAAATGAATTTTGCATTCCTATATACATATATTTATTTTGAAAATAGAGCAATCCATAAATAAATCTTCGAATAAAACAAATATATTACGATGCACTTGCGCGCCATCTGTTATCAAAATTAGAAACTATTTTAAACGCGTAAGATTATTTTTAAAATTAAACAATTTCTACTGCCCTTACTGCAATGGAAAAAAGACACAATTTGATATTTGCGGAAGAGCGATTGCTCGAAGCATATTATATATTTATATTTGTATGTAATTCTACTGTCCTCAAAGCTTATGTCCATAGTTCTTCTAAAATACCCATTCCAAGAGTCTAGCAACAGTATCGCTATAAAAGGAAGTTCCAAAAATACAATATAACAGCGGTATGGTAGATTAAACTGGCGAAACCACTGGGAGGGTTCACCACTGATGAGCCAGGCCCTCCTATTAATTTTTCCAAGTGCAGTAGAAATTGCTTAATTTTAAAAAGAATCTTACGCGTTTAAAATAGTTTCGAATTTTGAAAAAAGCATATCATTTGATTTCATTTGAATCAAAATATCATTTGAGTCACATGAGTTTGTTGTTGACACACTTTAAAATAAAAAATAAGTGGGTCAGGTGTTGATATTAAAAACAAAGTAGGCATATCCTGACCAGAAGCACATGTGCTTTTCAGAAGGCAGAGCGCTATCTGGTGGAACAGAAATCAACTATTCATTGATTTAACCTGTTCCCTGATATTTGGTCAACCTAATGAATAGTTGATTTCTGTTCCACCAGATGCCGAACTGCTTTCTGAAAAGCACACTTTAAAATGTAATAATACCTTGATAAAGGTTGGCGTTCAGCCAACTGAAATATAGGTAAAATAAATGATATTTTGATCCAATATATGCATTTTTATTTAAACATGTATTTATATAAAATGAAATAAGTATCTAATGCTCCACACAAAAGAAATGCGTGAATAAATGATTAATAAAATATATATGGGTGTAGTTAAAGATGTTTTTTATAATATGTATGACATTAAAATCTATATATGGGAATAAATAAACGTTGCAATTCTGCGTCATATGAAATTATTGTTTACATATTGCTTATTGTTACACAATTTACTACACGTATATTGTATTAGTATTTTCTAACAATGTTTTTAGAATTATTATCCATCTCTGAAACATGTGTCATACTAAAATTATATATAATTGCGTGTGTTTTGTAATTACAGTTGAACTTGGATAATTTGAAACCCAAGGAACCAAAATAAAATTCGAATTATCGAAAAATTCGAATTAAAAACAGGAATTCTATTTATAGGAAATTCTAGGGACCAAGATAAATATTTGAATTAAGGACGTTTTCGAATTATCCATGTTCTAAATTACTTCAACTCTAGATAGAGAAAGTCATATTCTCATAATCAAAAAGGAAAATATTCACTGCAGGATTAGTGTAAATATGATATCTGATGAAATCTCACACTATATCATAGAATGCAAATATTTAGGTGAAGAAAGAGGAAAAAAACTCTTAAAAACATCTTCTGGAGATTTAACAACCCACTGAAGACGCTAAGAACTATTTCAGAAAAGAAAAATATAGCAATAGAACTCTATAATTTCTACAGATCAATTGTAAATAGATTCATACACAAAAGAGGTAGTGAGGAAAGTTTTAGAACAGATGTATAAATAAATCCCTTTTTAAACAAAGACTCACGTGCACATGAGGAAAGGGAGAAAAAAAATTACTGTATTATTTTGTTGTTGTATGGCGAATCCATACAGAGCAATGGGCCCTAATAAAAGCCTTTTTGTTGTTTGTTGTTATTATTATCCAAGTTCTACTGTATTTAAAGATATTATTAATCTTTGTAGAATATATTTGAATATATAAAAAGAAAAAAAAATGGCGATTTGAAGAAAATTCAAGCAATTAATACAAGTGAAAAATAATACAAAAGTGAATTTGTATTTGAATCAAAAGATAAATTAAGAAAAAAAGGCATTTCCTGATCGGGCAACTGAAAGTTGCTGATGACTTGCACCATCTATCGGAATAAATATCAAATAGTTGTTGATTTTTAATTATCCCAGAATTGGCCGAATACCATTTCTTGATTAATCAAGAAAAGCTAACCACGAAACGGTATTTGGCCAATTCTGGAATAATTTAAAAAATCAATGATTAGTTGATATTTATTCTGAGAGATGGCGCAATCCATCATCAACATCCAGTTGCACGATCAGGAAATACCTTTTTTCTTAATTAATACAATGTTGTCTCAAAATTTCGTGAACACTTGCAAAAAATTGAATTTGGATAAATACGAGTATTGGATATGGATATGGATAAATACTCGTATATTGTTACGACTCTTCTCAGCCGTCGATGTTTGTGTGCAAGGTTTCTGAGAAACAATGTGGGTTCATTTTGGATACAGCTTAGTACTATGGCTTTATTCCCAGAGCTTTAAAAGGGATATTAGTAACTAGACATAGTAGATGAACTTGCCTTCAATGTCCGCCCCGGGTAGGTTCCTCCTCGTCCTTCTTTGCACCGTCCTCCTCTTGTTAATCCACACGGTCCCGGAGCCCACTTCCCCGTAGCCAACTTGCCGCGTCTGTCGTCACCGCCGTTCTCCTTGCTGCAGGTCCCATTGTCACCAGACAGACTTCTCCCCCCAGACTGCCATGTCTTCTCGACGCACAAACCCCCGGGAGGCCAACAGGGACTACTTTGAAGGGGACAATTTGAATTTGGTAGAATAATAAAGTTTTTTTTTTTAACTTATGAGCAAAGTGTCAAAACTTTTTGATCAGAGTAGTACACTGTGTGACATTGAAAATGGAACACTAAAAAAGAGGGACCAGAAAGTGATGAAACTTGGCAAACAGAGAGGCCTGGCATTATCTGCTATTACATGGGTATTTTGAAACAAGAACAAAATTTCTACGATGATTTTCCTAGTATATCCGGTTTCACCTGGTTTTACCCGAGTGAAAGTTTACCTAACAAATGATTATATTATGATGCATTAGCGCGCCATCTGTTATCAAAATTCGAAACTGTTATAGACGAAACTATTAACAGCGGTATGGTAGTTTAAACTGGCGAAACCACTGGGAGGGTTCACCACTGATGAGCCAGGCCCTCTCTGGGCCTCCCCTCCCATATGAATGCCGGCCAGGCAACCTCTATCTTCAAGAGAGAGAGACTTCAATAATAATTAAAATTTCCTCGATGATACAGACTCCACAGTCTCACTTCTTTCAGAGACTTTGTACAGTAAACAGAAGCCTGTTTTTTTTAGATTCGAAAGAGCTATATACAAGAGTTATTAATGTCTTTGGTCATTTCCCTCTATTATCTATTCAGTTAATCCAGTAGGTTCCTGGAGCCACCACGTACAGAAGTCACCAACTACCCGGGCTGACATTTTCTTGGTTTTATTTACAATGTCATTGGAAGTCCAATTACTGAGGTGGGCAGATTTCTTTATTGGGAGATTTTCTAGGGATACTGTACTTAGGTTTGTAAAGAGATGTAAGCCATCCGTTATTTTAACACTCTTTGCTTTCCATATAGTCAAGTAGCTCTGCAACTCCGGTCACAAGAATCTCCACGGGACACCTGTCAATCATCCCTGGACTCCGGGGGGGGGGGGGGGGGGGGGGGGGCACAGGTGTGAGGGGTTCTCGGAATCTTATCGGCAAATAAGGAAAACGAGACGCCTCGGTGGCTGACGAACTCATTATTATTAACTTTACCTTGGGATAAGTTGTGATATTTTCTGACTCTCTCTCCCTATAAATACCTCTTGTAAATAATTTTATTGGGGAACTGAAAGGTAAATACCCACCTTTATAATAAATTAATTATTCCTGAATTTGCCCCTTGCTTCATTTATCTCTGCGACAAAATGGACATGTTGAAGGAGAAGAGATGCTCAACAACTTTTTCTTCTAAGAATAATTTCTGAAACTTTCCGTTTGATCCTAAATATACTTAAAGGATTATACTATTTTATAAAATAAGTAATTAACTTTCAATTTCAATGGTAAATAGTATATATACACTGATGGTCAAAACTTAAGTAAGTTGTACCTTTTAGCATGTATATCGGGATTCAGACAATAACTCTGATATTTGATATATAGTGAACTTTATTGATGACTCACGAGATAACCAAGTGTAAAGTCTCCAAATGTCTCCTTAAAAAACAATAACAACAACAAAAATAGACTACCGGCAATATCAAAGACATTCCACTTCCTTAAGTTTTGTCCATCAGTGACAATTGAAAAAAATTGACTTCTTGTCAATAATTTACATTAAAAATAAAAATAATGAATAAACTAACAGACATATGATCATGCGGGGGATGTGCCCCGGCGAGCGAGCCTTCTTTCCCAGGCGATGAGCGGGTGGTCAGCCCAACCTGTACGAAGTACCGGTAGATGATGGATTTGGCCGACGCCAGGATGGCCAGGTCGTCATCTTCGAGGCCAGACCCGAAGATCCAGGCCCGCAAGTCAGGGATGGCCCGAGGACACTGAAAGCTCCGATGATGAGGGGCCTGATGCGCCTGCAGCTCCAGTTGCGATAGTCAAGGGAGCGATCCACGGAACCGCAGGCCTATGTTTGTCCATGAGTGTATGTCTTTAGATTTATGACGCACTGACGCACTTACAGTACAAGCAGTCCTACACCCAGAGTCAACACACAATATGATAATGGATATTATGAGCATCAAAAGCTGCGCCTACATCACAATCTATTTTAACTTCCAGTGATGATCCCACGGGAGCAAGAATTCCATTTCTAAAAGAGGATTACAAACATCACAAAGTGATTAACATTACCAATTATGAAAATTCGAAACTAATGCATCATAATATAGCCAATTATCAATACTTTCTTGAGATACGTTTAAAACAGATATGCATTAAGGATATTTAAGTTAATTAGTTCCTATCTATACCTAGTTGAGATCCAGAAATGGTAAATTAAGTTAAACTTTCATCAATTCCACAGATCCCTCTAGATTCTAACTGAACAACAATTCCTTTAGGACCTTCTCTCCTTGGACAGCTGCAAATTGGAAGGCAGAATTGTATGTCATTTGTCACCATAGACAGCCACCATTTATAAAACTCAGATTCACACTTCATTTACCTAAATAGATACGGATAAGAGAGAACTATACCGACCTTATAATGAAGTTCTACTTATCTCAAATGTGTAATATAATAATAAATTTATAAATTCAATTACTATCTATCGATAAACTGTGTAAAGAATAAATTTACTAGCAATATGTTTCTTTTTAATAGCATCAAATATTATCTATACAGATTGTTTGAAGTTTATATGTTAATTTTGTAATTATTCTTATTTTTAAATTCATAGAAGCATTTTTCAGACAGACATATACACCTATCCCCCGATTTACAGGGTAGATACGTTCCTGAGAAAAACGTGTAAATCGGGGGATAGATGTACACAGAAATAAAAATAAAATGCATTGACAGGTTAAAATATGTATTCAGCACATAAGCTCGGGATTCCTCGTGAGATGTGTACACAGCGCATGTGTTCAATCACAGTAGCATTTTGTATAGTGCGATAAAAAAAAAACATATTTGGAAAACCGTGTAAAAGCGAAAACGTGTAAAACAAGTATCGTGTAAATCGGGGGATAGGTGTATTCAATATTTTTATCATCATCATTTTGATATTATTATCATTTTATTTTTTTAGTTAGTTAGTTATCAAATCATTTTGTAATTGTAGTTTATATTTTGTTGTTGTGTTTCTTTTTTAGGCAATAAAATATATAGAAGTAAGGTGTAATATTCAATTTAAGCATATGGAACCAATATCGAATAATTTTTAAAACAAAGTAAAATAATAAGTTTATACAAGTTTCACTTTTTTCATACACAGATATTACTGCAATGATAAAATTCATTGAATGAGAGCGCTTGGCTCATCAATGGTAAACCCTCTCAACAGTTTCGCCAAATTAATCTCCAGACCGCTCTACTATTGTATTGAATTGGTAATACGCTTATAGGTCTGTATGTACATAGGTTCCCTAAACACCCCTAAGCTACCTTCCATAGTAAATACAGGATATATAAGAAAAATCAATCCCATACAATAGTAGAGCGGTCTAGAGATTAATTTGGTGAAACCGCTGAGAGGGTTCACTACTGATAAGCCTAGCCCTCTTATTTAATAACTTTTATCATTGCAGTAAGGTCTGTAGAGATAATATTTGATGATATTCAAAAGAAACGCTTTGCCAGTAAATTTATTTTGTTAAAAATTTAATGTAATAATAATGTTATTTTTAATTAGAAAACGTGTGTGTTTTTGTGTCTTTGCATATTTGTTTTTTGTTGAATGTGCTTCAATATTTTCATAGTTTTAATTTTACATATTGGTGCTGTAAATAGGACATATGTAAATTAGTTGAGTAGTCCAGAGTTAGATGTTAGGTATTGTTACCTTAGACGTATTTTCTAATGTACTTTCAACTTGGCAATGTGGGGTACAATTTCTCTCAAGCATAAGAATTGTTTGGTGGCTCAAGTGAAACAGCGCGACACGACAATAGTGTTGCATCATGATTAATGCGCGTATTTTCAAAATTATTTATAATATTATTTTTAATATATTTAAAATTTAAATTATATATTTATTTTTTTTTTTTTTAAACAGATTATTTAGATTATCATCATTCCTTTAGTAATATTTTATTGTACATATATCTTGATTGGTTATTGGAGCGAGAGAGGACCTAGACCAAGACTGCGGATCACGACCTACGAGGAAGACAACGAATAAATAAACGCAATAACTTGAAAAGGTAATTTATTTTTATTTAATTTTATTTATTTACTTTTATTTATTTGCTTCGACTATGGAAACTCGCTCGGGAAACGTGCATAACACCAAGAAGGAAGAAACCAAGGTCGACGACCCTGCAAAGCTGCAACTTGGTGCAACAATAGTAAGTATTTTCTAAATAATGTTTTCTGATTGAAGAGTTTGCATAGTGTGGGAGAGAAAGAACATTCTTGGATTCAACGTAATTCTTCTTTCTTAGGTCATCTCCCAACTATCGGCTTTCTGACATCTTGAAGACAGAGAGATTTAAACATACCTTATTGACTACAGTCAACATCAAAACAAAGTTACAACAAGATTACAGCTATCAGCATTATAATTCTATATACAGTTACGAGCGTCATCATCTCTGTCACCGTTTGCTTTTTTTTTTTTTGGAATGGCGCTCTCCTATTGGTTGGCTACGATCACGTGGCTACGATGGCGCCGCCACTACGCGAGACACTTTGTTTTTGACTTTGCCCCCCCCCCCCCCCACTCGCTTTTTGGTTTTTGTAACTATTGTGTTGGAGCGGGTCGCTCCTTAAATAAATGCATATATTAGTTAATAACCAAATGGAATCCTCTCTTTCTTTTTCCCAAGCACATAGGCTATAGTTATTAACTAATATATGCATTTATTTAAGGCGCCAATTTATAATTGTAACAAATAGTATTTGAATCAAAACATTCAATCGGGTAAAACACGGGCGTTGCCCGGGTCATTCGGCTAGTTAAATATATACATGACATCAGACTCGAGGCCTTCCGCGAGGGACGTCTAGATTACATCAAGGGCTACAAGCCGACCTGAGTCTGGATAGGCCCTTGGCCATAATAGAGTTGTTGTCCCCAATATGATCAATTGCCATGTTGAGGAATTCGCACAGAATGGTTTTCTGTCTAGAGCTGCCTGAGGAGCTCCTCCCTCTCAGGGAGATATAGGATTGCCCCCAGTACTATATCCTTAGAAACCTCTCTTGAAGACAGAGAGAAGACTGAACGTTGGAAATTGAACGAAGGACAAATTATATTTACTCACAATACGAATGCCGACAAATACCACGATGTATAAAATGTGATGGACACCACTCCACATCAACATGATTGAAAGATAAAATAACCATTCCTATATGTGGTAACTGCCAAGGAGAGCAAACAGAAAATTGGCATGGTTGTCTCCTTTCAAGAAAATAAACAAACATGCTAATTTTATACCATCAGAAATACGTCAAGAAACTCGAAATTCCGATGCCTGAAAGAGTCAAAACCCACACAGTAACCGAAGCCATTAATCCTATAGAAAGTGCAATTAAAAACGTTCTTTTAAGCAAACTCACCATAATTGCGACTATAGTTAGGAACGTTTTTGCTTCAATCAGCAATTAACTTCGCAAACATTCATAGAAACAGACTCCGAATAATTCGTTGGAATGATGGTAGCCTACGCAATAAGAAAATCTCATTTACAGAATTTTCAAATGGGTAATAATATAGAGATAACCCATGTCTATAAAACTTGGCTTAAACCGTAGGAATGAAGATTCCGAATTGAAACACAAACTTCTTCTTATTTTCATCTCTTATCTACACTCAATCATATTAGGGTATCAAGCTTGTAGAAGTTTTTGATGGTATCTGCTGGGGATGAGTTTCTTCTTTCTTATCTACACTTAATCATATCAGGTTATCAAGCTTGTAGAGGTTTTTGATGGTGTCTGCAGGGTATGAATAAAGCTTATAAATGTACGAGTCAATACAGTCAATAATGTGTTTTGGGGTTACTGGTTGAGAATTGCCAGTTCGTCGATCCCGCGGTGATACCAGTTCTGATCATTCGGAACAAAGAACTCTTTAGCCTTAACTACAAACTCAATCTGGACATTGAAGTGCCGTCCTGTAAGGAAGTGGGACTTTGACCAAGTACCAATATGATGGTTCGAGGTTATGACTGTCTGGTAACAGTTGGATTAATTGAAGGTATTGAAGCTCTTCTTGTGTCGTTCGAGCAAAATGAGGTTTGGAGATAACCTGTTGTAGATGAACGATTTCTGTTCACTAAAATTAAATACTTCTGCTTTCCCAGTCTGTGATTTTATTTTAGCATTTGAATTTTCCAGTTTGAATTCTTGAAGGACAACTAATACTGGAAGATGGTCAGATGTCAATTCATGTAGTACTTCAGAGGTAATATTCTGGGTTAGATTCTTGTGTATGTAAATATGAAGGATGTCATATGTGAAGTAATAGGTGGGTACGTCAGGATAACTGATTCCAAGATCCATGTTTTAATGATATTTTAGAGACAGTTTTGAATTTGTGCTGTAGGAGCCCCAAGAAAGATGTTTGCAGTTGAAGTCTCTGACCATAATGGTTGTTTATTAGTTTTATATTTGGGTTGTACTGTATGAGCCCAAAGCAGGATGTTTGCAGTTGAAAGTCTCTGACCATAATGGTTGGTATATTAGTTGAAACATGCCTTTCATCTCATCTTCATTTAGAGTTATGTTCGGGGATTTGTAGACTGGATATTGGTAATTTGAGAATTTATGGATATACTGGTTATTTCCAAACTGAAGGTTATTGTGTTACCAGGCAAGCATTTATATATTTTGTGGTCAAAGAATCCTGTACAACCACTTTGTATAATGTCTTATCAAGCATTGTATCGAATTAAGTTTTAATAACTAGACGAAAAAGACCTCCTTCGTTCCATCAAGTCCCAATGCCAGCAAGAAAGGAAATCTACTGCTTCACATGACACAAAGCAGGAGGGATAAGCACCGGTTCTGTCCTCCCAAGATAACAACAGTGTTTGATTTCCAGACTTAAGTCTGGTCATCTATGGACAATGACTTTCCAGAATGGTTGCAAGGTTTTCCCACTATGTACTAAGTATCAACCTACAACCCCAAAATACATTTTTGACTGTATTAGAAAGAAGGAATCATATATTTACCATGAATTGACTGTATTGTTATCATTTATTTTTCAATAATTCAGTTGGCTGAACGCCAACCTTTATCAAGGTATTATAACATAATTAATGTGTATTTTTATATCTGGTATAATACCTTGATAAAGGTTGGCGTTCAGCTAACTGAAATATTGGTAAAATAAATGATATTTTGATCCAATATATACCTTTTTAATTAAAGATCTATTTATGTATTGCTCTATTTCAAAAAGTAATGTGTTATATAAATAAAGTGTCAAAACCATTGCAAAACCTCTGGTTTACCCTCTGTAGTTAAGAACAGCATGGAATTTTAGAGTAAAATGATCTTCAGGTAGATAAAGAGCTGAACGATCCTTTCTTCTCATTTAGCCAATTGAAAGTGGCACGAAACTGCGCCTTTTTTTTTTTCGGAAATAAAGGAAACAATATTCTCACGATCTAGTTTCTTTATTCAATAAATGTTCTGATATCTATTGACAATGTTCCTAATTTAAAATCATCGTAATATTTGTATTTATAAATGTTTATACGTGACGCTGTATTCCAGAAAATGGTGTATGTATATAAGTAGAACTAGGATTCAAAGTAAACATTCCACTGAGGAGAGTGACAGGAAGTCACTGAAATGTCAGGAGTTAAACTATTGGTTGATTTCTTTTCTCTACATCAGGCATGTCAAACTCGCGGCCCGCGGGCCTCATGCGGCCCACAACGAATAAATTTGCGGCCCACCAGACAATATATTTTAATTTGAAAAAATATATAAATTAAAAAAAAATTAATAAAAATTTGTAGCCTAATTTTTAAAAATTGTAATTATACATAATTTATTTATTAATAACGAACCACTGGTCGCCATACATAAGTCGTAAGTTTTGATAATATTATACCTACATACATAACGTATGTACATCGCCATAAGTATTGTGTGCCTTAAAGTTTAAAGAAAATATTCTTTCGGAGTACTAGAAAAAAATTAAGTTACGTTCAATAATTTGTGCAGTTATTCTGTGTCTGGTAAATTAAAAAATATTAATTTAAAAAAAAAAATTAAAATATTAATTAAAACGTTTTATTATTTTGTGTTAGCGATTACTAATTTTTTTCCGACCTTTGTATTCAATATGTCTTCATCAAAACCAAGTGGCAGTAAAACTAAACGAAAAATTGCTAACGAACATAGGAATTTTCAAGAAAAGTGGGAATTAGAGTATTTTTGCTCTGAAGTAAAAGATAAAAATATCTGCTTGATATGTAATAATGCTATTAGTGTACCAAAATTATATAACATTAAACGTCATTATGAACAACATAAATCAAAATATGATACCTACGAAGGTTTACTGAGACAAGAAAAGTTAAAAGAGTTCAAGTTGGGAATTAAAAAACAACAGTTTATGTTTACTAAAGTATCACAAGAGAGTGAAGCGGCGGTGCATGCAAGCTACGTTTTATCGGAGATGATAGCTAAACACTCAAAACCTTTTACTGAAGGTGATTTCATCAAGGAATGTTTAATTAAAGCTGCAGAAATTGTTTGTCCTGGAAGTGTGAAGACGTTTCAAGCAATATCTTTGTCTCGAAATACCGTTGTGGAAAGAGTTACTGCTATGGCCAGAAATTTAAATGATCATATAAAAGAAAAATTATCTTGTTTCGAAGCATTTTCCATTGCCTGTGATGAGTACGGACATTGGGGGCGTAGCTCAGTTAGCTGTTTTTTTTTTGAGCTTGCGACACGGATTTCAACATTTTTGAGGAATTATTGGAACTAGTACCGATGCATGGCACTACTACAGGAGAAGATATATTTAATTACGTTTATGATCTTCTGCAAAAATACAATTTACCTCAATCAAAATTGACTTCTGTAGCATCAGATGGAGCTCCTTCAATGACTGGAAAAACCAACGGTTTCGTAGCATTACTGCGAAAAAAACTAAGTGAAATTTCTGATGGTTCCAATATTCATCATACGCATTGCATTATACATCAGGAAGTATTATGTACGAAGGTAATAAATGTCGTATTTTATTTTTCAATACTCTGTGTGAAAGCTAGATTTGGAATAGGAACTAACCTATAAGTTTTGGTTTGGCATTCCGTGTTTGTTTTTGTTTTCTTCTTGTCTTGCTAAATGCAATAAATAATTATTTTGTTGCTTTAAAGAGAGTTGTAATTATTTAAAATACTACAATTTATGGTAGCAGAGCGCGGTTCAATTTAACACTTGAGAAAAATCGAAAATATTTTATCAGAAGTTTGATACGTTTATTCTAATCGGTAAACAAAGATCTCTTCTGCATCAACGTATGTAAATTTTGAAATATGTTTAAATAGAATTTGAATTATATAGATAAAAGAAAGTTTTAAATATAAGGATTGAAAAAAAAAACATTTTTGAATTATAAACTACCTTTAAACTATATTGTTTAATTTTAAAAAGTTGAAAAACAAGGCTAAAATGGATTGCAATTTTTCGCCAACGACAAAAATTGAACCTTTAACAGGAACAAATTATCCGATTTGGGCTTTAAAAGTCGGAGCACTTTTACGTGGAAAGAAATTATTTAAATGCGTAATTTCGGATCCCGAGCCTGATATAAAAGATGAAGTCACTTGGCAAATATGGAGTGAAAAGAATGACGAAGCCTTTGAAATTATAGTTACAACTCTATCAGATGAGCAAGCAGGAATGTTTCTAGATGAAACTAAAGCAAAGAAAGTATGGGATGAATTAAAGAAAATCTACACGGGCAACCTAGAAGATAAGATCATTGATATTGGACTTGAACTTAAGAATATCAAGATGAAAAATAATGAATCCATAAACGAATATATGGCTAGAGCCAAAAATATTGCCTCTCAAAGTTCTTCACTCGGACACCAAATATCCCAAAGAGAACTAGCGTTTCATGTTGTGCGAGGTATCCATCCAAGATTGGAAAAGATCGCTGTTGTACTGAGAACTAGAAGAGAATTAACTCTTGATGAAATTCGGCAGTCACTTAGAGAGGAAGAGAATCGAATGAATTCTAAGATGAATGGGAGTCATTCTGATGAAAATGAAAAGGCTTACAGAAGTAAAGACAGAAGAAATCACTATCAACAGAATCGACAAAAGGAGTGTTTTGTTTACCATAAAAAGGACATTTAGCTAAAGATTGCTGGTTCAAAATTAAGCGAACTCAAGAACAACATGGGAGAAGAAATGCAAATTCAAATACGAACTATAACATACAAAATTTCAGAAATAATGCAAATACCGTCTCAAGCAAGCCTGCGGAACAAACTTTCAATACCAGCACAGATCGAGTTTTTGAAAACTCCTCAAATAATTATTGTCAGATACAAACCTGGTGTCTTGACTCAGGGTGTACTACGCACTTATCCCCACACTTAGACTGGATGGAAAATGTAATGCCTTATGAAAGTGAGATAAATTTGGCAGAAGAAGGTAAAGTTACACATGCTACAGCTAAAGGTGGTATTAAAGTTTCTACTTGTACCGAAAACGGAATTGAGAATGTTCAAATTAAAGGAGTTCTGCATGTACCTAACTTA
Organism: Cordylochernes scorpioides; assembly: GCA_030710605.1. Taxonomy (NCBI): domain Eukaryota; kingdom Metazoa; phylum Arthropoda; class Arachnida; order Pseudoscorpiones; family Chernetidae; genus Cordylochernes; species Cordylochernes scorpioides. The sequence goes on from CP092880.1 coordinate 20,140,398, forward strand.
AGGTCTAATCTTTTATCAATATACGAATTAACTAACAAAGGAAATACTGTAATTTTCAATAGAGATGGAGCAAAGATTTACAATGAACAGGATGATTTAATTGCAGAGGCTCAAATCCAGGATAGGATGTATGTAATGGAAACAAGGTCCAGAGATGAATACTCTGAAAAGACGGAGAATGTCATGACCACAAAAGATGATTTCTCAAATGACAATATCAGCTTGTGGCATAGAAGACTGAATCATTTGAACGAAGCGTACATGAAAGAGATAATTCAACGGAATGTGGTATTGGGGTTTAATGTTAAATTTAAGAACTTGCCAGAATGTGAAGCTTGTATAATGGGGAAATTGACTCGACAACCTTACCATCCCGTTACCACCAACTGTACAACCAAACCCCTTGAATTGGTGCATATGGATTTGTGTGGTCCAATGCCATACAAATCTCTAGGTGGATCAAAATACTTTTTTGTTCTGGTTGATGACTTCAGCCGAAGAACCTTTATCTACTTTCTGAAAAACAAAGATGAAACTTTGGGGAAGTTTGAAGAATTTAAGGCAAGAGTGGAAAATGAGCTAAACCTGAAAATAAAGGATGTGCGAACTGATAATGGCACAGAGTTCACTAATCACAGATTCAAGAATTTCTTAATTAAAAATGGAATACACCACCAACTCTCCACCACCTACTCGCCACAAAGTAACGGAGTTGCAGATAGAGTAAACCGAACCCTAATTGAAACAGCAAGGTCATTATTGTTTGATTCAGGATTACCCATGGCTTTCTGGGCGGAGGCAGTCGCTACTGCATCATATGTCAAAACCTGTACTCCACATAGGTCAATCAAGCTTGATACACCAATGGAGAAATGGAAAGAAAGAAAACCCTCCATTCGACATTTCAGAATATTCGGTTGTTTGGCGTTTTGGCCCATTACACAACAACATAGAAGTAAATTTATGCCTAAAAGTCGAAAAGGTATTTTTGTAGGCTATTCTCTGAAAATAAAGGCTTATCGAGTGTATGACATAATCACTAAGAAATTAGAAGAAGTAAGATCAGTAAAATTTGTCGAAAATGAGAAAGGAATTGATTATGCAAAAAATCTTCAAGAAGACACAAATTACGACCATTTTTCATATGAAAGGAAGAGGAAGATGATATTGAAATCGACCATCGGACGCGTCCAGAAACCTCAGAACTAAATGAAGAAACGATTCCCACGCTAGACGAACCTAACAAGGAAAGAATTGTAAGGTCAGGTCGCAAAAAGGGAGATACACAAAATGTTTTAGAGCAAAAACACAGAGTAAAACTGAAAGAAGAAGAAATGAAATTGCTTGAACAAGGCGCTCGACGTTCGCAAAGAATAAAAGAAAGAAATAACGTGAATTTTATATTAGAACCAGAAGAACGTATTCCCGAAAATTATGAGGAGGCAATTAACTGCGAGAATAAATATGAATGGCTCGAAGCAATGAAAGAAGAACTTTACTCTATTGACAAGCATAAGGTATGGACTCTCGTTCAAAGAGAAAAGAATAGGAAGATCATAAACTGCAAATGGATCTTTAGCATAAAAAGTACGCCTAGTGAAGGTGTTTATAGAAGAAAAGCTAGATTAGTTGCTATTGGTTGTAATAAAAAATATGGCGTAGAATATGAGGAATCTTTTTCACCAGTGATCAGAAAAGAAAGTCTTCGTGCAATTGTAGCCCTAGCAGCTCAGTTGAATTTGGTTATAACATCATATGATGTGAAGACCGCTTACCTTTACGGAGAATTGAAGGAAACTATTTTTATGAAACAGCCGGAAGGATTTGTTGAAAAAGGTGAAGAAGACAAAGTTTGCAAATTGTTAAAAAGTATATATGGACTTCCACAATCGGGACATTGTTGGAATAAAAAGATCACACAACGAGATACTGATACAACTGGGAATGAAAAGATCGCAATATGATCCATGTGTGTACACTTTTAGAAAAGGAAAGGAATATGGAATATTGGGTTTATACGTGGATGATCTAATAATAGCCGGAACGGATAAAACCTTTGATGAAAAACTAGCATCAGAGATAGGAAGATTTGGTGCTTTAAAAGAAAAAGGGGAGAATGAACCTTTCATTGGTATAGAGATAAAGAAAACAGAATACGGTTTTGATCTATCACAAGCCCATTATATCGATAAAATCTTGAAGAAATTTGCACTCGAGGAATGTAACATTGTACAAACTCCGGGAGATCGAGACCAAAGTTTTGATGAATGTCAAGACTCCAAACCAGTAGACAGGACATTGTATCAAGAGATGATCGGATCCCTGATGTATTTGGCAACCGGAACTCGTACAGATATTTCTTTTAATGTGAGCAATTTATCCCGATTTTGCAATGATGCAAGAGAAGTACATTTAACAGGTGTTAAGAGAATATATAGATACCCGAAGGGCACCAGAGATAAAATGTTAAGATACAAGCCATCAGAAAATGGCATTCTTGTCAGCACAGATGCAAGCTGGTGTTCAACAAGTGACGCAAAGTCCTATTCCGGATACACAGTTAAACTGGGAAACAACCTGATCAGTTGGAGAAGCAAGAAACAAAGTTTGGTGGCACTGTCTACATGCGAAGCCGAACTGATTTCGATATGCGAAGGGATCTGCGAAGTAAAATGGATTAAAGGACTTTTAGAAGAACTATGTAAGGATGCGAACTTTCCTACAACGCTTAAAACAGATAGTCAATCTGCTATCAAGTGGATTAAATCTGAAAAAATAACTTCCCGGACGAAACATATAAACCGAAAATTGTATTTTATAAAAGATGCTGTGGAAGAAGGAACAATCGACCTTGAATTTGTTAGGAGTGACGAAATGGAAGCGGACCTATTAACAAAGAGTCTTCCCAAGGAGAAACTTAAAAACTGTATAAACTCTCTCGGACTTGTTTGATAGAAGCTTCCACACAGGGGAGGGATTGTCGTATTTTATTTTTCAATACTCTGTGTGAAAGCTAGATTTGGAATAGGAACTAACCTATAAGTTTTGGTTTGGCATTCCGTGTTTGTTTTTGTTTTCTTCTTTTCTTGCTAAATGCAATAAATAATTCTTTTGTTGCTTTAAAGAGAGTTGTAATTATTTAAAATACTACAATAAATACGACAATCCCTCCCCTGTGTGGAAGCTTCTATCAAACAAGTCCGAGAGAGTTTATACAGTTTTTAAGTTTCTCCTTGGGAAGACTCTTTGTTAATAGGTCCGCTTCCATTTCGTCACTCCTAACAAATTCACACAATTAGAAAGCAAATATTCAGGTTTATCATACTATACCGAGGTACGTTGGCTATCATGCTCCAAGGTTCTCAAACAATTTTGGAACTTGAAAGAAGAAATATGTCAGTTTTTAATAACAAAGAATCAAGACATCACTTTGTTTTCTGATCAAGTATGGTTGCAAGATTTTTCCTTCATGGTTGACATTACAAAACACTTGTCGGATTTAAATTTGAAACTGCAAGGAAAGGATCAGATCATTACCAACATGTGTGACCAAGTTAATGCATTCAAATGTAAGCTAGTTCTTTGGGAAAAGCAGTTGAAAAACGAAGATTTAATGCACTTTCCGACATGCAACATGTACAAATCAAGTTTAAGTGAAACTGCATCGTATCAAAAATATGCGGAAAATTTTTTAAGTCTTAGAAATGAATTTGAAACAAGGTTTTCTGATTTCAAATCTTTGGAAGGCAAGTTTACTTTGTTTTCTTCGATTTTCTCGATAAATATAGAATCAGTACCTAAGCATATGCAAATGGAGGTAATAGATATCCAGTGCGATTCAGATTTAAAGGCAAAATTCATTGAAGTTGGCGTTTCTGAATTTTACAAATATTTGCCAGCCAGATTTGAAAATACTCGAAAATTAGCATATGAAATTATGTCCATGTTTGGAAGTACTTATCAGTGCGAGCAGTTATTTTCACTTATGAAAGGAAATAAGGCTGCAATCAGATCGAGAATTACTGACGTTCACCTTGGGTCAGTTTTAAAATTAATCACTGCGAACAAGATTTCCCCCGAAGTAGGAAAGATGGTAGCAGAAAAGAGATGCCAAATATCAGGGAGAAAATATTAACTTTACTTTTTTTTTCTTATTAGTATTTTTTAAAATAAACCTACATAAATGTTACTATAAAAAATTAATTACTTGTTTTCTTTTTTTTTTTTTGCGGCCCACATAATCTTATTACTTTTTTATTTGGCCCGTGTTAGGATTTGAGTTTGACATGCTTGCTCTATATCAACACTTCCAACCAGTAAATGATCTTCAGAAACTATAAATGTTAAGTGATCCTTTTAATATTTCATGTAACCTTTAACTGGATATGTATATGGTGCTATAAAAATAACGAGAACTTATTGAAAATATATTTAATTATTATTAAAGGTGATGGTTCGGTAGTTGCGGGAGAAGGGGAGGGGGATGTTGGATGAAATTAAACTCTTGTACGAGCTACATTGGGGGATAAAGAATGTTGTTGGGAGCAATGGCTCGCTTGATTGGGGGAGGGAGGAGGTTTGTTTGTGAAATGACTGCACTCTTGTTCAAGCCACATTGGGGACTAGGGAATGTTGTTGGGGAAATGGCTCACTAGAGTGGGTGAGAGGGGAGGTTTGCTAGAGGAATGAACTGGACTGCTGTCTGAGCCATGTTGGGGGATATAGCATGTTGTTGGGGGCAATGGCTCGCTATATTGGGGGGGCAGTGGGAAAAAGTTGCAAGAGGAATGTGGTGCGCTATTGTGTGAGCCACATTGGGGGATAGGGAATGTTGTTGGGGAAATGGCTCGCTAGAGTGGGGAACGGTGAACTGGGTTATTGAAATGCACTCTTGCTATGATGGGGGACTATGGAATTGAGGAAATAAGGACACTCTTGAACGTGCCATGTTGGGGCTAGGGCAGGTTGTTGGGGGCAATGACACGCTAGAGAGTGGAAGGGTGGGGGAAAGATACTGGAAGAATGAGGTGCGCTATTGTGTGAGCCACATTGAAGAATAGGGAATGCTGTTGGGGAAATGACTCGATATAGTAGGGGACGGTAAACTGGGTTATTGAAATGCACTCTTGCTATATTGGGGGCTATGGGATGGAGGAGAGAAGGACCCACTTGAACGTGCCATGTTGGAAGTTAGATCATGTTGTTGGGGGCAATGACACGCTAGAGTGAGGACAGGGGTGGAGGGATGCTGGAGAAAGCAAGTGCATTCTTATTCAGGAAGGATCGGTGTGTTGTTCATATCTTGAAGCATTCTTCATATAAAAAGCACGCAATTATTGTGGAGGTCTGGAAGTTCCTAATTTGCACAGGCGATCTGACTTGCTGACATGAACAGTCTGATCCCAGATGTTGTGGTTCCACGTGGACGCTCGATGGAAGGAGAGTGAACGGCCATCTTGTTGGAGGCTGAGCGTCTCGTGCTGATGTCGGTGGCTGGCTATCGGTGAGGAACAGTGGATGTCTTGTGAGGTGTTGGGTTCGTGTTGGTTGAACGCTGTTCTTTGAACTGCCTCCGCGAATATCATTCGCTGAACATCATAGAGCCGTGCTAGAAGCTCCGAGCTGGTGTCGGTGGACGTGGCTGGCTAACGGTGAGGGACAGTGGAAGTCTTGAGTGTCGTGGAAGCTGCTCGGATAGCGTCCTTGGGACTGACGTCGTGGACTCCGGGATCTCCGAGCTGGTGTCGGTGGACGTGGCTGGCTAACGGTGAGGGACAGTGGAAGTCTTGAGTGTCGTGGAAGATGCTCGGATAGCGTCCTTGGGACTGACGTCGTGGACTCCGGGATCTCCGAGCTGGTGTCGGTGGACGTGGCAGGCTAACGGTGAGGAACAGTGGAAGTCTTGAGTGTCGTGGAAGCTGCTCGTCGCCTCTGGAACCTCCATCACAGTGTATGGACCTTGTACCGTGCTGGAGGAGCAGTAGTGGGACTCTCTTGTTGTCCGGAAGATGACCGCTGGTCAGTTCACGCGGTCATTCTCGCCCCTATCTCCTCGATGATCCTTCTTTACCGGGAGTCTTACCACTACTGCGCATGCTCATTCTTGCGTTGCCATGACGTCATTTCTACTCCTAATATCAATTTAGAACCCACAAAGAAGATAATTGATCTTATATTGAATATTGAAAGTTACACTACACATTCATATAGTATTCTGGGTTGCTATATGTTAAAATGCATTAAAACAAAATATATTTTCTATCATCCGAGTACAGAACATAATAGTAGCAATTAAGAATAAGACACAATATCAGTTTAGGCAAATTCAGACAAAGAGCCAGCCTGTATACCATGGTTTCAGGCTATGGCCCTCATCAGTACTGGGGCGGATTCAATTCCACAACATCCTACGAGAGAAGTTAGGAAATAGGTTGAATTGGCTTAAAATCGGAATTTAAGCTGGTAAAATGACTAGAGTCAGTCACACATACATTCAACAGAAACATTTCAAGAATAATTACAACATAAAAATATATCGACGATGTCTTTAAAATCGAACAATTCTCACGCCACTAAAATTAACCATTGCAGAATAAAGGATTCATTTCTCAGATCGAGCTAAAACAAAGAATATAATAAATAAAAAACGGCCTGCAAGGATAAATTTTTTCTTTATTTATTTATTATCTCAAGCTTTTGGATATTATAAAACCCTTCTATTCTATGAGGTGGAGGCGAAGGATCCTGGTAGGGCCATTCCAAGACGTGAAAGCTTCTCCCGAGAGGTGGGGATGAGTAGACTACTCCATCTAAGTCCCAGCAGGTCTGTGGAAGGGACCCCACCATAGAATTCCTTTCCCCATGAACACCCATTGTATCTGTAAAGGGCTGTTACACCCGAAAATTTGCATTTTCGCGATGAAAAAAGAAAATTCTTATTCAGCGAATTGTCTTTTATTTATGCCTACATATATTAAAAAATAAAGAAGGCATATCCCGACCAGGAGCACATGGGCTTTACAGATGGCAGAGCGCCATCTGATTGAACAGAAATGAACTAAACATTGATTTAGCCTGTTCCCTGATATTTGACCAACTCAATTTTTTGATAAATCAAGAAAAGCCATCCACGAACGCATTCCGCGCTGTTGGCGCTCGTCAGCGTGGAGTACGCTGTACCACAGTACACACATATAAACATAAATATAACAGAAAGAACACCAATATTGTATAACGACATTTGAAAATTATCCCGCATGTGTATCTTTTAAACCGAGATATGTCCAGGGTAGTCTAGAGGACATGGCATCTACCCGGTAATCAGAACATTGTTGGTTCGATTCCCATCTCTAGACACTTCATTTTCCGTTTATCATTATTCTTCACGATTCATCCTTTCCAACTTCATCCCTAAGGTTAGAAATAATAGTTATTTCTCCTTAAAATAAATCCCGTTTTTTTGGTTCAAAAAATACACATAATTTTCAAATGTCGTTATACAATCATAGGCCGCATTATATTGTATTATAAACACCAATATTCTTTAAAATAAAAATCCGATAACTTTATAAAGTCAAGAATGATGGTTCATCTATATGATCTATAGAATCTTCTGACAAAAAGGAGAATTCATCTTTAAATTAAATATAATATAGAGAGAGTTTCATCTCTAACTTGTAAATAAAGTTGGATCTTAAATAAATTTGCATATCCATATATCTATTGTTGCACTGGGCTGCGGTTTGGCAGATTCTTCAGTCTTGTTTCTCTCCTCAGACGTGTCTTGCATCTTTCCAGAACGTGTCTCAACCCTTCTACAAGGTTAAAGTAGTCAATAATAAGACAACTATATATTCAGGTAGCACCTAGAAAGTATCTTTATTTATCACATCAAAGTTTAAAGCAGGTGAGGTATTTAGTGTATCAAAATACAAATGTTTTATAGTACATACTATTTTATAGTAATAATCTGTTTTATAAAAATAAATAAATGTATAATTTAAATTTTAAATATATTAAAAATAATAATATAAATGATTCTTAAAATACACGCATTAATCATGATGCAACACTTCCCCCTCTCCAGAGGTCGTCACGTCCTCGTGAGTTACCTAATCAATTCTCTCAAAATAGGGTTTGAGTCTTGAGACATGGACAATCAATGGGTCTTGGCCAGGATTATCTTTCGGCTCAATAAAGTAATTTATGTTGGACAGCTTCTTTAATATTCGATATGGGCCAAAATATTTTCTCAATAGTTTTTCACATTTTCCGATTTTCCTGACTGGTGTCCAAACTGCCACTAAATGTCCTGGTTCATAGATTCTCTCGTTGTGTTTTTTGTCATAGTTTCTTTTCATTCTTTCCTGAGTCTTCTCTGTGTTGTTAATGACTACCTGTCTCGTCCTTGCTATTTTATCTAAGTAGTTTTCTATATATTCGTCGTAATCGTCCATGTTACTGTCCGTTGGGATATTCTCGTCGTCTAAGAGGGACATGGGTTCCCTCCCAAACAACAGGAAAAATGGAGAGTAGCCTGTGGTTTCTTGAATTGTGGTATTATACGCGTGGGTGATAAAAGGTAGGATTTCGTCCCAGTTCTTCTGATCCGTATTCACATACATGCTGATCATATTGATTAAAGTTCTATTTAGCCGTTCCGTTAGTCCGTTAGTCTGGGGGTGGTAGCTCGTTGTGAAGCAATGTTTAACTTTGCACATTTTCATAACCTCCTTCATCAAATTGCTAGTGAATTGTGAACCTCTGTCGCTGATAAGAAATCTTGGAGCCCCGTGACGTAAAAATATATGTTCGATTAAAAATGTAGAGACTTCTTTCACTGTCGCTTCTGGTACTGCCTTTGTTTCAGCATACTTGGTATAATAATCCGTCAACACAATTATCCATTTCCTTCTTCTTTTCGTTGATGGCAAGGGACCAACAAAGTCAATCCCGATTCTTTCAAAAGGGTAGTTAGCTGGGGGAATAGGTTGTAAAAGTCCAGAAGGCAACTGATTTGAACCTTTCCGACTTTGGCAAAGATGGCACGTCTTTACAAATTCGGAAACATCTTTCAGCATGGAAGGCCAATAGTATTTATTCTTCAATCGGTATGTGGTTCTGGCGACGCCCAGATGGCCATTCAGCATATGGTTGTGGTATTCACTCATGATTTCTTTCCTTCTCTTCTTTGGCACGACCAGCAACCATTCTCTACCTTCAGGATTTGGATTTTTCTTGTAGAGACACCCATTTTCTTCTTTAAAGTTCTGTGTAATTGAACGCTTGTTTCCACTAAGGTTCTTCTTAATATTCTCAATAAAATCAACCTTTTCGTCTATTATTTGATTCAGAAATAGTCTTTCATAGTCCTCGTCCCATTCGTTTTCTGGTAAGGGTCCTCTAGATACACCATCAGCGTCCAGATGTTTTTTTCCCGATTTGTGTATAATTTCGAAATTATATTCCTGAATCTTCAGTGCCCATCGTGCTAATCGACCGGTCGGATCTTTTAAATTCTTAAGCCAGCATAGTGCGTGATGATCAGTGACGATTTTAAAGTGCCTTCCATATAAATAGGGCCGTAATTTTGATATCGACCACACTACAGCTAAACATTCCTTTTCGGTGGTTGAATAATTTTGCTCATCTTTACTTAGGGTTCGGCTCAAATATGATATTACCTTCTCTTCGCCACCGATATTTTGAATTAGTGTTGCGCCTAAGCCGATGTTAGAGGCATCTGTGTGAATGCAGGTGGCTGCATTTGGATCAAAGTGACCTAAAATTGGCGGATTTATAAGAGCTTTTTTTAAGGATTTAGAACGCTTCTTCCTGTTTTCCTGTCCAGATAAATTGCACATTTTTTCTGATGAGACTGGTCAATGGGTCAGCGATTAATGAGAAATCTTTAATAAATTTTCTATAATATGAGCACATTCCTAGGAATGATTGCACTTCTTTGGCCTTCTTGGGCTGAGGAAAATCTCTAACGGCTTTTATATTATATTCGGCAGGTTTTATACCCTCTTGGTTGGTTATATGTCCAAGGATCTCAAGTTCCTCGAAAGCAAATCTGCATTTCTTGGCGTTCAGTTTTAAATTAGATTCGCTGAAGCATCTGAGGACAGCTTCGAGTCTTTTAATGTGGGTTGGAAAGTCCGAGCTGTATATAATTACATCGTCCAGGTAGCAAAGGCAAATCTGCCATCTCAGATTTCCGAGGACATTGTCCATGTTCCTCTCAAAAGTAGCAGGGGCGTTGCATAGACCGAAGGGCATTACGTTGAATTCATATAACCCATGTGCCGTAGTGAAAGCCGTCTTCTCTTTGTCTCTCTCTTCAATTTCGACTTGCCAATATCCCGATTTGAGATCTATTGCTGAGAAGTACTTGGATCCTTGGAGAGTATCCATTACATCATCAATTCTTGGGATATGATAAACATCCTTCACTGTTACTTCATTTAATTTCCTGTAGTCCACACAAAATCTGTATTTGCCATCTCGTTTTTTTTACCAATATAACGGGAAAGGACCAGGGACTAGAAGATTGTCTAATTATTCCTTCTTCAAGCATCTCGTCTATTTGATCCTTTATGATGGTTCGTTCCTTAGCGCTTACCCGGTAAGGCTTGTGCTTTACCGGTTTTGCGTCTTCTGCATGAATCTGATGTTTTGCCAAATTGGTCCTGCCTAACCTCGATGAGAACAAATCAGTATACTTGGCCAAAATTTGTTTTAACCTCTCTTGTTCTTTAAATGATAAATTTTTGTTTATTTGAAATTGTATTTCGTCATTTTCATTTTGCTTCTCTTTATTCTCTATAAAATTTACCCCTGCAGGAAGACTTCCATAAGCCAATGTTTGGTCTTTCATGATTTTTAAAGGTCGAGGATAAGGGTTCTTTATCCAGATATGGGTTTTCTTATCCGTGACAGTAAGTAAACTTCTTGCCAATCGAATACCATTTGTTTCAGTCATTCTGTTGTTCTCTTCGATGACATATTCGCCATCCTCTGCTTCTATTGAGGCCCTAATCAATTTAATAGATAGTTTAGGTATAACGGTATCTGTAGTGCTCTTTATTTTTTTTAGATCATAATTGCTTAATTACTCATCAAATTATATTTCATTGTTTCTCGTTTACAATCAAATTTAGCATTCATTTTTTTAAGGAAATCTCGTCCAAGAATAAGAGTTCGTAGATGCGCGTCCATTACTACAAATTCGTGGGATAATTCAGTGTCATCAATTTTTAAATCTAAAATAATGCTACCTACCATATCTAATTTTTTCCCATCGGGTCCTGAACACGTTTTAGTGATCCTATTTATTTCACGGCCAGCAAAAAGTGCTGTTCTTAGGTCGACCACTGAAAGATCGGCGCCTGTATCAATCAAAGCTTCGCATAACCCTATCTTGTCCACATTAATATTAATTTTGTACCTAGGGTCCAACTTTCTAATTCCATTTATGGTCGACTTGCTTTGATTGAAGGAATCAGGCGCGACACTTAGTTTAAATCTTCCAACACGGAATATCTATTCCGCGTAGGAATATTCGTTCGTGTGTCATTACAAACATCCGCATAGAGGCGAGGCCGTGTATAATCTTTCCTTTCGTCCATTTGAAGATTTTCTTGGCTCTTGTCTTGGGAAACTGAGGGGTCCTCTTCTACGATCCTCACAAACTTGACTCTGCAATACCGCGCTACGTGTCCTGGCTTGTTACACTTGAAACATATTGGTCTCCCGTCTTCTGTCCTATTCCGGTTTGAATCTGGATTCTTATTGTATGTTTTCCTTGGGTAGACAGGTTTTGGCTCAGGAATGGGAGTGTAAAATCGTCTAGGGGCAGATACCTGGGGCAGCGGCTTGTTCTGGTAGTACCTCGGAGCGGGGGCCTGGGGCTTGGGGGTGTTCTGGTAATACCTCGGAGCGGGGGCCTGGGGCTTGGAGGTGTTCTGGTCTGGTCTTCTGAACGATTCTACACGTTCTTGATAATTATTTTCAAACAAATCCATCTTTTTACACAATCTTTGGAGTTCGTTGGTATTCTTAGGAGGGTTTAAGTAGAGGGCAAAAGAGTATTCTTTCTTTAACCCTCCAATAACCCAGTTTATTTTATTCTCTTCTTCCATTTGGGGGCCGAACTTGTTGCACAGAACCAGGATATCCTCTGCAAACCTGATTGCAGGTTCATTCCACTGCTGCATTATGTTTAGCCTCATTTTCATTTCTTCTTTGTTGGCGTCTGAGGCAAAATCCTGAATTAGGCGGCTCTTGAAATGTTCCCAGCTGGTAAAATTTATCTTGTGTAGGTCCAACCAGGTTTTGGCGCTACCAATCATATTCATGGCTGCATAGCGAGAAATAATATATTCTGCCCAGTGGTACAGGAAGCCAATTTCTTCAAGGGACTCAATCCATGGGCGAGGGTCTTCTGTTCCATCATATTTGGGGATGTCTATGTTGGGGTTCAAGACAACTGGGTCGGCACTTGCATCTCTACCAATTGTTGCACTGGGCTGCGGTTTGGCAGATTCTTCAGTCTTGTTTCTCTCCTCAGACGTGTCTTGCATCTTTCCAGAACGTGTCTCAACCATTATACAAGGTTAAAGTAGTCAATAATAAGACAACTATATACAAGGTGCGTTCATTAATTTCCAGGACTGCTCTGTATCTTTGAAAAAATAAAATAAATAAATAAACTAATTTAATATTTTTCTCTCAAAATATGCCCCTCCTGCATCTATTCACCTGTTTCATCTTTTTTTCCAATTGTCGAAGCAGGAGATAAAATCACTTTTTGAGAGGTTCCTCAAGGTTGCCTTCGATTCAGCTTTTATCATATCAACGTTGTCAAATTCCCTTCCTTTTAACTTCATTTTCAATTTAGGATAGAGGAAAAGGTCATTGGGGGCTAGGTCGGGGGAATAGGGTGGATGAGGGATCTGTATGGTTGAATGCTTGGCCAAGAACTGCAAAACAACATAGGCTGTGTGCGGCCGCGCATTATCGACGTGAAGTATCCAGTCATTGTTTTGCCATCTTTCAGGTCCTTTAAGGCGCACTGCCTCCCTTAAGCGCCTCATTATCCCCAAATAAACCTCTTGATTAATTGTACGTCCGAAAGGAATAAATTCATGGTGAACCAAACCATTAATATCAAAAAAATGTAACAAGCAATGTCTTGACTTTGGATTTTGTAAATCTTGCCTTTTTGGGTTTCGGTTCCCCTCTTTCAATCCATTGGCTGGATTGACGTTTGGTTTCCGGGTCATACTGATACACCCATGTCTCATCCCCGGTAATGATTTTTTGCATCCTTCTGGATCGGTCCGAGTCATTTCAACCATGTTTTTGCAGACATCCAGTCTAAACTCCTTTTGTTCCTCTGTTAGAATCCGGGGAACAAATTTTGAAGACGTCCGGATCATGTCCAAATCTTTTGTTACTATTTGATGACACAGTCCTACAGATAGTCCAGTCTCTGAAGATAAGTCTTTAATAGAAATTCTTCTGTTAGATTTAATTAATTCCTTTATTTTGAGCTTGTTTTCATCGCAACGTAATGACCTTGGACGCCCAGTATGATGATCATCGTTTAACTTTTCCCGACCTTATAGGAAGTGTTAAAACCATTCAAAAGTTCTTGAACGGGATAAAGCTGCATCGCCAAAAGCTTCTTTAATCAATTCATACCTCTCAGTAGCACTTTTTAAAAATTTAAAACCAAACTTAATGCAGATTCTCTGCTCTTCCAAAATGGCCATTTTAAAATTAGAAATGCGAACCTTACAAGGAAGTTGTTTTGTTCTATGTTTAGATCGGCGCGTGCGCCACGAGACTTGTGCTTTCAGTCAGGTGTGGTCGAATGTCCAATATTTAACTCTGTATAAAAATTTTTTCTTTAGCTTTTTTATTTATTTTATTTTTTAACCAGTCCTGGAAATTAATGAACGCACCTTGTATTTAGGTAGCACCTAGAAAGTATCTTTATTTATCACATCAAAGTTTAAAGCAGGTGAGGTATTTAGTGTATCAAAATACAAATGTTTTATAGTACATACTATTTTATAGTAATAATCTGTTTTATAAAAATAAATAAATATATAATTTAAATTTTAAATATATTAAAAATAATATTATAAATAATTTTTAAAATACGCGCATTAATCATGATGCAACACTATATACACAGGGCAGTTTGATTAATTAACATGGAGGGTTTGTTTGTTTGTTAATTAAACAATTCTTGTTTGTTCTTAACTATCTTTGAGATTTATATGGATAGAAATGTGAAAAATTCATGGAGAGGTTAGAACAAAAACTTCACGTATGGCTGTACTCAACTTTATAGATTTTCCATAGAAGCATAGGGCACCTCTCCCGTCAAAATAAACGTCAAAATCCTGACGCCATCTATTGACCGTCGCCGCAACTAGCGGCCTCGGGTCGGTGACAAAGCCACAACACCAGCTTTGGAAAACTGAGAACCGTCCACCTAGAGGCCATGGTTTCAGGCTGACAGCCCTCGTTAGTCTAGGGCGGACTTTATTCCATGAGATCCACACGGGATCTAATGGAATCTTCACAATCTGCCAAAGAGGTGTTTTGCTGGCAAAGTGGCTGGGCCATATTATAGATTTTCGTTAAATAGACGTTATAAGGATATTTATTCAAATTAAAGATTCTTCGGTTAGTAAATCTTTTTATTATCTCGACGTTTCGACAAAAATCTCTGTCCTCGTTAGGGGAAAACAAAAAGTAAAACATTTGGCGAAGCGTTAAAAAATATTCTAAGGCTGCAAGGGCATTCAAGGTAATAAAATAGATTTACTGGCCGAAGTATCTTTAATTTGAAAGAACTATAAATGCCGGCCAGGCAGCCTCTATCTTTATGATAAGTTTATTTATCTTTATGAAAGTTCTTTGCAACCTTTATGGAGACGCCGGTTATGTAAATTTCTCTTTTTTTGCATATGCATTTTGCATATTCAAGTTTCACATATTCGTAAATATAATTCTGTATATAAAATGTGTAAGTTCAATAAAAGTGTGTCAGTTATAAATCGGGTGTTGGTGAATTATTAGTGTCTTCAGGGTTTCTGGTGTTGTGGGCGATTTTAAGGAAGCAAATAAGCTTCGGTTGGAGACCAGAAGAAGTCTGACAAGAAGATACAGTCAAGCTCTGCCACAACTATTTAGATAAGGCCAGACATCCAGGATGCGGCAAGATTTCCGAGCTTAGTAAGTGAGGCAGTGATCGTATCCGAAAAAAACTTTATATATCTGAGGTATATCTAAATACATAACTTGGATAGAATTTAGGATTTAAAAAATTACAAATGAGTTCATTCTTGTGGTACAGTAGAACCTCCCTTTAGAGGAAACCCCGCTTGCAGACATCTCTCTACAAAGGACAATTTTCATTTGCAAAATTACCATTTTGACAATTTTGAAACTCTCCAGTAAGAGGACACCTCTCTACAAAGGACAGTTTTCATTTTCAAAATTACCATTTTTACAATTTTGCAACTCTCTGGTAAGAGGACACTTCTTCAGAAAGCACAGTTTTTATTTTCAAAATTACCATTTTTACAATTTAGCAACTCTCCAGTATAAATACACTTCTACACAAAGAACAGTTTTCATTAGCAAAATTACTATTTTTACAATTGAGCAACTCTCTGGTAAGAGGACGCCTCTCCACAAAAAAACAGGTTTCATTTGCAAAATTACCATTTTTACAATTCAGCAACTCTTTGATATGAGGACACACCTCTCCCTAAAGGACACTTTGGCTCTGCAATTAGGTATCCTTTACATGGAGGTTCCACTGTATATATATTTCAAGTTTAATTAATTAATTGTTCCCACAGAGTATATATGAAAGATCACAAGTAAATATGTGCAAAACACAAGAAAATCATTTTCTCTTTGTTTATAATTGTTATAAGTTTCTCTTTTATTTCGTTCTTTCTCTTGTAAATAAATAATGTTTGATTGATCTTCTTGGAATCAGTTTCTTTAAACGAAGTCAACAAGTATTTATTTATATTAATAGACAAGTATCAATTTATCATGGCATAAAGGTCTGTAGAATTAATATATTGAAAAGAAACTCATTTCAAAAAATAAATTCGGAACTATTATAGACGCGTGTGATTCTTTTAAAAATAAAACAATTTCTACTGCCTTTCTGCAAAGGAAAAATTAATGGTGCTCATCAATGGTGAACCCTCCCAGTGGTTTCGCTAGTTCAATCTACCATACCGCTGTTATATTGCATTTTTCGATATTCCTCTTATAGTTATACAGATAGTAGAACTAGGATTCAAAGTAACCATTCCCCTGAAGAGAATGACAGGAAGTCAATGAATTGTCGGGAATTGGAATAAACTATTGGTTGATGTGACTGTCTTCTTCTGAATCAACTTCCAACCAGCAAATGATCTTTTGAAACTATAAATGTGTAGTGATCCTTTTAATATTTCATGAAATTTTTAACTGGATATGTATATGGTGCTATAAAAATAACGAGAACTTATTGAAAATATATTTAATTGTTATTAAAGGTGATGGTTCGGTAGAGGCGGTAGAGGAGGGGAGGGGCGTAAGATCAAAGTAAACTCTTGTAGGGCCATGTTAGGGGCGCAAAGGAATGTTGTTGGGGGCATTGGTTCGCTTGATTGGGGGAGGGAGGAGGTATGTTGGTGGATTGACTGCACTCTTGTACGAGCCACATTTGGGTACTAGGGAATGTTGTTGGGGAAATGGCGCACTAAATTGGGGGAAGGAGAAGGTATGCTGGAGAATGAACTGAACTGCTGTACGTGCCATGTTGGGAGCTAGAGCATGTTGTTGGGGGCAATGGCACGCTAGAGTGGAAGGACGACCATGAACTAGGTAATTGAAATGCACTCTTGCTATGTTGGGGTCTATTGGATGGAGGAATGAAATAAACTGCTGTACGTGCCATGTTGGGGCTAGATCATGTTGTTGGGGGCAATGACACGCTAGAGTGGGGGACGGTGAACTAGGTTATTGAAATGCACTCTTGCTATGTAGGGAACTATGGGATGCAGGAAATAAGGACACTCTTGAACGTGCCATGTTGGGGCTAGATCGTGTTGCTGGGGGCAATGGCACGCTAGAGTGGGTGATGGTGAACTGGGTTTTTGAAATGAACTCTTGCTATGTTGGGGACTATGGGATGGAGGAGAGAAGGACACTCTTGAACGTGCCATGATGGGGGCTAGATCATGTTGTTGGGGGCAATGACACGCTAGAGTGGGGGACAGTGGTGGAGGAATGCTTGAGAAAGCAAGTGCATTCTTGTTCAGTAAGGATCGGTGTGTTCTTCAAATATTGGGGCATTCTTCATATAAAAAGCACGTAGTTATTGTGGAGGTCTGGAAGTTCCAAATTTGCACAGGCGATCTGACTTGCTGACATGAACAGACAGATCCCAGATGTTTTGGTTCCACGTGGACGCTCGATGGAAGGAGAGTTGTTGGAGGCTCAGCATCTCGTACTGGTGTCGGTGGCTGGCTATCGGTGAGGGACAGTGGATGTCTTGTGTTGGGTTCGTGTTGGTTGAGCGCTGTTCTTGGAACTGCCTCCGCGAATATCATTCGCTGAACATCATTGAGCCGTGGTAGAAGCTCCGAGCTGGTGTCGGTGGACGTGGCTGGCTAGCAGTGAGGGACGGTGGAAGTCTTGAGTGTCGTGGAAGCTGCTCGGATAGCGTCCTTGGGACTGACGTCGTGGACTCCGGGATCTCCGAGCTGGTGTCGGTGGACGTGGCAGGCTAACAGTGAGGGACAGTGGAAGTCTTGAGTGTCGTGGAAGATGCTCGGATCCAGTCGCCTCAGGAACCTCCATCACAGTGTATGGACCTTGTATCGTGCTGGGGAGCAGTAGAGGGACTCTCTTGTTGTCCGGAAGATGACCGCTGGTCAGTTCACGCGGTCATTCTCGCCCCTATCTCCTCGATGATCCTTCTTTCCCGGAAGTCTTACCACTACTGCGCATGCTCATTCTTGTGTTGCCATGACGTCACTTTCACTCCTAATATCAATTTAGAACACACACAGAAGATAATTGATCTTGTATTGAATGTTGAAAGTTACATTTCACATTATTATATTCTTCTGGGTTGCTATATGTTAAAATGCATTAAAACAATATATTTTTTCTATCATCCGAGTACAGAACATAATAGTAGCAATTAAGAATAAGCCAAAATACCAGTTTAGGCAAATTCAGACAAACAGCCAGCCTGTATACCATGGTTTCAGGATATGGTCCTCATCAGTACGAGGGCGGATTCAATTCCACAACATCCTACGAGAGGGCGTTAAGAAATTGGTTGAATTGGCTCAAAACAGGAATTTAAGTTAGTAAAATGACTAGAGTCGGCCACACATACATTCAACAGAAACATTTCAAGAATGATTAAACCATAAAAATATATCGACGACGTCTTTCAAATCGAACAATTCTCACACAAATAAATTAACTATTGCAAAATAAAGGATTCATTTGTCATATCCAACTGAAAAAAAATAAACAATAAAAAACGGCATCCAAGGATAAATTTCTTGCTTAATTTATTTATTATCTCAAGCTTTCGGATATTGTAAATCCTTCTATTCTATAGGGGGAAGGCGAAGTACGTCTGGATATTAAGATCCTGGTAGGCCCACCCAAGACGTGAAGGCTCTTCCCGAGGTATGGGGGTGAGTTGAACACCCCAGCTAAGTCCCAGCAGCTCTCTGGAAGGGACCCCAACATAGAATTCCTTTGAAATGAAGGCGATAAAAACGTGGCGATTTTCTTTTAATGATAAAACACAAGCTTTCAGGCAAGAATGTCCTTCCTCAGGTTACAATTTGGAAATATTTTAAAACTATGGATATGAAAGATAGCCCAATACAGTAGGTAAATAGTTCAGCTGGGGGGATTGGCGAGGTAAAACACGGAGTATTTGGGGTGGGAGGTCGATTTTTCGGTTAAAACTGGGCGTGCAGTGCGAGACCAAAGATTCAAGGACTAGG
This sequence comes from Cordylochernes scorpioides, assembly GCA_030710605.1. NCBI lineage: Eukaryota > Metazoa > Arthropoda > Arachnida > Pseudoscorpiones > Chernetidae > Cordylochernes > Cordylochernes scorpioides. The sequence goes on from CP092880.1 coordinate 20,159,465, forward strand.
CGCTGATACTTGTTCCCGACGCCCTTGTAAATGCATACAGCGCTGTCCAAATTGAACGAGTGGCGAAATTCTGTGATGTGTTGGCATAAGAGAGACTTGCGGTCGTTGGTGCGTATGTTGCGGCTGTGTTCAGATAATCTTGTGCGGATAGATCTCTTATGCCAACACATCACAGAATTTCGCCACTCGTTCAATTTGGACAGCGCTGTATGCGTTTACAAGAGCGTCGGGAACAAGTATCAGCGCCTAGTCCTTGAATCTTTGGTCTCGCACTGCACGCCCAGTTTTAACCGAAAAATCGACCTCCCACCCCAATACTCCGTGTTTTACCTCGCCAATTGGGCAATCTTTCATATCCATAGTTTTAAAATATTTCCAAGTTGTAACCTGAAGAAGGGCATTCTTGCCTGAAAGCTTGTGTTTTACCATTAAAAGAAAATCACCAGGTTTTTATCGCCTTCATTTCAAATATTATTGCGTGGCTACGTCATGTCTGATATAATTCCTTTTCACATCAACACCCATTGTATCTGTCAAAGGGCTGTTACGCCCGAAAACTTATATTTTCGCAATGAAAAAAAGAAAATCCTTATTCAGCGAATTGTCTTTTATTTATGCCTACATATATTAAAAATAAAGAAGACATATCCTGACCAGGAGCACATGTGCTTTACAGATGGCAGAGCGTCATCTGGTTTAACAGAAATCAACCAAACATTGATTCAGCCTTTTCCCTGATATTTGGCCAACCCAATTTTTTTATAAATCAAGAATAGCCATCTACGAACGTATTTCGCGCTGTTGGCGCTCTTCAGCGTGGAGTAGGCTGTACCACTGTACACACATATAAACATAAATATAACAGAAAGAACACCAATATTGTATAACGATATTTGAAAATTATCCCGCATGTGTATCTTTTTAATCGAAAATATGTCCAGGGTAGCCTTATGGATATGGCCTCTGACCGGTAAGCGAAACATTGTGGGTTCGATTCCCATCCCTGGACACTTTTATTTTTCCGTTTATCATTACACTTCACAATTCATACTTTCATACTTCATCCCTAAGGTTAGAAATAATCGTTATTTCTACTTAAAATAAATTTCGATTTTTGGTTCAAAAGAAACAAATGCGGGATAATTTTCAAATGTCGTTATACAATCATAAGCCGCATTATAATGTATTATAAACATCAATATTCTTTAAAATAAAAATCCAATAACTTGTATAAAGTCAAATGTGATGGTTCATCACTATGATCTATAGCATCTTCTGACAAAATGGAAATTCATCTTTAAATTAAATCTAATATAGAGAGAGTTTCATCTCTATCTTGTAAATAAAGTTGTATCTTAAATATATTTGCATATCCATATATCTATATACACAGGGTAGTTTGATTAATTAACATGGAGGGTTTGTTTGTTTGTTAATTAATCAGTTCTTGTTTGTTCTTAACTATCTTTGAGATTTATATGGATAGAAATGTGAAGATTTCATGGAGAGGTTAGATCAAAAACTTCACTTATGACTGTACTCAACTTTATAGATTTTCCATAGAAGTATAGGGCACCTCTCCCGTCAAAATAAACGTCAAAATCCTGACGCCGTCTATTGACCGTCGCCGCAACTATCGGCCTCGGGTCGATGACAAAGCCACAACACCAGCTTTGGAAAACTGAGAAGCGTCCACATAGAGACCATGGTTTCGGGCTAATGGCCCTCGTCAGTCTAGGGCGGACTTTATTCCATGAGATCCACACAGGATCTAATGGAATCTTCACAATCTACCAAAGAGCTGTTTTGCTGGCAAAGTGGCTGGGCCATATTATAGATTTTCGTTAAATAGACGTTATAAGGATATTTATTCAAATTAAAGATACTTCGGTTAGTTAATCCTTTATTATCTCGACGTATCGACAAAAATCTTTTGTCTTCGTCAGGAGCGAACAAAAAGTAAAACATTTGGCAAAGTGTTAAACATTATTCTACGGCTGCAAGGGCATTCAAGATAATAAAAAGATTTATTGGCCGAAGTATCTTCAATTTGAAGAACTATGAATGCCGGCCAGGCAGCCTCTATCTTTATGATAAGTTTATTTATCTTTATGAAAGTTCTTTGCAAACTTTATGGAGACGCCGGTTATGTAAATTTCTCTTTTTTTGCATATTCATTCAGAAGTTTTACTTATTTGTAAATATATTTCTGTATATAAGGATGTGCGAGTTTAATAAACGTGTGTCAGGTATAAATCGGGTATTGGTGAATTATTAATGTCATCAGGGTTTCTGGTGTTGTGGCCACTTTTAAGGAAGCATATAGGCTTTGGTTGGAGACCAGAAGAATGGCAAGAAGATACAGTCAAGCTCTGTCACAACTATTTAGATAAGGCCAGACATATCCAGAATGCGGCAAGATTTCCGAGCTTAGTAAGTGAGGCAATGATCGTATCCGAAACATTTTATATAACTGAAGTATACTTATAGTTTTGAACATAACTGAAGTATATGTTAATACATAACTTGTATAGTAACAAGGAATTTAGAATTTAAAAAAAGTACAAATGAGTTCATACTTGTGGTACAGTAGAACCTCCCTTTAGCGGAAACCCCGATAATGGACACTTCTCTTGAAAGGACAATTTTTATTTGCAAAATTACCATTTTTACAATTTAGAAACTCTCCGGTAAGAGAACACCTCTCCCTAAAGGACACTTTAGCTCTGCAATTAGGTGTCCTTTACATGGAGGTTCTACTGTATACATATTTCAAGTTTAATAAATTAATTGTTACCACAGAGTATATGTATGTAAGATCACAAGTTCATATAAGCAGGCTCCGAATAATTCACTGGAATGTTTGTAGTTTGCGCAGTAAGAAAACCTCATTTACAGAATTTCTAAATGAGTATGATATAGACAGAACCCTTGTCTATGAAACTTGGCTTAAACCGTATAGGAATGAAGATTCCTAATTGAAACAAAATCTTCTTATTTCTTATCTCCACTCAATCATATCAGGGTATCAAGATTGTAGAGCTTGTTGATGGTAACTGCTGGTGATAATAAGAGCTCATCAATGGATGAGTCAATACAGTCAATAATGTATTTTGGGGTTGCAGGTTGAAACTTAGTACATAGTGGGAAAACCTTGCAAACATTCTGGAAAGTCATTGTCTGTAGATGACCAGACTTAAGTCTTGAAATCAAACACTGTTGTTATCTTGGGAGGACAGAACTGGTGCTTGTCCCTCCTGCTCTGTGTCATGTGAAGCAGTAGCTTTTCTTTCTTGCTGGCATTGGGTCTTGATGGTACGAAGGAAGTCTTTTTCGTCTAGTTATTAAAACTTAATTCGATACAATGCTTGATAAGACATAAGACAAAGTGGTTTTACAGGATTCTTTGACCACAAAATATACAAATGTTTGCCTGGTAACACAATTACCTTCAGTGTGGAAATAACCGGTATATCCATAAGAGAAAAGTGTGTGTGTGGTTCCCAAATTAACCTATATTCAGCCTACAAATCCCCAGACATAAATCTAAACTAATACGATATTAAAGCCATGTTTCAACAAATACACCAACCATTGTGGTCAGAGACTTCAATTGAAAACCTCTTGCTTTGGGCTCATACAGTACAAATTGAAATGGAAACTGTCTCCAAAATATCATTGAAAACATGGATCTTGAAGTCAGTTATTCTGACGTACCCACCTATGATTCCCCACCTGACATCCTTGATTTTGTCCTACATAAGAATCTAATCCAGAATATTACTTCTAATGTGCTAAAATTGTTGGAGCTTGGATCCTAACAATGTTAGCTCGGACTTCCGTCTAGCTCCTTTAGCCTTTTGTCTGGTCTTATATGTTGACGATTTCTGGCAGAATGTGGACTGTACACCAGACCTGTGGATTGACTACTGAGACTTGTCTAGGTGCGATGTAGCAGCAAGCTGTTTGAATAAAATAATGACCAAACAGCCTCACTGGTTTTAGCTGACTGGCTTCACTTTATTATCACTTTCACTCTTTTTATATACACATATATTTACATAAATTAAAAGAAAAATTTACATAATTATAGAACAATGCAACCTGGCAAGATATTTGCATAGTTAGGCGCAAACAACATGAATTGACATACGACCATATTCCAGTATTAGTTGTCCTTCAAGACTTCAAACTGGAAAGTTTAAATACTAAAATAAAATCACAGACTGGGCAAGCAGAAGTATTTGATTTTAGTGAACATAAAGCGTTCTTCTACATCAGATTATCTCCAAACCTCATTTTGCTCGGACGACACAAGAAGATCTTCAATACCTTCAATCAATCCAAATGTTACCAGACAGACATAACCTCGCACCATCAGATTGGTACTTGGTCAATGTCCCATTTACTTCCTAGGACGGTACTTCAATGACCAGATTGAGTTTGAAGTTAAGGATAAAGAGTTTTTTGTATCGAATGATCAGAACTGGTATCACCGCGGGATCGACGAATTGGCAGAAAGATAGCTTAAGACGATGCAACACGGTGGTCTGTACTTTGAATGCGCTAGGTAGAATTCGTTACAAAATATTTGTTTTTAATTAAAAAGGCATATATTGAATCAAAATATCATTTATTTTATCAATATTTCATTTGACTGAACGCTATTTTTTATCAAGGTATTATAACAGACATATAGACCCACATTAAAATGCTATAATACCTTGATAAAGGTTGGCGTTCAGCCAACTGAAATATTGATAAAATAAATGATAACAATACAGTCAATAATGTATTTTGAGGTTGTAGGTTGACACTTAGTACATAGTGGGTAAACCTTGCAACCATTCTGGAAAGTCATTGTCCGTAGATGACCAGACTTAAGTCTGGAAATCAAAGACTGTTGTTATCTTGGGAGGACAGAACCGGGGCTTGTCCCTCCTGCTCTATGTCATGTGAAGCAGTAGATTTCCTTTCTTTCTGTCATTGGGTCTTGATGGAACGAAGGAGGTCTTTTTCGTCTAGTTATCAAAGCACAATATGATAATATGGTTGATAAGACATAATACAAAGTGGTTGTACAGGATTCTTTGACCACAAAATATATAAATGTTTGCCTGGTAACACAACAACAACAACAACAAAACAGCTTTATTAGGGCATCTTGCCCTGTACGGATTCTCCGTGGAGTTACAGACAATATTAGCCATAAGAGAACAGGTGAAAATAGAGTATTTACAATTAAGGTATGGCAAACAGGGTGACTTTTTATTGTGCCCCTGTTCTTCTCTCTTCCACGAGTGCAATTTTATTTCCAACCGCTTTTTGAAAGTTGAACAGTTCAATTGCCCAACTTTTCTTATCTGAAACAGTTTTTATTAGCTTTATTGAGTTCAAATGCGGTCTAGGAAGACTTTTCAGGATCTTTTTTCTCTCTCCTTCCAGATCCCCGCATTCAGCAATAAAATGGAATATTTCATCAGTTATCTGACTTCCACATAACCCACAGTACAAATCTTCTTTCTTAATTGCGTAAATATGATTTTCTTTGATCATTGTTGACATTAATCTGATCTGTGCAATAAAACTCACTAAAGCTGAAGACAAATTACATGAAAAGTAATGTTCTGGAATAAAGGAATCATAAAGTAACCCATAGTTTGAGTATGTTTTCGTAAGAGATAATTTTGCCAGATCTTGCTGCAATAGCTGTTCAATTTTTATTTTTAGTATATTCGGAAGTTCGATCTGTATGTCATCATAATTTAACCTATAGTTTAGCCATGTGAGTCCACAATGATTGATGATATCCATAATATTCTTACAGAATCCTATAGTTTTTTTTTGTCATTAAGGAAATTTCCTTCAATCTATTGCAGCATAGCTTAGGTAGTCTATTGTCTTCCATTTTTTGTAATCTAATGAAATATTTCAAAATTAATTTGATCGTTGTAAAAGTCAAAGATATTCTGCCTGTTTCCAGCCTTACAATATACCCTGGTATATATCTTGGTAGATTCAGAAAATTTTTGATAAACGTATTCTGTAATTGGTCTATAATATCCGTATTGTCCCAAGCCCACACAGGGGCCGCATAGAGCAGTATTGATTTAATAACTGAGTCAAATAGATTCAGAGCAACTTTTAATGAGTTAATTTTTTCTTTTTTTATCAGTCTAATAGTTGCATTTATTGCCGTATTTGCTTTGGCTTTATAAAAGAGGGCTACCTTTTTGCTATTAATAGTGGAAGTGAATGGATATCCCAAATATGTAATATTGGACGCAACAGTCAGTGGGGTGTCACCCCAGTACCAGTTTTCGTGTCTTGCCGGTCTTCCTCCATTTCTGAATACCATTATTTTGGACTTATTTTCATTTAAAACTAATTTGTTCTTATCCAGGTAAGACTTTAGTAAATTGATTTTAATTTGAAGATTAATTTTCGATTCTCCAATTATGGCTATGTCATCCGCATACATAAGTAGGTGTAAAACACCAAAATCAGGGAGATGAAATCCTGTATGTGCTGAGTTATTAAAAATTTCTATTAGGTCGGCCATATATAGTATAAATAAAAGTGGGGAAAGTGATTCTCCCTGCAACACTCCAGAATTAATTTTCACATTACTTGAATATTGTTCTTTCCATCGGATAGTAATCTTAGCTTCTTGGTAAAAGTTTTTTATCAGCATTACAAATTTATTGCTAATGCCCATTTTATGCAATTTTTGCCAAAGTAAATCATGTGGGACTGTGTCGAAAGCTTTAGTCAAATCGACGAAGAAGACATATAGCTTGCCTCGTTTTCTTCTCAGAGATAATTGGATGAGTGAATTCAATAGTATTATGTGGTCAGTGCATGATCGGTTCTTACGGAAACCTGCTTGGTTTTCTAAAATAATCCCTCTTTTTTCTATCCAGTTGTTTAATCTGTTTCTTAGTATTGTAGTAAATAATTTAGATATATTACTGCAGAGGGCAATCCCTCTGTAATTTGTTGGGTTATTCTTATCCCCGCTTTTATATATAGGGTGTACTATTGAGTTCGTCCAGAGTTGCGGGTATTTTTCTGTGGACATTATTTTGTTGAATAGGTTTTTCAATTTAGTTAAAGTCGGTATCGGTAAATTCTTTAGCAACTCATTTGGTATACCATCGAGTCCCACTGCTTTGCCATTCGCTAGTTTTTTTACTACATCATGGATCTCTTCAAGGGTTATTTCCGCGTCTAAATCTGGATCTTTCCAACCGATCATCTGGTTTAACGTAAAAGTAGCTTCTTTGTTTTCTTTGTTCAGTAAATTTTTTATAAAAAAAAAACCATTCTTTTATATCAATCTCTCCTTGTATTGTTGGTTTTTTTTTCTGAAGGATGCAATGGCATTCCAGAAGGATTTGGGATCTTTGGCGTTTTTTATCCTTTCATTCTTGTCCTTGTTGAATTCATCTCTTTTTCTTTGCAGGAGCTTAAAATATTCCCTCCTAGCCTCAATATATTTTTGGCGGTCGTGTATGTTATTTGAGTTCCTACATCTTTGTAAACTTACTTTGGTCGTTTTTTTTCATAATATAGCAATCTTTGTCATACCAAGGTTTTGAAAGTTGGTGTCGTCGTTTAGCAAATTTAATTATATTTGCCGATTCCATTGCCGTGTAGATCTGTTTAGTAAAATTTAATGTTTCTGTGTTAATATCGGTTTCATTTCCAACTTCAATATCACTTAACTTATGTTTTAGCATCTCCACATTTTCTTTCGTCCAAATGAATTTTCGTGTTAGTATTTCATTTTTATACGAGGATTTAATAGCTTCATACCCAGTATTAATTTGTAAAACAATTGGTAAGTGGTCTGAATATGAAAGTTCATCGATCCACATATCCGATATAATCTGTGTTAAACCGTGTGTGTACATGAAATAATCCAAAACCGATGAACCTCTTTCTGAAATAAAAGTGAATGAGCCGTGCGTGTCACCCTTAGTTCTTCCATTAGCTATTGTTATAGAATTTGAATCAGTGAAGGAAATTAGTTTTTCAGATAGTTTCGAAGATATTAGGTCTTTAGATTTCCTATATTTGTTGAGGGGTGAATTTAGTTTCAGTGGCTTATGGAAGCCTCCAGCATTGCCTATTCTAATATTGATGTCACCAGCTATTAGCACTTCGTTACCTTCACTCATGTGATAATCAATATGCCTAAGTAAATTTGTTAAATTTTGTTCTTGTAATACATTAGGAGGTAAATAAGCAAACAACAAACATATACTCTCGGTGGTTTTGTCTAGAAATTTGTGCGTCAAGACAGATATCCAGTAAGGGTTTGTTTCGATTTTTCTAACCGTATGTTGGAAGTTTTTTTTTATCCCAATCAGAATTCCCCCCGAGCCCCTTCCCTTTAGTTCTGTCTTCATTGCTGGGCTTTGAATTATGTAATATTCATCTGTTAATAATTCAATAACATCAGTGATCCATGTTTCATTTAGTGCAAAAAGTTCGTATTTTTTTAGGTATTCAACGAGTGGAAATATTGATGTTATTCTATTGAATCCATTTATATTCTATTGTAATATTTTAATTTTAGTATCTATATGTTTGGCCTGGGTTACTTGTTTGTCTTTTATTGCCGATTCACAGTTTTTCGTATGTGTATATCTAATTTTAGTTGTATTTCTATCTGATATATTTTCCGTAACCTTTGAGTTTTTAATTTTAAAAGTTTTAGCCGTGAGTGTTTTATCATAAAGTGGCTGTATGGGCACTGTATTAGAGATCTGTTTATCAATGGGTTGACTATTTACAAGTGATTGTTTCCTATCTGCCTGCTACAATGAATGTCCATTGGCATCTACAATTTGTCCATCACAGACCTTATATGCTATGCCATTAATTATTAATTTATTATTATTGCGTATGATATTGTTTTTCACAGCACAATACAACAATGTTGGCAAGTCTCCCTAGAGTGGAATGTCGAGGTGACGAATCCACTCCAGGGCCTCCTCTGTGCACCGGTGGATATCCCCAAGTGTTCCCTGGAAGAATCTTCGAGGACAGTCCCTTAGGATATGGTGCATTGTTTGTATTTGTCCACAGTCGCAGTTCTGGTCTGGACTCATGTTCCACTTATTTAGTAGGTAGTTGCATCTACCAGTAGAGGTCCTGATTCTATTGAGGGTTGACCAGGTCCTCCTAGGTAGGTTGTAGCCGGGAGGTTTGGTGTTAGGGCCGATTCATTAGTGCTGTAAAGACCAGGATATCCTAAAGGATATTTGGTCATCAGTTGGTGATATCTGTCGATCAAAAGATCTAGCCCGAGGGCGCATGCCGGCCATCACCTTCCTCGGAAGAAGCCGCTCCTAACATGGAGGGCAGACGCTTCATCAGCCGTTCCTAACATGGATGCAGACGCTGGAGTAGTTGTTGTTGGCTACAGCCTTTGGTTGATTACATGGCGGGCTGGACTCGCCATTTGACTCAGTGTCGTCATTGGGCTTTTGTGGCTTTTTGTAGAGGTACCAGTGCCACCTGATACCCCACCACGCCCTGGTTTTTGTCCCTTATTTATTGTCCCTTAGCTTAGCTAGAGTACCTTTTTCGACGAGTTCTCTTCTTTTGACATTCAAAACGCGTCGTTGTTCTCTCATCTTCATACTATAGTCCTTCGATAGTGCCTGGTAACACAATAACCTTCAGTTTGGAAATAACCGGTATATCCATAAATTCTCAAATTACCAATATCCAGCCTACAAATCCCCGAACATAAATCTAAACGAAGATGAGATTAAAGGCATGTTTCAACTAATTCACCAACCATTATGGTCAGAGACTTCAACGGCAAACATCTTTCTTGGGGCTCCTATAGTACAAATTCAAAACTGTCTCTAAAATATCATTGAAAACATGGATCTTGTAATCAGTTATCCTGACGTACCCACCTATGAACTCCCATATGACATCCTTCATATTTCCATACATAAGAAGCTAACCCAGAATATTACCTCTAAAATACTACATGAATTAACATACGACCATCTTCCAGTATAAGTTGTCCTTCAAGACTTCAAACTGGAAAATTTAAATACTAAAATAAAAATCACAGACTGAGAAAGCAGAAGTACCTGATTTTGGTGAACAGAAAACGTTCTTCTACAACAGATTATCTCAAAACCTCATTTTGCTCGAACGACACAAGAAGATCTTCAATACCTTCAATCAATCCAAATGTTACCAGACAGACATAACCTCACACCATCAGATTGGTACTTGGTCAAAGTCCCACTTCCTTACAGGATGGCACTTCAATGGCCAGATTGAGTTTGAAGTTAAGTCTAAAGAGTTATTTGCTTCGAATGATCAGAACTGGCATCACCGCGGCATCGACGAACTGGCAGAAAGATAACTAAAGACGATACAAGACGTTTGTCTATACCTTGTGTATGAAAAAGTGAAAGTTGTATAAGCTTATGATTTTGCTTTGTTTCCAAAATGAATCGATGTTGGTTCCATATGATTGAATTGAATATTACACTTTTAGTTCTATATGTATTTTATCGATTAAAAAGGAACACAACAAAATAAAAAAGAAAATATAATTACAAAATGATTTGATAGTTAACAAAGAAAAAAAAGCTGATGATGATAAAAAAAATTGAATATGTCTGCCAGAAAAATGCTTCTATGAATTAAAAAATAAGAACAATTACATTATTACAAAATTGTTAATTACAAAATTAACATATAAACTTCAAACACCTTGAATGCAAGGTAGAATTCGTTACAAAGTTATGTGTTTTTAATTAAAAAGACATATATTGGATCAAAATATTATTTATTTCACGGATATTTCAGTTGGCTGAACGCCAACCTTTATCAAGGTATTCTAACATATTAATGTGTGTCTGTATATCTGTTATAATACCTTGATAAAGGTTGGCGTTCGGCCAACTGAAATATTGGTAAAATAAATTATATTTTGATCTAATATATGCCTTTTTATTTAAATATTAATTTATGGATTCCTCTATTTTCAAAAAGTTTGTGTTATGTAAATAAAGTGTCAAAACCATTGCAAAACCTCTGGTTTACCCTCTGTAGTTAAGAACAGCATGCATTCTTTTAGAGGAAAATGCTCTTCAGGTGGATGAAGAGTTGAATGATCCTTTCTCTTCATTTAGCCAATAGACAGAGGCACGAAACCGCGCCTTTTTGCTCGTTAATAAAGGAAACACTCATTTCACGATCTAGTCTCTTTATTCAATAAATAAATAACCTGCCCCATCCAGCATCGACACAACAGTCTTGCATCGCCTGTGGGTCCGGCGACCTGTCGCTGGTTCACCAGCACTGGTCCTGCCGCTACATCAGGCCTCTCATCCGGGAGGCATTTACCATAATCGGGCGGCCCCCTGATCTGCAGGGCTGGGTCTTCAGGCAAGGCCTAGACGATGACGCCCTGGCCATCCTGGCGTCTGCCAAGACGCGCATCTATAGGTACTTCCTCGGCGCGGAACTGAGGAGTGAAGACCTTGTCTGGAGAAGGACTCTTTCAAGGTGGGGAAGCCTTCCTTGCTGAAGATATTTGTATATAGATTCCCCTACACTTTATATGCCCTTTTACTCTTTTTATTTTTCCACCTTTGTAAAATTTGATTAAAAGAATCTTTATTCAATAAAGGTCCTGACATCTACTGACAAGGTTCCTAATTAAAAATCATATTATTTGTATTTATAAATGTTTATACGTAACGCTGTATTTCAGAAAACCGTGTATGTGCATATGAGTAGAACTAGGATTCAAAGTAATCATTCCCCTTAAGAGAGTGACAGGAAGTCACAGAAATGTCGGGAGTTAAACTATTGGTTGATGTGTTGTTCTCTATATCAACACTTCCAACCAGCAAATGATCTTTAGAAACTATAAATGTTTAGTGATTCTTTTAATATTTCGTGTAACCTTTAACTAGATATGTATATGGTGAATTATAAACGACAATAACATATTGAAAATATATTTAATTGTTATTGAAGGTGATGGTTCTGTAGAGGCGGGAGGGGGTGTAGGATCAAAGTACACTCTTGTAGAGCCATGTTGGGGGCGAAAAGGAATGTTGTTGGGGTCAATGGCTCGCTTGATTGGGGGAGGGAGGAGGTATGTTGGTGGATTGACTACACTCTTGTACGAGCCACATTTGGGGACTAGGGAATGTTGTTGGGGAAATGGCTCGATTAAGTGGGGTAGGGTGGTGGTTTGCTGGAAAATGAACTGAACTGCTCTACGTGCCATGTTGGGGCTAGAGCATCTTGTGGGGGCAATGGCACGCTAGAGTGGGGCGAAGTGGTGAAGAGATGCTGGAGGAATGAGGTGCGCTAGTTTGTGAGCCACATTGGGGGATAGAGAATGTTGTTGGGGGGAATGGCTCGCTTGATTGGGGGAGGGAGGTGGTTTGCTGGAAAATGAACTGAACTGCTCTACGTGCCATGTTGGGGCTAGAGCATGTTGTTGGGGGCAATGGCTCGATAGAGTGGGAGACGATGATGGTGAACAGGGTTATTGAAATGCAGTCTTGCTATGTTGGGGGCTATGGAATTGAGGAAATAAGGACACTCTTGAACGTGCCATGTTGGGGCTAGGGCAGGTTGTTGGGGGCAATGGCACGCTAGAGAGAGGAAGGGTGGGGAAAGATACTGGAAGAAAGAGGTGCGCTATTGTGTGAGCCACATTGAAGAATAGGGATTGTTGTTGGGGAAATGACTCGCTATAGTGAGGGACGGTGAGCTGGGTTATTGAAATGCACTCTTGCTATATTGGGGGCTATGGGATGGAGGAGAGACGGACACGCTTGAAAGTGCCATGTTGGAAGTTAGATCATGTTGTTGGAGGCAATGACACGCTAGAGTGAGGACAGGGGTGGAGGGATGCTGGAGAAAGCAAGTGCATTCTTATTCAGGAAGGATCGGTGTGTTGTTCATATCTTGGGGCATTCTTGATATAAAAAGCACGCAATTATTGTGGAGGTCTGGAAGTTCCAAATTTGCACAGGCGATCTGACTTGCTGACATGAACAGTCTGATCCCAGATGTTGTGGTTCCACGTGGACGCTCGATGGAAGAAGAGTGAACGGCCATCTTGTTGGAGGCTGAGCGTCTCGTGCTGATGTCGGTGGCTGGCTATCGGTGAGGAACAGTGGATGTCTTGTGAGGTGTTGGGTCGTGTTGGTTGAACGCTGTTCTTTGAACTGCCTCCGCGAATATCATTCGCTGAACATCATAGAGCCGTGCTAGAAGCTCCGAGCTGGTGTCGGTGGACGTGGCTGGCTAGCAGTGAGGGACGGTGGAAGTCTTGAGTGTCGTGGAAGCTGCTCGGATAGCGTCCTTGGGACTGACGTCGTGGACTCCGGGATCTCCGAGCTGGTGTCGGTGGACGTCGAAGGCTAACAGTGAGGGACAGTGGAAGTCTTGAGTGTCGTGGAAGCTGCTCGGACCCAGTCGCCTCAGGAACCTCCATCACAGTGTCTGGACCTTGTACCGTGCTGGAGGAGCAGTAGTGGGACTCTCTTGTTGTCCGGAAGATGACCGCTGGTCAGTTAACGCGGCCATTCTCGCCCCTATCTCCTCGATGATCCTTCTTTCCCGGAAGTCTTACCACTACTGCGAATGCTCATTCTTGCGTTGCCATGACGTTACTTCTACTAAAATTATCAAATTTGAACCCAAACAGAAGATAATTGATCTTGTATTGAATGTTGAAAGATACCTTTCTCATTGATATATATATTCTTCTGGGTTGCTATATGTTAAAATGCATTAAAACAATATATATTTTCTATCATCCGAGTACAGAACATAATAGTAGCAATTAAGAATTAGCCACAATACCAGTTTAGGCAAATTCAGACAAACAGCCAGCCTGTATACCATGGTTTCAGACTATGGTCCTTATTTGTACAAGGGCGGATTCAATTCCACAACATCCTGAGAGAGGGCGTTAGGAAATCGGTTGAATTGGCTTAAAACCGGAATTTGAGCTGGTAAAATGAATAGGGTCAGTCACACATACATGCAACAGAAACATTTTCAAAAATAATTACACTATAAAAATATATCGACGACGTATTTCAAATCGAACAATTCTCACACCACTATATATACACAAGTAAATTTAACCATTGCCGAAAAAATAATTCATTTGTCAGATCCAACAAAAATATATACACTGGTCCGCAAAATTGAAGGAACAATATATTTTTTTCATTTATCTCAAATTTTATTGAACATTTATCAATGGAATTTTATACACAAATTTATTATTCCATTATTGATTATAATACCCGAAATCAAAGAATTCTAACACGTAATTCATGCAAATTAGCCGGTCAAGCAATGATTTTTTGCAGTCAGTGCATAAATATCTTGGATATTGTTGTTAATATGGGGTGTGATCGCCTTTAACTGATAGACAGGCTCTACATCGGTGAACCATACTAAGAATTAGGGAGTTTATCAGCTCCTGTGGAATCAACGCCCACAATTGTGTTAAGGCTGTTTCTAGCTCATGAGTGTTTCTATTCACTGCACTGCAATGTCGGGAGTTAAACTATAGGTTGATGTGGCTGTGGTTTTCTCTATATCAACACTTCCAACCAACAAATGATCTTCAGAAACTATAAATGTGTCGTGATCCTTTTAATATTATGTACATTTAACTAGATATGTATATGGTGAATTATAAAAGACGAAAACTTATTGAAAAAATATTTAATTGTTATTAAAGGTGATGGTTCTGTAGAGGCGGGAAAGGGGGGTGTAGGAACAAGGTAAATTCTTGTAGAGCCATGTTGGGGGCGCAAAGGAATGTTGTTGGGGTCATTGGCTCGCTTGACTGGAGGAGGGAGGAGGTATGTTTGTGAAATGACTGCCCTTGGGTACAAGCCACATTGGGATCTAGGGAATGTTGTCGGGAAATGACTCGCTTGATAGGGGTAGGGAGGTGGTTTGCTGAAGGAATGAACTGGACTGCTGTATGAGCCATGTTGGGGCTAGAGCATGTTGTTGAGGGGCAATGGCAGCTATATTGGGGCGAAGTGGTGAAGAGATGCTTAAGGAATGAGGTGCGCTATTTTGTGAGCCACATTGTTGAGGGAATGGCTCGCTTGATTGGGGGAGGGAGGTGGTTTGCTGGAAAATGAACTGAACTGCACTACGTGCCATGTTGGGAGCTAGAGCATGTTGTTGGGGGCAATGGCTCGATAGAGTGGGAGACAATGATGGTGAACTGGGTTATTGAAATGCAGTCTTGCTATGTTGGGGGCTATGGAATTGAGGAAATAAGGACACTCTTGAACGTGCCATGTTGGGGCTAGAACATGTTGTTGGGGGCAATGGCTCGATAGAGTGGGAGACGATGATGGTGAACAGGGTTATTGAAATGCAGTCTTGCTATGTTGGGGGCTATGGAATTGAGGAAATAAGGACACTCTTGAACGTGCCATGTTGGGGCTAGAACATGTTGTTGGGGGCAATAGCACGCTAGAGAGAGGATGGGTGGGGAAAAGATGCTGGAAAAATGAGGTGCGCTATTGTATGAGCCACATTGAGGAATAGGGATTGTTGTTGGGGAAATGACTCGCTATAGTGAGGGACGGTGAGCTGGGTTATTGAAATGCACTCTTGCTATGTTGGGGACTATGGGATGGAGATAAGGACACTCTTGAACGTGCCATGTTGGGGTTAGATCATGTTGTTAGGGGCAATGACACGCTAGAGTGAGGACACGGGTGGAGGGATGCTGGAGAAATCAAGTGCATTCTTATTCAGGATGGATCAGTGTGTTGTTCATATCTTGGGGCATTCTTCATATAAAAAGCACGCAATTATTGTGGAGGTCTGGAATTTCCAAATTTGCACAGGCGATCTGACTGGCTGACATGAACTGTCTGATCCCAGATGTTGTGGTTACACGTGGACGCTCGATGGAAGGAGAGTGAACGACCATCTTGTTGGAGGCTGAGCGTCTCGTGCTGGTGTCGGTGGCTGGCTATCGGTGAGGAACAGTGGATGTCTTGTGAGGTGTTGGGTTCGTGTTGGTTGAACGCTGTTCTTGGAACTGCTTCCGCGAATATCATTCGCTGAACATCATTGAGCCGTGCTAGAAGCTCCGAGCTGGTGTCGGTGGACGTGGCAGGCTAACAGTGAGGGACAGTGGAAGTCTTGAGTGTCGTGGAAGATGCTCGGACCCAGTCGCCTCTGGAACCTCCATCACAGTGTATGGACCTTGTACCGTGCTGGAGGAGCAGTAGTGGGACTCTCTTGTTGTCCGGAAGATGACCGCTGGTCAGTTAACGCGGCCATTCTCGCCCCTATCTCCTCGATGATCTTTCTTTCCCGGAAGTCTTACCACTACTGCGAATGCTCATTCTTGCGTTGCCATGACGTTACCTCTACTAAATTTATCAAATTTGAACCCAAACAGAAGATAATTGATCTTGTTTTGAATGTTGAAAGTTACACTTCACATTCATATATTCTTCTGGGTTGCTATATGTTAAAATGCATCAAAACAATATATTTTTTCTATCATCCGAGTACAGAACATAATAGTAGCAATTAAGAATAAGCGACAATATCAGTTCAGCAAAATTCAGACAAACAGCCAGCCTGTATACCATGGTTTCAGGCTATGGCCCTCATCAGTACTGGGGCGGATTCAATTCCACAACATCCTACGAGAGGGCGTTAGGAAATCGGTTGAATTGGCTTAAAATCGGAATTTAAGCTGGTAAAATGACTAGAGTCAGACACACACATTCAACAAAAACATTTCAAGAATCTTTACACCATAAAATATGTCGGCGACGTCTTTAAAATCGAACGATTCTGACACCACTAAAATTAACCAATGCAGAATAAAGGATTCATTTGTCATATCCAAATAAAACAAAGAATACAATGGAAAAAATGGCTTCAAAGGATGAATTTCTTGCTTAATTTATTCTCTCAAGCGTTCGGATATTATAAAACCCTTTTATTTTATAGGGGGAAGGCGAAGTACGTCTGGATCTTAAGATCCTGGTAAGGCTACCCAAAACGTGAAGGCTCCTCCCGAAGGTATGGGGGTGAATAGGTTACCCCATCTAAGTCCCAGCAGGTCTGTGGAAGGGACCCCACCATAAAATTCCTTTTCCAATGAACACCCATTGTACCTATCGAAGGGCTGTTACACCAGAAAAACTTGCATTTTCGCGATGAAAAAAGAAAATCCCAATTCAGCGAATTGTATTTTATTCATTCCTACATATATCTATATATATAAAAATGAATGTTTGTATGTTTGTTTGTTTGTTTGTATGTCCGGTATACAAATTCGCAGTTGTTCACTAATTCAAACCAAAATTTCCATACATAGGTAAAAAAATACGGGGAAGACGATAGGCTATTTTAAAAAAAATATATAAATCCATTATTAAAACTATATATTCAAATTATTCTACTTAGCTCACGAACAGCGCCCTCTATCAAGTACTAAAAGGTTATAAATACGTTTGATATCTAAATATTCTCAATATTTTATTAATATAATAGTTCGCTTATATGATAACACATACGTTTAGAATATACATGATCTAAATCGAAATATTTATAGACGCTCGCTCGATTTGAAGATTTATATATTTTCATTTTTAGATATAACTGATCTAATTCGCCGTTTAAAATAACTGCTCTAATTCGAAATATTTGGTATGTTTTATTTGTGTTCACTCTATTTCTATTTATTTGAAGTATTATAATTTCCATGTTTCAAAAACCTATTTAAAAAAGGTCGTTAGAAATATGTAAGGCCTGAAATAGCTTTACATGCGAATATTTATGATGCCAACCGTGTGTTAATGGTCAGGTGTACGGCTTCGTATTTCCACAACCTTGGTTCGAAACTTAGCCTGGGTGTTTTTTTCATATTATTGAAGCAAAGTGTTTTTAACAGTACCAACATTTCCATACATAAGTAAAAAAAAAAACGAGGAAAACGATAGGCTATTTTAAATTATATTAAAATTAAATATTAAAACTATATATTCAAATAATTCTACTCAGCTCACGAACAGCGCCCTCTATCAAGGTTATAAATAGGTTTAAAATAGAAATCTTCTCAAAATTTTATTAATAATAGTTCGCTTAATAATTAGAATACTTGATCTAAATCGAAATATTTATAGACGCTCGCTCGATTTGAAGATTTTTATCGTAACTAATCTGACTGAAATTTTAACAGTACATAGAGTAGAATCTGGAAAAACTTATAGTGAAATTTTCAGGTCTCTATCCGAATATTCGTCGCGTTTGCCCTTTGCTCGCGAGCAGCGCCTCTAGCGGTGAAGATGGGAGGTAATATCAGCTGACCTAATGTACATGTAAAGTTTGGAGCGGGACGTTTCACAAGAGTGACATCCACGGCGCCAATTTATAATTGTAACGAATAGTATTTGAATAAAACATTTAATCAGGCAAACCCGGGCGTTGCCCGGGTCATTCGTCTAGTTAAAAATAAAGAAGGCATATCCTGACCAGGAGCACATGTGTTTTTAGATGACAGAGCGTCATCTGGTGAACAGAAATCAACTAAACATTGATTTAACCTGTTCCCTGATATTTGGCCAACCTAATTTCTTGATAAATTAAGAAAAGCCATCCACGAACGCGTTTCGCGCTGTTGGCGCTCGTCAACGTTGAGTAGGCTGTACCACTGTACACACATAAACATGTGTGTCAAAGGACGTCAAAGTCCGAAATTTTGCCGAATTTACAGCATTAGAAACACGTCGCCGTAAACTTGTATTCCTCCTTCAAGATGATTTCTGACGATTCCTTGTCTTGTATTAATAAATATAAAAGAAAGAAAACACCTATATTCTTCAAAATACAAATCCGATAACTTGTATAAAGTCAAATATGATCGTTCATCTTTATGATCTATAGCATCTTCTGACAAAATGGAGAATTCATCTTTAAATTAAATCTAATAGAGAGAGTTTCATCTCTAACTTGTAAATAAAGTTGGATTTTAAATAAATTTGCATATCCATCTATATATATATACACAGGGGAGTTTGATTAATCAACATGGAGGGTTTGTTTGTTTGTTAATTAATCAGTTCTTGTTTGTTCTTAACTATCTTTGTGATTTATATGGATAGAAATGTGAAAAATTCATGGAGAGGTTAGAACAAAAACTTCACGTATGGCGCTGTACTCAACTTTATAGATTTTCGTTGCCACATCACATGTGTAGACATGTGGTGCGCTTACAGAAAAAGCAGTCGCGAACTATCCACCATGATTATCATGGCCTGTACCACCACGTGTACTAGGGATAAGCAAATAAAAATATATTTTCGTGAAATAGACGTTATAAGGATATTTATTCAAAAATTAAAGATACTTCGGTTAGTAAATCTTTTAATTATCTTTACGTTTCGACAAAAATATTTTGTCCTCGTCAGGAGCGAACAAAAATTAAAACATTTGGTAAAGCGTTAAAAATTATTCTAAGGCTGCAAGGGCATTCGAGGTAATAAAAAGATTTACTGGCTGAAGTATCTTTAATTTGAAGAACTACGAATGCCTGTAAGGCCACCTCTATCTTTATGATAAGTTTATTTATCTTTATGAAAGTTCTTTGCAAACTTTATTGAGACGCCGGCAATGTAAATTCCTCTCTTTTTGCATATTCATTCAGAAGTTTTACATATTTGTAAATATAATTCTGTATATAAGGATGTGTAAGTTTAATAAAAGTGTGTTAGTAACAATCGGGTATTGGTGAATTATTAGTGTCATCAGGGTTTCTGGTGTTGTGGGCACTTTTAAGGAAGAAAATAGGCTTTGGTTGGAGACAAGAAGAAGTCTGGAAAGAAGATCCAGTAGCTCTGTCATAATTATTTAGATAAGGCCAGACATATCCAGGATGCAGCAAGTTTCTGAGCTTAGTAAGTGAGGCAGTAATCGTATCCGAAACACTTCATATACCTACGGCATTTCTTAATACATAACTTAAATATTTAAATAAAAAGGCATATATATCATTTATTTTACCAATATTTCAGTTGGCTGAACGCAAACTTTTATCAAGGTGTTATAACATTTTAAAATGTTTCAACAACAAACTCAGCGCCACATAACGTCAACAGCATTCGTCAACAGGTTTATGTGGCGCTGAGTTTGTTGTTGAAACACTTTAAAATGTTATAACACCTTGATAAAGGTTGGCGTTCAACCAACTGGAATATTGGTAAAGTAAATTATATTTTGATCTAATATATGCCTTTTTAATTAAATATTTATTTATGGATTGCTCTTTTTTCAGAATAACTTAGATAGTACATAGGAATTCAGGATTTAAAAAGTACAAATGAGTTTGTTCTTGTGGCACAGTAGAACCTCCCTTCAGCGGACCCCCCGCTAGCAGGCACCTCTCTACAAAGGACAGTTTTCATTTGCAAAATTACCATTTTTACTATTTAGCTACTCTCCGGTAAGAGGACGCTTCTTCAGAAAGGACAGTTTTCATTTGCAAAATTACCATTTTACAATTTAGCAACTCTCCGTTAAGAGGACACCTCTCCACAAAGAACAGTTTTCATTTGCAAAATTACCACTTTTACAATTTAGAAACTCTCTGGTAAGAGGACACTTCTTCAGAAAGCACAGCTTTTATTTTCAAAATTACCATTTTAC
Source organism: Cordylochernes scorpioides (assembly GCA_030710605.1). Taxonomy (NCBI): domain Eukaryota; kingdom Metazoa; phylum Arthropoda; class Arachnida; order Pseudoscorpiones; family Chernetidae; genus Cordylochernes; species Cordylochernes scorpioides. The sequence continues at coordinate 20,180,195 of CP092880.1, forward strand.
AATTTAGCAACTCTCCGTTAAGAGGACATCTCTCCACAAAGAACAGTTTTCATTTGCAAAATTACCACTTTTACAATTTAGAAACTCTCTGGTAAGAACATTTCTTCAGAAAGCACAGTTTTTATTTTCAAAATTACCATTTTTACAATTTAGCAACTCTCCGGTAAGAGGACACTTCTCTCCCTGAAGGACACTTTGGCTCTGCAATTAGGTGTCCTTTACAGGGAGGTTCTACTGTATACATATTTCAAGTTTAATTAATTAATTGATCCCACAGAGTATATATGTAAGATCACAAGTAAATAGGTGCTAACTGTAAGAAGATAAGTTTCTCTTTGTTTACTATGTTATATTTTGTTCTCTTTCTTGTAAATCAATAATGTTTAATTAATTTTCTTGGAATCAGTTTCTCTAAACGGGGTCAACAATTATTTAACTATATTAATAGTCAAGTAACAATTTTATATCATTGCACAATAAGGTCTATAGAATTGATACATTGAAAAGAAATTCATTACAAAAAATAAATTCGAAACTATTATAGACGCGTATGATTCTTTTTAAAAATAAAACAATTTCTACTGCCCTTTCTGCAATGGAAAAATTAATGGGGCTCATCAATAGTGAACCCTCCCAACGGTTTCGCCAGTTTAATCTACCAGACCGCTGTTATATTGCATTTTTCGATATTCCTCTTATAGTGATACTTATAGTAGAACTAGAATTCAAAGTAACCATTCCCCTGAAGAGTGTGACAGGAAATCACCGAAATGTCGGGAGTTAAACTATAGGTTGATGTGGCTGTGGTTTTCTCTATATCAACACTTCCAACCAGAAAATGATCTTCAGAAACTATGAATGTTTAGTGATCCTTTTAATATTTAATGTAATCTTTAACTGGATATGTATATGATGAATTATAAACGACGAGAACTTATTGAAAATATATTTAATTGTTATTAAAGGTGATGGTTCGGTAGAGGCGGAATGGGGGAGGGGGGTGTTGAATGAAAGTAAACTCTTGTACGAGCTATGTTGGGAGCGCAAGGGAATGCTGTTGAGGGCAATGGCTCGCTTGATTGAGGGAGGGGGGAGGTTTGTTTGTGAAATGCCTGCACTCTTGTTCAAGCCACATTGGGGACTAGTGAATGTTGTTGGGGAAATGGTTCACTAGAGTGGGTGAGAGAGGAGTTATGCTGGAGGAATGAACTGAACTGCTGTCTGAGCCATGTTGGGGGCTATAGCATGTTGTTGGGGGCAATGGCTCGCTATTGTGAGGGGCAGTGATAAAGATATGCTGGAAGGATGAGAAGCGCTATTTTGTGAGCCACATTGGGGGATAGAGAATGTTGTTGGGGAAATGGCTCGCTTGATTGGGGGAGGGAGGTGGTTTGCTGGATGAATGGACTGAACTGCTGTACGTGCCATGTTAGAGACTAGAGAAGGTTGTTGGGGGCTATGGAACGTTGGAGTGGGGCGAAGTGGGGGAAAATGCTGGAGGAATTAGGTGCGCTATTGTGTGAGCCACATTGGGGGATAGAGAATGTTGTTGGGGAAATGGCTCACTGGAGTGGGGGAGGGATGAGGTTTGCTGGAGGAATGAAATAAACTGCTCTACGTGCCATGTTGGGAGCTAGAGCATGTTGTTGGGGGCAATGACTCGATAGAGTGGGAGACGATGATGGTGAACAGGGTTATTGAAATGCAGTCTTGCTATGTTGGGGGCTATGGAATTGAGGAAATAAGGACACTCTTGAACGTGCCATGTTGGGGCTAGGGCAGGTTGTTGGGGGCAATGACACGCTAGAGAGTGGAAGGGTGGGGGAAAGATACTGGAAGAAAGAGGTGCGCTATTGTGTGAGCCACATTGAGGAATAGGGATTGTTGTTGGGGAAATGATTCGATAAAGTAGGGGACGGTGAACTGGGTTATTGAAATGCACTCTTGCTATATTGGGGGCTATGTGATGGAGGAGAGAAGGACACTCTTGAACATGCCATGTTGGAAGTTAGATCATGTTGTTGGGGGCAATGACACGCTAGAGTGAGGACAGGGGTGGAGGGAGGCTGGAGAAAGCAAGTGCATTCTTATTTAGGAAGGATCGGTGTGTTGTTCATATCTTGGGGCATTCTTCATATAAAAAGCACGCAATTATTGTGGAGGTCTGGAAGTTCCAAATTTGCACAGGCGATTTGACTTGCTGACATGAACAGTCTGATCCCAGATGTTGTGGTTACACGTGAACGCTCGATTGAAGGAGAGTTAACGGCCATCTTGTTGGAGGCTGAGCGTCTCGTGCTGATGTCGGTGGCTGGCTATCGATGAGGGACAGTGGATGTCTTGTGTTGGGTTCGTGTTAGTTGAACGCTGTTCTTGGAACTGCCCCCGTGAATATCATTCGCTGAACATCATAGAGCCGTGCTAGAAGCTCCGAGCTGGTGTCGGTGGACGTGGCTGGCTAGCAGTGAGGGACGGTGGAAGTCTTGAGTGTCGTGGAAGCTGCTCGAATAGCGTCCTTGGGACTGACGTCGTGGACTCCGGGATCTCCGAGCTGGTGTCGGTGGACGTGGCAGGCTAACAGTGAGGGACAGTGGAAGTCTTGAGTGTCGTGGAAGATGCTCGGATCCATTCGCCTCAGGAATCTCCATCACAGTGTATGGACCTTGTACCGTGCTGGGGAGCAGTAGTGAGACTCTCTTGTTTTCCGGAAGATGACCGCTGGTCAGTTCACGCGGCCATTCTCGCCCCTATCTCCTCGATGATCCTTCTTTCCCGGGAGTCTTACCACTACTGCGCATGCTCATTCTTGCGTTGCCATGACGTCACTTTTACTCCTAATATCAATTTAGAACCCACACAGAAGATAATTGATCTTGTATTGAATGTTGAAAGTTACACTCCACATTAATATATTCTTCTGGGTTGCTATATGTTAGAATGCATTAAAACAATATATATTTTCTATCATCCGAGTACAGAACATAATAGTAGCAATTAAGAATAAGACACAATATCAGTTTAGGCAAATTCAGACAAAGAGCCAACAGCCTGTATACCATGGTTTCAGGCTATGGCCCCCATCAGTACATGGGCGGATTCAATTCCACAACATCCTATGAGAGGTCGTTAGGAAATCGGTTGAATTGGCTTAAAATCGGAATTTAAGTTAGTAAAATGACTAGAGTCAGTCACACACATACATCCAACAGAAACATTTCAAGAATCATTACTCCATAAAAATATATCGACGACGTCTTTCAAATCGAACATTTCTCACACCACTAAAATTAACCATTGCAGAATAAAGGATTCATTTGTCATATCCAGCTAAAACAAAGAATATAATAAAAAAACGGCCTACAAGGATAAATTTCTTTATTTATTTATTTATCATCTCAAACCTTCGGATATTATAAAACCCTTCTATTCTATAGAGAGGAGGCGAATTACGTCTGGATATTAGGATCCTGGTAGGGCCACCCAAGACGTGAAGGCTCCTCCCGAGGTATGGGGATGAGAAGACTACTCCAGCTAAGTCCCAGCAGGTCTGTGGAAGGGACCCTAACATAGAATTCCTTTCCCCATGAACACCCATTGTATCTATCAAAGGGCTGTTACACCCGAAAACTCGCATTTTCGCGATGAAAAAAGAAAATCCTTATTTAGCGAATTGTCTTTTATTTATGCCTACATATATTAAAAATAAAGAAGGCATATCCTGGCCAGGAGCACATATGCTTTTTAGATGACAGAGCGCTATCTGGAGTATTAGAAATCAACTAAACGTTGATTTAACCTGTTCCCTGATATTTGGCCAACCCAATTTCTTGATAAATTAAGAAAAGCCATCCACGAAAGCGTTTCGCGCTGTTGGCATTCGTCAACATGGAGTAGGCTGTACCACTGATCACACATATAAACATAAATATAAAAGAAAGAAAACACCAATATTCTTTAAAATAAAGATCAGTTAACTTGTATTAAGTTAATGTAAAGGTTCATCACTATTACCTACCATCTTCTGACAAAATGGAGAATTCATCTTTAAATTAAATCTAATATAGAGAGAGTTTCATCTCTAACTTGTAAATAAAGTTGGATCTTAAATAAATTTGCATATCCATCTATCTATATACACAGGGGAGTTTGATTAATTAACATGGAGGGTTTGTTTGTTTGTTAATTAATCAGTTCTTGTTTGTTCTTAACTATCTTAGAGATTTATATGGATAGAAATGTGAAAAATTGATGGAGAGGTTAGAACAAAAACTTCACATATTGCTGTACTCAACTTCATAGATTTTCCATAGAAGCATAGGGCGCCTCTCCCGTCAAAATGAACGTCAAAATCCTGACGCCATCTATTGACCGTCGCCGCAACTAGCGGCTTCGGGTCGGTGACAAAGCCACAACACCAGCTTTGGCAAACTGAGAAGCATCCACCTAGAGACCACGGTTTCGGGCTAATGGCCCTCGTCAGTCTAGGGCGGACTTTATTCCATGAGATCCACACAGGATCTAATGGAATCTTCACAATCTACCAAAGAGGTGTTTTGCTGGCAAAGTGCTGGGCCATATTATAGATATTTGTGAAATAGACGTTATAAGGAAATTTATTCAAATTAAAGATACTTCGGTTAGTAAATCTTTTATTATCTCGACGTTCGACAAAAATATTTTGTCTTCGTCAGGGGCGAACAAAAATTAAAAAATTTGGTAAAGCGTTAAAAATATTCTAAGTCTGCAAGGGCATTCGAGGTAATAAAAAGATTTACTGGCCGAAGTATCTTTAATTTGAAGAACTTTGAATGCCGGCCAGGCAGCCTCTATCTTTATGATAAGTTTATTTATCTTTATGATAGTTCTTTGCAACCTTTATGGAAAAAAATACAGTTATGTAGATTTATCTTTTTTTTTGCATATTCATTCAGAAGTTTTACATGTTATGAATATAATTCTGTATATAAAAATGTGTGAGTTTAATAAACGTGTGTCAGTTATAAATCGGGTGTTGTGGGCACTTTTAAGGAAGCATATAGGCTTCAATTCGGTTGGAGACCATTAGAAGGCTGGCAAAAAGATGCAGTCAAGCTCTGCCATAGCTATTTAGATAAGGCCAGAAATATCCAGGATGCGGCAAGCTTTCCGAGTTTAGTTAGTGAGGCAGTGATCGTATCCGAAACACTTTATATTCCTGCGGTATATCTTAATACATAACTTGGATTGAGTGCACACGAAATTTAGGATTTGAAACAATACAAATGAGTCCAGAAATGGACAGTTTTCATTTGTAAAATAACTATTTTTACAATTTAGCAACTCTCCGGTAAGAGAACACCTCTCCACAAAGGACAGTTTTCATTTGCAAAATTATAATTTTATCAATTTAGCAACTCTCCGAAAAAAAAGATAAATTCCACAAAGGACAGTTTACATTTGCAAAATTATCATTTTTACAATTTAGCAACTCTCCGTTAAGAGGATACCTCTCCATAAAGGACACTTTGGATCTGCAATTAGGTGTCTTTTACAGAGAGGTTCTACTGTATATATAATTCAAGTTTAATTAATTAATTGTTCCCACAGAGTATATATATAAGATCACAAGTAAATAAGTGCTAACTGTAAGAAGATATGTTTCTCTTTGTTTACTATGTTATATTTTGTTCTCTCTCTTGTAAATAAATAATGTTTGATTAATATTCTTGGAATCAGTTTCTTTAAACGGATTCAACAATTATTTAACTATATTAATAGTCAAGTAACAATTTTATCATTGCAAAATAAGCTCTATAGAATTAATACATTGAAAAGAAATTCATTACAAAAAATAAATTCAAAACTATTATAGACGCGTATGATTATTTTTAAAAATAAAACAATTTCTACTGCCCTTTCTGCAAAGGAAAAATTAATGGGGCTCATCAATGGTGAACCCTCCCAGCGGTTTCGTCAGTTTAATCTACCAGACCGCTGTTATATTGCATTTTTCGATATTCCTCTTATAGTGATACTGATAGTAGATCTAGAATTCAAAGTAACCATTTCCCTGAAGAGAGTGACAGGGAGTCACTGAATTGTCGGGAATTGGAATAAACCATTGGTTGATGTGACTGTCTTCTTCTGAATCAACTTCCAACCAGCAAATGATCTTTTGAAACTATAAATGTTTAGTGATCCTTTTAATATTTCATGTAAATTTTAACTGGATATGTATATAATGAATTATAAACGACTAGAACTTATTGAAAATATATTTAATTGTTATAAAGGTGATGGTTCGGTAGAGGCGGAATGGGGGAGGGGGGTGTTGAATGAAAGTAAACTCTTGTACAAGCCATGTTGGGGGCGCATAGGAATGTTGTTGGGGGCAATGGCTCGCTTGATTGGGGGAGAGAGGAGGTATGTTGGTGGTTGACTGCACTCTTGTACGAGCCACATTTGGGGACTAGGGAATGTTGTTGGGGAAATGGCTCGCTAGAGTGGGGCGAAGTGGGGGAAAGATACTGGAGGAATTAGGTGCCCTATTGTGTGCGCCACATTGGGGGATAAAGAATGTTTTTGGGGAAATGGCTCACTAAATTGGGGGAAGGAGAAGGTATGCTGGAGAATGAACTGAACTGCTGTACGTGCCATGTTGGGAGCTATATCATGTTGTTGGGGGCAATGGCACGCTAGAGTGGGTGATGGTGAACTGGGTTATTGAAATTAACTCTTGCTATGTTGGGGACTAAGGGATGAAGAAAGAAGGACACTCTTGTACGTGCCATGTTGGGGCTAGATCATGTTGTTGGGGGCTATGACACGCTAGAGAGGGGAAGGGTGGGGGAAAGATACTGGAAGAATGAGGTGCGCTATTGTGTGAGCCACATTGAGGAACAGGGAATGTTGTTGGGGAAATGACTCGATATAGTGGGGGACGGTGAACTGGGTTATTGAAATGCACTCTTGCTATATTGAGGGCTATGGGATGGAGGAGAGAAGGACACTCTTGAACGTGCCATGTTGGAAGTTAGATCATGTTGTTGGGGGCAATGGCACGCTAGAGTGAGGACAGGGGTGGAGGGATGCTGGAGAAAGCAAGTGCATTCTTATTCAGGAAGGATCGGTGTGTTGTTCATATCTTGGGGCATTCTTCATATAAAAATCACGTAATTATTGTGGAGGTCTGGAAGTTCAAAATTTGCACAGGCGATCTGACTTGCTGACATGAGCAGTATGATCCCAGATGTTGTGGTTCCACGTGGACGCTCGATGGAAAGAAAGTGAACGGCCATCTTGTTGGAGGCTCAGCGTCTCGTGCTGGTGTCGGTGGCTGGCTATCGGTGAGGGGCAGTGGATGTCTTCTGAGGTGTTGGGTTCGTGTTGGTTGAACGCTGTTCTTGGAACTGCCTCCGCGAATATCATTCGCTGAACATCATTGAGCCGTTGTAGAAGCTCCGAGCTGGTGTCGGTGGACGTGGCAGTCTAACAGTGAGGGACAGTGGAAGTCTTGAGTGCCTTGGAAGATGCTCATCGCCTCTGGAACCTCCATCACAGTGTATGGACCTTGTACTGTGCTGGGGAGCAGTAGTGGGACTCTCTTGTTGTCCGGAAGATGACCGCTGGTCAGTTCACGCGGTCATTCCTGCCCCTATCTCCTCGATGATCCTTCTTTCCCGGAAGTCTTACCACTACTGCGCATGCTCATTCTTGCGTTGCCATGACGTTACTTTTACTAAAATTATCAAATTTGAACCCAAACAGAAGATAATTGATTTTGTATTGAATGTTGAAAGATACATTTCTCATTGATATATTTTTCTGGGTTGCTATATGTTAAAATGCATTAAAACAATATATTTTTCTATCATCCGAGTACAGAACATAAGAGTAGTAATTAAGAATTAGCCACAATACCAGTTTGGAAAATTCAGACGAAAAGCCAACAACCTGTATACCATGGTTTCAGGCTATGGCTCTCATCAGTACAGGGGCGGAATCAATTCCACAACATCCTACGAGAGGGCGTTAGGAAATCGGTTGAATTGGCTTAAAACCGGAATTTAAGCTGGTAAAATGACTAGGGTCAGGCACACATACATTCAACAGAAACATTTCAAGAATAATTACACCATAAAAATATGTCGACGAGGTCTTTAAAATCGAACGATTCTGACACCACTAAAATTAACCAATGCAGAATAAAGGATTCATTTGTCAGATCCAAATAAAACAAAGAATACAATGGAAAAAATGGCTTTTCCAAGGATGAATTTCTTGCTTAATTTATTCTCTCAAGCGTTCGGATATTATAAAACCCTTTTATTTTATAGGGGGAAGGCGAAGTACGTCTGGATCTTAAGATCCTGGTAAGGCCATCCAAAACGTGAAGGCTCCTCCCGAGGTATGGGGGTGAGTAGACCACCCAAACTAAGTCCCAGAAGGTCTGTGGAAGGGACCCCACCATAGAATTCCTTTTCCCATAAACGCCCATTGTATCTGTCAAAGGGCTGTTACACCCGAAAAACTTGCATTTTCGCGATGAAAAAAGAAAATCCCAATTCAGCGAATTGTATTTTATTCATACCTACATATATCTATATATATAAAAATGAATGTTCGTATGTTTGTTTGTTTGTATGTTTGTTTGTACAGCTCCATTATAAAAGTAATGAGCATAATGTTATTGTGACGCGACGATAGATAGCAGCACGGTAAAACCGTGAGAAATGTGCTGGAGGGATATGCCCTTTCAATCCATGCAGTCGTCAGTTGAGTTCGAGCAGTGTGAGGGGAGATACATGCCTCCGTTTAAAGTGTGTTTTCAACTTTTGTAACATAGCGCGATGAAGCGATCGCTTGAACAACGATACGCCATAAAGTTTTGCGTGTGGCTTGGAAAAAATGCAACCGAAACATTCCAGATGCTGCAAAAAGCCTTCAAGGACAATTGCATTTCAATATCACAGTCTGGAAAGTGACACAAGGCGTTCACGGAGGGCCGGGAGGAGGTCACCGACGAACCCCGTTCAGGACGCCCAACAACGGCCAGAACTGACGAGAACGTTGATCGTGTGCTCGAAGTTTAGCGTACCGACCGTCCATTAAGCATCCAGCAAATTGCTGACACATTACACATGTCCACATTTGTGGTACATGGGATAGTGACCGAGGATCTGCAAATGCGTAAGGTCTGTGCGAAGTTTGTGCCGAAAGTGTTGACGCAAGACCAGAAAGAACTTAGAGTTTTGCGCTGTCAAGAATTGTTGGATTTGATTCAAAATGAACCGGGCTTTCTGAACTCTGTAGTAACCGGAGACGAATCCTGGATGTTTGAATACGACCAAGAGTCGAAAAGGCAGAGCTGTGCATGGCACAAAAAATCATCCCCACGCCCCAAGAAAGAGCGAATGAGCAAGTCGCGCATCAAAACGATGATCATTGTCTTCTTTGACATCCGAGGAATAGTCCATTGTGAGTTTGTACCGCAGGGACAAACTGTAAACTCAGCCTTTTACCTGGAGGTGCTCAGGAGATTGAAACGCCGGATCGCACGCCTGAGGACTGACATTAAACACACGGTCAAGCTCCACCATGACAATGCCACCAGCCACACAGCCTTCATCATTACCAACTTCCTGGCCCGGAGCAACACCTCGGTGATTCCTCACCCCCCTTACAGTCTCGACTTAGCTCCATGTGACTTCTTTTTGTTTCCGCGACTCAAGAGAGAGACGAAAGGAAAACATTGGGAAACCGTGGAAAACATCCAACACCATGTTACAACGTTCTTGAGAAGCATTCCTGTCGAGGAGTTTCAGGGTGCCTTTCAGGCGTGGCAAACGCGTCTCCGCAAGTGTATTGATGCAGGAGGAATGTATTTTGAAGAAAATTGAACATTCGCACAAATTACGATCAATAAATGTATTTTGCCAGTAAATGCTCATTACTTTCATAATGGACCCTGTATGTCCGGTATACAAATTCGCAGTAGTTCACTAATTCAAACCAAAATTTCCATACATAGGTAAAAAAATACGGGGAAGACGATAGGCTATTTTTAAAATATATATAAATCAATTATTAAAACTATATATTCAAATTATTCTACTTAGCTCACGAACAGCGCCCTCTATCAAGTACTAAAAGGTTATAAATACGTTTGATATCTAAATCTTCTCAATATTTTATTAATAATAGTTCGCTTAATAACACATACGTTTAGAATACTTGATCTAAATCTAAATATTTATAGACGCTCGCTCGATTTGAAGATTTATATATTTTCATTTTTAGATATAACTGATCTAATTCGAAATATTTGGTATGTTTTATTTGTGTTCACTCTATTTCTATTTATTTGAAGTATTATAATTTCCATGTTTCAAAAACCTATTTCAAAAAGGTCGTTAGAAATATGTAAGGCCTGAAATAGCTTTACATGCGAATATTTATGATGCCAAGCGTGGCTTAATGGTTAGGTGTACGGCTTAGTATTTCCACAACCTTGGTTCGAAACTAAGCTTGGGTGTTATTTTTTTATATATTACTAGCGGATGTACCCGGCTTCGCCCGGGTTTTACCCGAATAAAGGTTTGTCTAACGAACATTTGTTAAAACAATTCTCTATAAACTTATATATATATAAAAAAAGATATATTTTGATAATTTGAAACTCGTAAATTTGAATCTCTCGATAAAGTGAACATTTTTTCCCGGTCCCTTGAAAAATACTCGATAAGTTGAATAAAATCAATATTAATTGGTTCCCTCGGTAATTGGAAGTTAAAGGAATAGTATCTTGCCTTGGAATTGTATCATTATTCTTGTCTCAAATAAATTGCCGTGTCATCCTGAATTTTGTCTTTCCTAATTTTCTACATTACAAAATCATCGTTTTATCTAGTGAACATTTTTTCCCGGTCCCTTGAAAAATACTCGAAAAGTTGAATAAAATCAATATTAATTGGTTCCCTCGGTAATTGGAAGTTAAAGGAATAGTATCTTTGCCTTGGAATTGTATCATTATTCTTGTCTCAAATAAATTGCCGCGATATCCTGAATTTTGTCTTTCCTAATTTTCTACATTACAAAATCATCATTTCATCTATTCTCCCAATATATATGTTGTAGATAAATGATAAAACTAACTTTGACTTTTGCGCAATTAATAGGTAGAAAATCTTACTTTTGATAAATAATCTTTAAGATAATAAACTTAGTGATAAGAAAATTAATAGATAAAAAAACTTGTTAACATCGTCGCAATGGGGGCGCTGCTTTCGAGTTAAATCTACAAATCTGCAAATAACTCTAAGGATATTCAAGATATTCAAGAAATTATTTTTCAAAAACCTTCCCGGAGATATAGCTAATAATATCCCAAAATTTCACGGCGATTGGATGTATGGGTTTTGAATCTATAGAGTACAGACAGACAGACAAACAGACAGACATTCAATTATATATATATAGATTGAAGCAAAGTTTTTTTTTACAGTACCAACATTTCCATACATAGGGAAAATAATACGAGGAAAACGATAGGCTATTTTAAATTATATATAAATTAAATATTAAAACTATATATTCAAATAATTCTACTTAGATCACGAACAGCGCCCTCTAACAAGGGTATAAATAGGTTTAATATCGAAATCTTCTCAAAATTTTATTAATAATAGTTCGCTTAATAATTAGACACACACACACATAAGCCTTTTTATTGGGCCATCCAGCCATATTCTTAATAATTAGAATACTTGATCTAAATCGAAATATTTATAGACGCTCGCTCGATTTGAAGATTTATATCGTAACTAATCTGACTGATATTTTAACAGTATATAGAGTAGAATCTGGAAAAACTTATAGTGAAATTTTCAGGTCTCTATCCCGAATATTCGTCGCGTTTGCCCTTTTGCTCGCGAGCAGCGCCTCTAGCGGCGAAGATGGGAGGTAATATCAGCTGACCTAATGTACATGTAAAGTTTGGAGCGGGACGTTTCACAAGAGTGACATCCACGGCGCCAATTTATAATTGTAACGAATAGTATTTGAATAAAACATTTAATCGGGTAAAACCTGGGCGTTGCCCGGGTCATTCGTCTAGTTAAAAATAAAGAAGGCATATCCTGACCAGGAGCACAAGTGCTTTACAGATGGCAGAGCGCTATCTGGTGTAACAGAAATCAACTAAACATTGATTTAACCTGTTCTCCGATATTTGGCCAACCCAATTTCCTGATAAATTAAGAAAAGCCATCCACGAACGCGTTTCGCGCTGTTGGTATTCATCAGCGTGAAGTAGGCTGTACCACTGTATAAACATGTAACACACATATAAACATGTCTGTCGAAGAACGTCAAAGTCCGAAAGCTTGCCGAATTTACAGCATTAGAAACCCGTCGCCGTAAACTTGTATTCCTCCTTCAAGATGATTTCTGGCGATTCCTTGTCTTGTACTAATAAATATAAAAGAAAGAAAACACGTATATTCTTTAAAATAAAAATCCGATAACTTGTATAAAGTCAAATATGATGGTTCATCACTATGATCTATAGAATCTTCTGACAAAATGGAGAATTAATCTTCAAATTAAATCTAATATAAAGAGAGAGTTTCATCTCTAACTTGTAAATAAAGTTGGATCTTAAATAAATTTGCATATCCATATATCTATATACACAGGGGAGTTTGATTAATTAACATGGAGGGTTTGTTTGTTTGTTAATTAACCATTTCTTGTTTGTTCTTAACTATCTTTGAGATTTATATGGATAGAAATATGAAAAATTCATGGAGAGGTTAGAGCAAAAACTTCACATATGGCTGTACTCAACTTTATAGATTTTCCATAGAAGTATAAGGCACCTCTCCCGTCAAAATAAACGTCAAAACCTGACGCCATCTATTGACCTTCGCCGCAACTAGCAGCCTCGGGTCGGTAACAAAGCCACAACACCAGCTTTGGCAAATTCAGAAGCGTCCACCTAGAGACCATGGTTTCGGGCTAATGGCCCTCGTCAGTCTAGGGCAGACTTTATTCCATGAGATCCACACGGGATCTAATGGAATCTTCACAATCTGCCAAAGAGGTGTTTTGCTGGCAAAGTGGCTGGGCCATATTATAGATTTTCGTTAAATAGACGTTATAAGGATATTTATTCAAATTAAAGATTTTTCGGTTAGTGAATATTTCTATTATCTCGACATATCGACAAAATTATTTTGTCTTCGTCAGGAGCGAACAAAAAGTAAAACATTTGGCAAAACTTTAACAATTATTCTAAGGCTGCAAGGGCGTTCGAGGTATTAAAAAGATTTATTGGCCGAAGTATCTTTAATTTGAAGAACTATGAATGCCGGCCAGGCAGCCTCTATCTTTATGATAAGTTTATTTATCTTTATGAAAGTTCTTTGAAACCTTTATGGAGACGCCGGTTATGTAAATTTCTCTTTCTTTTTTTTTTTGCATATTCATTCGGAAGTTTTACATATTTGTATTTCGACCACTACGACCCGGGTTCGATTACCACATTGGACACTTTTTTCAGTTTAAAAATAAAATACTCCAATGGCCCCCGATTCTTGCAAAAGTCTCACCCCACCAGCGAGTGCAAGTAACCAAACGGGGCTCTGGCACATTTGTAAGTGCAAAGTCGAACTGCTTTCACATGTGTAGACATGTGGTGCGCTTACAGTAAAAGCAGTCGCTAACTACCCACCATGATTATCATGGCCACGTGTACTAGGGATAAGCAAAAAAAAACATATTTGTAAATATAATTGTGTATATAAGGATGTGTAAGTTTAATAAACATGTATCAGTTATAAATCGGGTGTTGGTGAATTATTAGTGTCATCAGGGTTTCTGGTGTTGTAGGCACTTTTAAGGAAGCATATAGGCTTCAATTCGGTTGGAGACCAGAAGAAGTCTGGCAAGAAGATACAGTCAAGCTCTGCCACAACTACTTAGATAAGGCCAGACATATCCAGGATGCGGCAAGCTTTCCGAGCTTAGTAAGTAAGGCAGTGATCGTATCCGAAACACTTTATATCTTTACAGTATATCTTAATACATAACTTGGATGGTACATAGGAATTTAGGATTTTAAAAAGTACAAATGAGGTCATTCTTGTGGTACAGTAGAACCTCTTTTTAGCAGACACCTCTCCACAAAGGACAGTTTTCATTTGCATAATTACCATTTTTACAATTTAGAAACTCTCCGGTAAGAGGACACCTCTCCACAAAGGACAGTTTTTACTTGCAAAATTACCATTTTTACAATTTAGCAACTTTCCGCTAAGAGGACACCTCTCCAATAAAGGACAGTTTTCATTTGCAAAATTACCATTTTTTTACAATTTAGCAACTTTCCGCTAAGAGGACACCTCTCCAATAAAGGACAGTTTTCATTTGCAAAATTACCATTTTTACAATTTAGCAACTTTCCGCTAAGAGGACACCTCTCCACAAAGAACAGTTTTCATTTGCAAAATTACCATTTTTACAATTTAGCAACTCTCCGGTAAGAGGACACCTCTCCACAAAAACAGTTTTCATTTGCAAAATTACCATTTTTACAATTTAGCAACTCTCTGGTAAGAGGACACCTCTCTCTAAAGGACACTTTGGATCTGCAATTAGGTGTCCTTTACAGGGAGGTTCTACTGTATATATATATTTCAAGTTGAATTAATGAATTCTTCCCACAGGGTATGTATGAGTAAGATCACAAGTAAATAGGTACTAACTGTAAGAAGAAAAGTTTCTCTTTGTTTACTATGTTATATTTTGTTCTCTCTCTTGTAAATATATAATGTTTGATTAATCTTCTTGGATTCAGTTTCTTCAAACGGATTCAACAATTATTTAACTATATTAATAGTCAAAAACAATTTTATCATTGCAAAATAAGCTCTATAGAATTAATACATTGAAAAGAAATTCATTACAAAAAATAAATTCCAAACTATTATAGACGCGTGTGATTCTTTTTAAAATAAAACAATTTCTACTTCCCTTACTGTAATGAAAAAATTAATAGAAGTGCCTGGCTCATCAGTGGTGAACCCTCCCAGCGGTTTGGCCAGTTTAATCTACATTACCGCTGCTAATTGCATTTTTCGATCTTCCTTTTATAGTGATACTGAAATGTAGATAAAAAATGCAATATAACAGGGGTATGGTAGATATGATGAAACTGCTGGGAGAGTTTACCACTGATGAGCCAGGCCCTTCCATTAATTTTTCCATTACTGTAATGGCAGTATTATTACAGATAACTTTATTAAATCAACTTCCATCATTCCTTAACATATTGTAAATAACTACCTTGTGATTTCTTTTATCTGCTTATATGTTGTTGTTTATTTTTTTAATGTATATGTTTATTTAATGTTCTTTTTCTTGATTGTTTATTTTTTTAATGTATATGTTTATTTAATGTTCTTTTTCTTAATTGTTTATTTTCTTTTTTATAATTCTGTTACCTACTCTACTACAATTATTGTAAATAGGTTCACGAGCAATTATCCAGATCGGCGTGTCTTATTTGCAACTGGTAATAAATAAATAAGGGCAGTAGAAAATAGTTTAATTTCAAAAAGAATCATACGCGTCTATAATAGTTTCGAATTTTCATAACAGATGGCGCGCTAATGCATCATAATATAAATAATAGTTGCAATTTTTATCATTATTGAATCGGAAATTTATAAATTATATTAGTATATATTGTCTAGTAGAGGGAGAATTAGGAATGATTTTTAAACATTTTCTAAAAATAAAAAAATATTCATTGTGTATGTGGAACTATATAAAGAGCCGCATGTGGCTGGCGAGCCGCACCCCGGTTCGTTCCCGGGCGGGAACATTTTTTTCAAGGCCGAAGCCAACCCGCGCACGGCCAAGTGCGCCAACTGCTCAGCCAAGGGCCTTTCTGCCGACCACGAGGCAAGATCAATGTCTTGCCCAACTGCCAGAGCTAGAGATTGAGATTGAAACGGATTTATTACAATGTCCATATAAGATTATATAAGGTTAAGTACAGAATAAATACACTGCCTGACATTGAAAATGGAACACCAAGAAATAGTGGCCATAAAGTGATGAAACTCGGCAGACAGAGAGAGACAGGGACGAACAATAAGTGATCTTTATTTCAAAATGATAGTCATAATACAGAGCGAGAACGGCGTCGGCTTAGTAGCAAGTAGGACCACCGCGGACGGCGATGCACGCAGCAACACGTCTAGGTAGAGAGTCAATCAGAGTACGGATGGCGTCCTGAGGGATGGCTCTCCATTCCCTCTCAACCATTTGCCACAGTTCGTCTTCTGAACGCGGCTGTGGCAAGGCATGCAAACGGCGTCCAATGATGTCCCAGACGTGCTCTATTGGTGAGAGATCAGGAGAGTACGGTGGCCAGGGAAGCATCTGTACATCTTGCAGAGCTTGTTGGCTAATGCGAGCAGTGTGCGGTCGGGCGTTATCCTGCTGATAAAGGGCATTGGGTACCCCCTGAAGGTAGGGGAGTGTCACCGGTCGCAGCACATCATCAACGTATCGTTGGGCCGTCATAGTGCCCTGAATACGAAGTAAAGGTGACCTGGAATCATACGCGATTGCGCCCCAAACCATGATTCCACGTTGTCGCACGGTGGGGGCGTTCCACAATTGCTGCCGGATTGGACCTTTCTCCACGTCGACGCCACACGCGTACACGGCGACTATCACTGGACAAGCAGAAACGCGACTCATCTGAGAACACGACCCTGTGCCATTCCGTCATCCACGTCGATCTAGGCCGGCACCATTCCAAACGTTGGCGCCTATTCGGTGGGGTCAATGGCAGTCTTCTTAGCGGACGGCATGAGTGCAAGCCATTAGCAACCAATCGACGGGAAATGGTTCTGGTCGAGATGGAATGATCTAGGGTGTCTTGCACATGTTGCAGGATGGCGGTACAAGTGGCTTGTGGGGCCGCCACTGCTTGTCGAAGGATACGCCGATCCACACGTGCTGACGTCACTCTGGTTGCACCGACATTCCTATAAATTGCCACATTTCCTTGTTCCAACCATCTTCTCCACAGTCGGTGCACCGTGGACGCACCAAGGTGTGTATCAGCTGCGATTTGACGTATGGACCAACCTGCCCTTTTCAGTCCGATCACCATGCCCCTCGTAAAAGCGTCTGTCTGCTTGAACTGCCTCCGTTTACGATGACCTGGCATTCTCTGTTATTACACGTGTCTTTTGACACAAAAACAAAATTTCTACAATGATTTTCCTTGAAGAAATAACGACATGAATACTGTCCTTTCTGCAAGTTCCTTCCCTTATATCTTACTCCATGTGCGCACGAGAGCTGCGCATTTTACATCATTTGCATAACTCGGTTAGGCGCGTCTACCCTGAAATTTGCATAATTTTCTGGCCACTATTTCTTGGTGTTCCATTTTCAATGTCACGCAGTGTATAAATGAATATGATTATATAATGATAAATGTATGAATAAATAGGTAAATATATATATAAAATAATTGATAAATATACATATATATAAAATATATACAGTCTTCATTGGTGGGGCTACCGCGGGAAAGAGCTAGAGCTGCAAAGTTCTAGTCCTCCCGCCGTCTTCCTGCCTCCTGACCTCCGCGGACCCAATCCGGCCTCACTTGCCTCTTTCCTGACGGTGATCCTATCCTTAGCCTCTCCAGCCTGGTCATAGTACTTTGTATATATTCCGCTTTACGCGGTCATTGGGGCTCAAAAATCTTCTATTTTGGTTAGCAGCCCCATAAATAAAGATATTTTTACTTCCTGGCGAGCCGCAGTTTGCCGATCCTTTGTATAGAACACTATATCGAGTATATGCTTTTGTCCTTTTTACAATTATACCATAAAAATGTATTATTTCAATCGAAAACAGATAATAAGAGAGTTTACTAATTAATTTGAATATATTTAGATATATAGAGAATATTAATGTTAGTCATTTTAAATAAGAATTTTTTTTTATTTGAAATTAAACAATTTAATGAAAAGAATGATTACAATAATAATTCTTAAAACATATTTTTTTTGTTTATCCCTAGTACACGTGGTACAGGCCATGATAATCAATGGTGAGTAGTAGTAGGCGACTGCTTTTACTGTAAGTGCACCACATATCTACACATGTGAAAAGCAGTTCGACTTTGCACTTACAAATATGCCAGAGCCCCGTTTGGTTACTTGCACTCGCTGGTGGGGTTGGACTTTTGCAAGGATCGGGGGTCATTGGAGCTTTTTTTTTTTTTTTAAATCAGAAAAAAAAGGGATGGGAATCGAACCCACAGTGTTCCGCTTACCAGGCAGATGCCATGTCCACTAGGCTACCCTGGACATATTTTTCCGTTCGTTATATGTCCAGGGTAGCCTAGTGGACATGTCATCTGCCCGGTAAGCGGAACACTGTGAGTTCGATTCCCATCCCTGGTCACTTTTATTTTTCCGTTTATCATTACTCTTCAAAATTCATCCTTTCATACCTCATCTTTAAGGTTAGAAATAATCGTTATTTCTCCTTAAAATAAATTTTGATTTTTCATAGAAAAGAAACTCATGCGGGATAATTGTCAAATGTCGTTTTACAATCACAAGCCGCATTATATTATATAGAAATTCTATATACTACCTAAAAGAGAGCATGATAAATATTCAAATAATATTATTTAAAAGGTTAAATGTATATGTTACATTCTTCTGTTACATTCTTTCTTTTTTATATTAAATATTTTCGTAGAAAGAAATATTCTACTCTGTGGAATGTGAGATGGCGGTGGATACAAATGGATTAATAAAGTCACGAAGACATCTGGTTACAGTGGAAAGTATTTAAGTAATAATATATTCTTTTTAGAATGTGACTTTCTTAAAGAATTCATCTCCTTGAAAGAAAATATACATTAAATAAATCATTTTTTAATAAACAAAATGTCAAAATGTAACAAGTAACGAGATATCTTCATTTAAATTTTTATTATAATCTCTTTGATAAAGTTTGGCGTTCAGCCAACTGAAATATTGGTTAAATAAATGCTATTTTGATC